>CM041002.1:11569779-11655995 GCA_022985145.1 Pangasius djambal | reverse complement strand
CACACAACATTAGCTACCTGTTACACTCTGCTTTAAGAGGTACACACACAACATTAGCTACCTGTTACACTCTGCTTTAAGAGGTACACACACAACATTAGCTACCTGTTACACTCTGCTTTAAGAGGTACACACACAACATTAGCTACCTGTTACACTCTGCTTTAAGAGGTACACACACAACATTAGCTACCTGTTAAAAGAGAGAGAAAGAACAGATACTATTGAGGGAACGACTATACCTGCTATAACGCAAATAATAACAGGAACGTATTTCATTGTGGATGTTCCACTAACATTAAAAATAACTCGAAATGGATAAAAAGTACAATGTGCTGTTTTAAACACATAAGGACATTTGGGGTAAAATTGGATCCAAGATGTCTTTAAAAAAAAAAAAAAAAAAAAAAAGAGCCCCTGGCAGCAGTGTGTAAATATAACAGTGTGGAAGTGTAACTGTAGCTCTTGTTGTAAACGCAGTTCTGCTTGGCTTGCAACCTGACTGACAGTTAAAACATACACACACACACACACACACACTCACTCTATGACTTCCTGTTTGATACTGAATGGGTTTCAGCTGAGAACACAACAGACCAATTCATCATTGTCACTTAGACTCACGTTATCTCACTTCTCTATTTCTCTCTCTGTGTCTCTCTCACACATCACAAGTAGTAAAGCTATTAAAGGAATACTCCAGCATTATTCAACAACATCTTTATCCGCTGTCTCTGTAGTGTACTTGTGAGTACCACAAACAAGTATTTTGACAATTTTCCAGGTAGTGACAAAAGAACAGAAGATTGTTCTGCTTGAATGTGACACTAATGGAAGTCTAAGGGCAGTTGTTGAATTCCGTCTGTCCGTCTATAAATGCTTAAAATATTTGACTATAACTTAAGACTGAAACAGACAAGATTCTTACGCATGTCTAATGTGTTTGTGGTATCCATACACAAGCAGTCTCACGCAACATAAAGTAAGACATAAAAACAAATTCTTCTTTGTGTAAAAGTAATCAGAAGTAACTAAAAACATGGACAACGTAAACAAAGGCAAACAAGGCTCAGGCAAGCAACGGACATTAACTAATGGCAAGACTTCGCAAAGAAACAAAGACAAAAGAGGCTAAAAGTAACCAGGAACTAATACAAAACAGCTGGACACAATCGAGTGGCACTCAAATGGCAAAACAGGGGCCGAGACAGAACTAGGAAGTGAAAACCATGAGCATATAGCTATATAAAGAAAACATGACAGAGATTAAATATAAACACAGAAGCAGCATGCACAGAGAGGCGGAATTTGTGAAACTGACATCATCTCTGTGATTCAAATGCGCAGTTTATCTCGTGACAATTTATATTTTATAAACTACTGAAGAATTAATGGAAAAATTTATCAGAAAGATGTGCTTTGCATAGCTGTTTAATGACAAAGTTTAACAACTGCCCTTAGACTTCCATTGTAAATGACTTTTAGCCAGCATATTTTCTGTACTTTTGTTTTCCTTAAAGGTAAACCTGTTGAAACTCTTGCTTGTGTTAATCACGTGTACACATGAGATGTGGTGAATAGAGATTAGGTTGAAAAAACGATGGAGTATTCCTTTAACGTCTACGATTTTAAGCCTGCTGTAGAATTTTCTCTTTAATAAGGATGATACAGCTGTAAATATATAGTTGAAGGTGGTTGAAGTTTGGAAAAACATCCCCGTTGTGGCCCATCTGCCTCAAGGTTCAGCATGTTGTGTGTTCTGAGATGCTTTTCTGCTCACCACGGTTGTAAAGAGTGATCATTTGAGTTTTGTATCCTTCCTAACATCCTTAACCAGTCTGGTCATTCTCACCATCAACAAGGTGTTTCTGCCCCCAGAATTGCCACTTACTGGATGTTTTTTGTTTTTTTTGCACCATTCTGGGTAAACTCTAGAGACTGCTGCGAGTGAAATCCCCAGGAAATTTCTGAAAAAAATCAAACCAGCCCATCTGGCCCCAACAACCACGCCACGGTTAAACTCACAGAGATCACACTCCTTCTTCATTCTGTTGTTTGATGTGAACATTAACTGAAGCTCTTGACCTTTATATCTGCATGATATTATGCACTGCGCTGCTGTCACATGGTTTGCTGAATGGATAATTGCATGAACGAGCTGGGGTGCGGGTGTTCCTAATAAAGTGGCCAGTGAGTATCTATATATGCAGGAACGCAGTGGAAGCGCTTTGAACTCTCTGTCACACACATTTGTTCTGTAGAAAGAAATTCACTGGGCCTTTTCTCCACCGTGATCTGAACCAGGTCCTGAATTTCCACATAACTATGAATAATGCGTTCGTCTCAGACTCCCCACAGAGAGAGCCGGAGAACCTATCCAACAGCCTTCACAAAATATGAGCCATGACATCAGAGTGCGGCTATAGTTCACACTCGCACACACACACACACACACACACACACACACTTACAAACAAATGCACATTAATAGTAGTTAGTACCTTGTACAACAATGTGCCAGGCGTTTTCTATCACTTCAGGCTGTAGAGGTTGCGGAGACTAAAATTAGTCGCACACTTCAGTTTGTAGAGTGTGACATTACAGAGACACACACACACACACACACACACACACAAATACAAACAAACAGCAGACTATTTTTATGCCCCAGGCCCATTCCATAATGTTGGCCAACCATAATGAAATTCCAGCGCTCTGATTAGCACCGTAATAACAGGCTGAGGAAATTCTGTTGGTTCGGTGTTATTATTATAAGCCCTACTGAACACTAATGATGCAGATTGACGCTATAACAAGCTAATTATCAGCCACATATATATGCCGTATATGCTGAAGATTCATGAGTTGATAACTGTGAGAGTGAGGGTAATTTTTGTGTCATTTTTTACAAATGATATCATAAGCTATGATTGATACTGTATGTTGCCCTGAACATAACAATAGTTCAGAGAAAAAAAAATCCCAAATGTCGTTTATTATCCAAGACATTTTGGTGCTTGTTTGAGGTTAAAAATGATATATAAATAAATACATTTGAATTCTTATATACTTGCTTTAGCTGACATTGTTAAGCTACTTTAATCTAAATTTTCTAAATGTTTTGTAAAATATTTTGTATTAATTTTTTTTTTTTAATTCCGCTTTTTGCAGTGTTTTGCTAGTTTGCTATCCTCAGTAGACAGATTGGCTGTTCTTAATTGCCCCTAGGTGTCAATGTGTGTGTGTGTGTAAAAGATTCCCCCATATGACACCTTTCATGTTCTTAATATTTAACATCTTCTTGCTAGTTGATGCTAGTTTTGGGGAAATTGAGCCAAAGCTGTGCGATGATACAAAGCTGATGTTAGATTGCCCTCTTCGGAACGCTCCGGACCCTTCGGGGAATGCCGTCTTGATCCGCCGCTGGCACCGTGAGGAAGTGGCTTGGCATTCCGAAGGAGGCAGTGTCGTTTCCGGAAAAAGTCCTCACCGTGTAATGGGACACTGCGCCGCCTGTCTGGCAGAGGACATTCGTTTCCGCTGTGCAGTGACACTTTTAGCCATTAGTGATCACACATGTACACTGTATGGAAAGAAAAAAAATTAGCCACAGATTAAATGTACTGTGTAGAGTATATTCCATACATGCCTCAAGTTAAAACCGAGGTTGTTGGTGTAGCTTAGCAGCGAGCCATTTATAAGCTTCTTGGCACACCCTGATTCGTTAACAATGACTTTATAGTTTATAGCCTGAGACTTGATTTACACATGATACGCTGCTATATAAAGAGATTGTTAAAGTAAGGCCCGTGGAAAATGTGAGATGGACTGAAGTTTATATCTTATAAGGTGTTGCGTTCGACGCATCTTCCACTGTATCTCTGCTTTCACTGCGCATCCAGCTTTGGGTGACAGGAACTTCCTGAGAGAATGATTTGAAGGCATTTGAGTCATTTGAGTCGCATGCCAGCTACAGGAGGAGGTCATTTGAGTGACATGTTGACAGTTCTAACGTATTGCTGCATAAGATCTACAGTATGAGTGTGTGTGTGTGTGTGTGTTTTTCTTTAGTTCTCGCTATGTGGCCTGTATTCAGACTTAAGAGGATTAAATGCAGAAATTGCGCACATCAGTGTTCAGGCCTCAAATGCAACTACAGATATTGAAAACCATCTCTTTCTGTTTCTATCTTCCTCTCAGGTACGGTAACAGCACTAGCACGTATAAAGTACGCATCGGCGATTATCACACCCTTGTTCCCGAAGAACACGAGGACGAACACGGCGTGGACAGAATCGTCCTGCATCCTCGCTATCATCCGCAGAGCAACGACTACGACCTGGCTCTGGTACGCCTGATGCAACATGGAGGTCACAGAGGTCACAGCAGGGAGTGCGTGTACCAGAGTCACGCCGTACTTCCTGTGTGCTTGCCAGAATGGAGGGAAAGAGCGCCGAAGGACTTGACTAAGTGCTACATTACTGGCTGGGGAGATACGGGTGAGAGATACAGTGTACACCGACAATTATTACTACACAATATACTCTTTAGTAATATGGTATGGTTCAAAGGGCTGAGTCGAGTAAACCTGTTTTTATATCATTAGTATCATCATCATCATCATCATCATCATCAGAAACATTTTATTTCAACAACAAAATATACTATTCCTTACAAAAGTTGTATATTCGGCTGAAATTAGTCATCACTCGACAAAAGTGCACTTGCTTCCATTAATCTTTAATGAGAACAAGGCGTTGATGGAAGCACATCAAGGTAAGTAAAAATGATATTGTTTTAAAAATGAAAAACTTTAATAACTAGACTGATTCGAGTCAGGTAAGTTTTTAAAAGCATACATAAATCATTTTTTTCTATTATTATGTTCTATTTTTTATAGAAAAAATGATCTAAAGTAATTTGCCTATTTGTCATTTTTTAACAGATTTTTTAAATTATTTTTTAAAATAATTTTTTAAAATAAAATATGCAAATAATGCAATAGATTATTAAACACAAACTCATTTGCATATCAAAATTTGCAAAAAACAAAATTTTCAACAAATTCAAATTTTTATCACGTAAAGGTACTTAACAGCATATACAGTATATTATAATAAATTACAGTCTTAAAATATTATAATTCAATACCTGTTAACTGATGTGTGAAATTATGCGGCTGTATCTCATTTGAAGTTTAAGAAAAACGACATAAAGTGAGGAAACTACGAATATTTCAGCGTGAATCATTACATCAATTAAGGAAATTAACATAAAAGACTACACAGGATTATATTTTAGGAACATAAAGTTGTATGGTTTAATATGATGAGATTTAAAAAGGCCTGTGGAAATAAAAAAAAAAAAAACATTTATGTTATGCAAATGTGCATTTATAAAATGGTGGAACCAAAATCACCATTTTACCTGTGGAGCCTGGTCTTAACAATACACAAATAAAACTGAATTGAAATTAAATAGAGTGTAATTAAATCAAAAACTGTTTACACCAAAATCTAATAAGATGCTTAGCATAAGCTAATTATTTATTTGTATAGCGGTTTTTAACAGTAGGCCTTGTCACAGGACAGCTTTACAGAAATTTAGATTTCTAACACACAAATCACTAGTGAGGAAAATCTCTCTGAGACGACGTGAGGAAGAAATATCTGAGGCGAACGCTTTAGCTTGCTAGCATGTAGCTGTAAAGCTTTTTACACAGACAATGTAAAGACACAATGACACTAAAAAGGTTGTAAATACCAACATTTTCCTCAGATGTGTTGAGAAATGACTAAGAAAAGACTCTGTTTGCCGAAAATTACATTAAAATTACATTTAGCATAACCGCTAACTGACCTTCCATGGATTTTGCCTTATTGATAAACATCAAGTAATGAAGTTGTTTATATGGAAATATATAATTTGTTAACACAAAGCGATTACGACCTTATTTACATATCAAATAAGTCCAGAGGAAATCTAGTCAGAATCTAGAACGAATATAATTTTTTTTTTGCCGTGTCATTCTTGAGTAAGTAAGATGCACATTTACACAGACCTGTGTGTGTGTGTGTGTGTGTGTGTGTGTGTGTGTGTGTGTGTATGTGTGAGAGCCAGCGGCTATGAGATGTGATGGGACTGTATGAAAGCGGGACTGACAGGGCTTGAGAGCAGTTTGACAGAATCATTTCACACTGTAGATTGAGTTTGTGTGTCTTGCTACACGCACTCTAGCACAATAACTTCTGTGTAACAGCAGCCACCATCTTTCTACTTAACTTTAATACTTCAGAGGATTAAGCAACAAAGTTATCCAAAACCCAGATCACCCATGTGAAAAAGTAATTGCCCCCTACTTATCCAGTTAAATTAAAAATGCAATTTAGTTTGGTAATTAGATTCAGCTGACCTGAAACATTCGTAATTGCAGCCGGCTTTGTTTTGCTGAATCTGAACTTCGGTCATATTGAACCTCAGTGAAATACTCGGCACAAACCTTATACAGAAATTCCAAATAAGATGACAAAAACAAGACGCATTAGTTATATTAGACGTATATCAGTCTGGACAGGGTTGTAAAGCTGTTAGCTTTCTAACGCTCGTAACCAGCACCACTGAACCACAGTGAGAACCTTTATGGCGATTCTTCCCTGCCAACATTTCTTCAAGGGCACAGCCGTGACTCATTCAGGAAGTCATATTTTCCTGCACTGCATAACATGTCAGAATATGTCAGTGCTGTAAACCGATCAGTGGTGTGTAGATTAGCGTAAAGCCATACTTAGTTACAGGTAAAAGGAGTCTTCCGCCTAACTCCAGAGTACGAGTCAATCTGAATACATGGGAATACTTGGGGATATTAACCTTGTGTAATGTAGTACATATGCTTACGTGAGTTTCATTATATTATATTTAATGTGAAAATTCAGCTTAGTTTGCTAAGCCAGGTGACATGGAAGATTAATCGACAGCTTCGGACCAATCAGAAAGGAGAATTCAAGAGCACTGTGGTATAAATAGAAATAAACACGTGATGGAGCAACAATAACCATTATGTCATCAGTGTAAAATGCTTTTAAAATAGCAAATGGAGATGGAGAGAGAGAGAGAGAGAGAGAGAGAGAGAGAAATGGACAGAGATAGAGCAATCCTCTAAACACAGACAGATGTATGCTATAAGGGCCGTATCACTGATGAGGTGTCAGCTTGTGTGTGTGTGTGTGTGTGTGTGTGTGTGTGTGTATCAGTGTTTGGGAAGACAGATTAGCTTGATGATGTCATGCACGTCCAGCTGTGCGTCTGGGGAAACAGATAGAGAAAATTAAAGCAAACATTGAATTTGCAAACATCAGTTATGTACATGCTCATATAGGCAGGAGCATTCAGGACAGAAGATGGATTTCTTGTAACTAGACACAGCTGGGCTCAGGTATGTTCACACACACACACACACACACACACACACACACACACACACATTTGTCCAGCTGCCTGGTGTTGGGGGGAAAAAAAATAGAAATGAAATGAAAACACAGTACAGTAGCTAATACTGACAGATAAAGAGCGTGACTCGGTTCTGTGTGTCAGACACGCTAGGAATTTTGCCGTGGGATTATAATATTCACGTCATCCACGTGATCATCACACACATCTGTGCCGTACATCTTCATAGCACTGTCCAGTTTGTAATGTTAATGTTCTGCTGTGAATACCATTCCTGATTTATGAGCCGTTTTAAAGCAGGTCGGATGGATTGAATTCATGGCGCTTGTTGCTAGAGGTGCATTCCTTTTTTTTCGACTTGGATTCCTGAAAGCCAGAGAAAATGTAAAGTGTGCTTGTGTTTCTGTGTAGACTTCTATACTGGCCTGTGTGGGTGTGTGTCCATGCCTCCTGAGCTGTCTTTTTCCCAAATCTGTATAAACAGGCAGAATGTATATTAAAATACGGAGTTTTGAGATGGTTTATTGAGAAATTGAGAAACTTGTTAGTTTTGAATGACCTCAGACATATAGCAGTGTAATGATACACTCCAGTCACGATTCGATTTGAATCGAATCATGATTCTGGCTTCACGATTCGATTCAATTCAATTCTCGGAATATTTTGAATATTTTTGAAAATTTAAAAAGAAATAAAAAAGTTTCCTTTTTTTATTTCTGAATCAGAAACAATGCAAAACAATGTGCATTTCTGTCTGCATAAAATGAATTAAATCAAAAATTGCCATGAACCAAGGTTTAATATTGTAAACAAAATGTATTACAGGTTCAGCATATCATAAAAATAAATAAATAACTGTATAAATTCTAAAATTTTGAGTCTCTAACCTGGGAAAAATGCTAAGCTGGGAAAAATGCTATAAAGCGTTAAGCTTTAAAAAAATAATGTGCAGTTGAAAATTCAGAGTTATAAGTTAGATCACAGACACGGATTTTACTGACAGTTAGAAGTGAGGCGTATTTTGATAGTATGCACATATACACGATGGTAATATACACCACCCTTTGGCTGAAATGTGTGCTGAACAAAAAAGACATTTTATTATATTACATATACAGTATGTACACAGTAAATCCAGTGAGTTCTTTAAGCAGTTATACTGTTATATTGACTGTCTGTCTGTCTGTTTATTCCCTCAGGTCGTGCGTACTCTAAAACCCTGCAGCAGGCCGCCATCACGGTCCTGAGCAAGCGCCATTGCGAGCGTCACTATGGCAACCAGCTGACCAGCCGCATGCTCTGCGCTGGCTCTGCCCTCAATGGTCACCATGTGGACAGTTGCCGTGGTGACAGTGGCGGCCCATTGGTGTGTGAGAGAGGTGGTAGCTGGATTGTGTACGGCGTCACGTCCTGGGGTCACGCGTGCCGACTGCAAGACTCTCCGGGTGTGTACACCAAAGTGTCCGCCTTCATGCCCTGGATCACGAAGGTCACTAGCCAGTAGGAGACGAGATCCACAAAAAAAATAAAAAAAGCACAGAGAGGCGTTCTTACTGGTTTAAGACGGTCAATAAGGGTAATTAGAACGAAAGGACGACTTTGTTACAGTCTGTAATTACAGAACATTACGCGCTGTTGTATTGAAAACTATGTGATAACTATGCTGTCTCATGAGCACAGCCTCACATTTTACCCAACATCTGTTTTTTTTTTTTTTTTAATCACTTACCGTATAGGGATTTGTTTATAGGGACCACTATGTAGGGACACAGGGAACTATGGAGCATGAAATATAGATAAGACTAATTAGTTCATGTAAATTCATGTTACATATTACATTTTCAATCTTGTGGGATTTAATCGGATTTGGACAACATTAATGTAGTGGCGACATCATTAATGCCTCTCTGGAAAGATGACATCATTTGGAGCGTGTGAGCTGTGTGATGAGCCAAGCACTGGGATTTGATGCATCTTAACATCAAGCGGGGAGCAATGTACTTTCACGAGTAATGACTCACACAAGCTCATAAAGAAGTTTGCACTAAATTCTCAAATTCTCAATGAGCACAAACTATATTCTCAGTAAGCACAAAACACATATGTGTATATATATATATATATATATATATATATATATATATATATATATATAAAATGAATCAACACCTTCTGATCAATCAGATTTGAGAATTATAATGCCATTTGAACTTTAGTGGTTAGATCACTAACAAAGTACCAAGGAATTTTTGCTACAATAAAATAAACAACAACAAAAAAATTAAATAAATAAGACAATTAAGCTTTAATAAAACCGCACATCCACAGGATGTGTAATCTTTATGTACTCAGTCAGCTTGAGGCATTTAAGATGCACACAGCATTAAGACAGATTTAGCAGACCTCTATTATGTCCTGAAATTAAAAAAATAAAATAAAATTGTTCTACACAAATCACTCAGAACAATTCAAGTTCCCGTATCCATGGCCAGGATAAGTAACAAAATCTAAAAGTTGATTTTGCTAATACAATTTGAAGAGTCAAACTAAGCCACACCCACTCAGCAAACATGGCAATGTTAAATTAGCACGTTAAGTTTCCTGATATATACTGAATGGTGAGAATCTTCCTGTATGACCTGCAGGAATGTATACAAGCAAGGCAGGTTCTAATCATAAAATCATAAAATAACACAACATAGCCTATGATTATCTTTATCCACTGTCCATTTTAACAACATACACTGCCAGTCAAAAGTTTTTTTTATATTATAGCGTTCTGTATAATAAGGAAAAAATAAACAAGTGTGCTATTTGTATTTAAGGACCTTGTCCACTCTTAGACTGTAACAGAACTCTAAAGGCCACGATTAGAGTTGGTGACTTATGTCAATATTTATGTGTGGAAAGTTACGTGCATTCAGAGTTGAGTTCCACGCCCTACTTAAGTTGATGTTCTTGGCTCCCTATTTAGATTATACAAATCACCTGAGTGTTTTTCATGCTTGCAAGTTTGCCAGACTTTTCTTTAGTCTTGAATAGAAATGCCCAAGGGATTTAAACATAAGCTTGGGGGAAAAAAATGCTGGAAAGAAAATGCAGACTGAAGAAGCAGATAGCGGTGGGCGGTTGGGTAGAGGGATTCGGTTGGGGTTTGCTGCCAAATGTATTATGATATAAAAATGAAAAATAAAAAGACATGATATATACTGAATGAAAAGATGGCAAGCATTGAAAGCATTGAAATAAACACGTAATAGATGCCTAACATATTGCCGATCTATTACTGTATGAATAGTCCTAGTTGAAATCACATTAATTACCATAAAACCAGTTTAATCTAACAACAGGGCTTCCACCCTCATTGTTCTACAGCTTATAAATGATATTATTAATGATTTATTAAAGGTAAATGCACTTGTTTGGTGAAGGATTTATTGTAACACTAAATTACAGCAAGTCAAATTGTTTTACAGTTAATATTATACAGTTAGTAACAATTGTATCACAAATATAGTTATATATCTGTTCCTTACTTAGAGTTTCTAGCTGTAGAAGATTTAACTCTTGAGGTTTAACCAGACATTTTGACTGGCAGTGTTTATCATATGTTAAAAGTTGAAAAGTAAATGTGATTACTCTGTTGTTACTATTAAATATTACCATTATTCAATTCATATACACATTACGGACAAATTTCCCACCAGTCTTCCTCACGGGAAAGACATTTGGGTGTTAATATTTCTCTAAATATATAATCACTAATTGAAGCTATACTGTAACTTGCTAATCTTGCCTTTACTTTGAGATGAAGTCAAAAAAATTGAGATGAGATACAATGTTCTTTGTCATACACAACTTAGTATATGTATTCTTGTTCAACAAAGTACAATTTTATCCATGTCATGCTTATTCCTAGCACAATGTTTGATTTTACAATCTTTAACACTAATAACACTGTACTGAGTAAACCATTACCTCATTTTATTCACATTACAGTTATATCTAAAAACACCATGCCTGGGCTCAGTGTGTGAAATTTCTAAAAGAACATTGACCTATAAGGATAAAACCTCACTTAAGATGTTTACATGACTTCTGAATGAACTTATGCTTTGTGTATTGTACTGTCATTTGAATTAATGACAATCAATCAGTTACCTAATGTTAATGTTAATGTTACTGTTTCTATTCCATATATCAAGTTCATTCTCTGTGCTATTGCTTTATTAAGTTCACTGTAACAGTGTATTGGTGCATTGGAGCTATTTCGAATGTTCTGGAAGCCTTACATCGCATTGGTGTAGTGCAATATGAATAAAAGTAACAATTCTTTCGAACAAATGAGAACATATTTAGCGTAAAACTCTTTCTTTTGCCAATGTGGTCTAACAGTTTCAGTTTTGTAAGAATTTGCACACTCGCATGAAAAGTGCAAAATGATTAAGATTAGGTTGAAAGTCAGACTTGTAGCAACCTCAAAGTTTTTCATAACTTTGTTTTCTGAGATTTTTTTTACTTTAATGATACAAAAATCCAATAAAAACTCCAATAAAAGAATCTCAATGAATCATGTGTTGCTCCAGTGGAGTTTATAATATATTGTAAAGAATTTAAACTTCTATAGCTATAGCTAAGTTATGAAACTTCCAAGGGTGAGTTAAACTGACTCTAACTTTCCTAGCTTATGTATTTATGTTTTTGTCGCAAGCATGAGAGTACGTTAAATTTTGTGAACTTTTGTGCTGATACTTAAGATATTTTTAAGGTTTACGTTGTAATTTACCATTCTACCATTAGTACATAGTTGTTGTTTTTTTACCTAGAAAAGTTTTAAAGCTTTACTCTAAAAGATAATCATTGTCTAATTATGTACCTTAAATCTTATATCATATTTCCAGGTGAAAGATACATATTAAAAGTATAAGGATACTTTGTACCACCAAGTAAAAATGCCTTATAAAACTTTTGTTGAATATTGACACACATTATGCCACATCACTGTTGAATTCTCATGTCTGATTGGTCAGAATTTGTTTAATTTTCTATAACAGCACCTGTGAAAGTAGTTGCAGCTGTAATTCAAATCACAGGTTTATAATAACACACCTGTTTATAATAATACTAATGTGTATTTCTATATTAATGACTTTCCCACGGTGAATCCTCCACGTAATCTCAGATTAATAATAAACAGATTGAAAAATGTGACGTTTTCTGTAAGGACACGTTTTCTGTAAGGACACGTTTACGGAGTCTCCAGTATCAGAATGCATCACTTTAGGATGGATGTGAGGAAGTGCTCAGGGATTACATTTGACATGTTCATAAAATTTCATACTTTTTAAATAAACACTAAAATTATATTGATGTCATTAGCTCATTATTGCTAACTGAAAGTAACTAATGTATAACTATAGTGCATGTATAACGTCATTCTGATGAATGGTAACAAAGCCTTCAAGGAATTAATTGGCTTTACTAGAGATAATATGTTTATACATAGTATTTTATCACTGGCTTTACAGATACTGAAATCAAAAGTTGTTGTTTTTCAAATATAAATCTACAGCAAAAAGCAGAAGAGACTGGAAACTTTGAGTGTGTGTGTGTGTGTGTGTGTGTGTGTGTGTGTGTGTGTGTGTGAGAGAGAGAGAGAGAGAGAGAGAGAGAGAGAGAGAGAAAGGTTTCAAACAGGGTCAAGGGTTCTCTGAGGAATGAGAAATTCACCGAATTCAACATACACTGCCAGGCAAACCCAGCTGAACCTCGCTCAAGGACGGTGTGTGTGTGTGTGTGTGTGTGTGTGTGTGTGTGTGAGAGACTAAATGTGACCTGTTTGTTAGCTCAGTCTGTCCTACAACTTCTTCCTATTTGCACCCCAAACACAGGACTCATTGTGTTTGTGCGTTTCTTTCAAAGACAGTCATGTTTTAACCTGTTACTAAGGAGATTAATGAATAAAAGGATCAGGATGTGTGAAATTACCTTTAGGTTTAAAAGCAATAATGGTTGCTTCAAACAAAAACATTCACATTTCCAGAATGACAGAAAAAATGGATGTAAACTATACATTTGTGGTGATTTCACCGTTACACTTTGTTAATACGTCTGTGTTAATTGTACTTGCTAGAATGAGCTTGTCACCTGAGCACAGCACTTGGCATTGATGGTATATTTACTGTATATATTTTTAATAGAGAGCAGTATTTGGCAGCAGTTGTCCGACTTGTATGAGCTGTTGTATGAGGAACACTATTTGGCAAGAAAACCTGAAAGAACATGCTGTCTTTGATCAGTGTACATGGATTCATAAACTTCTGTAAATATAAAAAAAATAAAAATAAATAAAATAAAATAAATAGATGCGTATTGTAGCCTAATTAGCAGCTAACCTTGTTGCTAGTTAGCTAATTAGTAGCTCTACACACTCACAGGGAATGCTACATGCTAGCTAGACAACATAGTCAGATTTATTTTCCTACTAGCTTTATTTTACTTCATTACACATTTATTATATCTTGTATTTATAAACCGGCTTGCTACTCGTAGCGTGTCAGCGTTTTAGCTTGTGCGCCTCAGCCACAGATACTGTAGGAACATGAAATGCTATGTGCTTTAGCATTTCGAAAATGGCTGCCGTTCCTGTCAGAACACTAAGTAGATGTGAATATTAGTGTTCAGGACACAGGCTCTTTGTTTCACCGAGGTTGTTCAAGGTGTCGGCACCCACTTGTGAAAGAAGATGAGTTTTCTCCGGGCTTGGAGAAAGAATGAGGGAGGAAAAAAAGGAAGACGGAAAGTGTGTTAGAAATGGATTGAGGCAGGGGAGAAATGTTTCTGAGTTGAGTGTTCCAGATTTTTGTCCTTTTGGGTATTAAATAACACTCGTTCTACCTTTACAGGAATTTTTTTTAATGCTTTTTCTTGCAGTACGCCTTGTAGCTCTGATAACAGGAGCTGTTATAAAATAAACTGTCAGATTAAATGGATTTGTCTCAGCTGTAAATATTTTATTTTATATTAACTGCCAACTGAGGGAAATTTTTATTACATTTTGAGCGCTGACATAAAACAGTATCGTAGAGTACCTCACTAATTTAACGCTATGGTAACCAGGTAATATTCAATAAAAAAATATATATATATATATATCGATATCTGTATCTATATATATATATACATACACATATATTTTTATTAATAATACTAGTGTACTGGTCTGCTTCTCATCTATTACTCAGACACCTTTTGAGTAATTTGTGAATGCTCACCAGTGTGACTGCAGCACCTCCGGATGGACAGACACATCCATTACAACTCATCTGTTCCCACTTAGCATGGAGTGCAAAAGTTTAGACACCCACTTTTTTTTTTAAAAAAATGACAAACCCCAACAAGACAGATGTCCATTCTACCTTTTCAGAAGTAACATGACAGTATATTCATAGAAAAGCCATCGATATTAATGAATAGATTTTAATGTGGGCTTTTGTTTCGTGCACTTTGAAGGTCTCCTGTTAAAGATCCATCAAGCAAACGATTTATCGTTAAGAAACAAAATGATAAAGAACAATTTATGTGATGTTTAAGTATTAAGCAATTCTAAAGCACCTTTAAATATGCAAAAAAAATTAAAAATTAAAAAAGCGCCAAACTGTTCCTAAAATGTCGCTACTGAGTGCTTTAAGTCAGCGATACACTTTATGTTAATACGTAATAATCCGTTTAAGGACAGTTTAATCAGTAGAACCATATTAGAGCGTATAACAGGGTGGCGTATGCAGCCTAACATGAAGCGGAGTTACTGTTCCCATGCTAAAGTTGATTATTTTCCTCTAACAGCATGTCCGAAAGTATTTTACTCCACTTATACCGCTGTGAAACAAGTTAGTTCCTGTTATCACTTGCGTTATAGCAGCTACAGCTGATCCGTAACCAGCTTCTCTTTTTATCTACTAAATATTTTAAAATATATTTTATATATATTTAAAAATGTCATGAGAAACGTATTGACTGTTCCAAAGCATTGACACTGGAGACTCCTTCCAAAAATGCTAAAGAAACGTCTCCTCACGGAAAACTTAACCATATTAAAAAATTATTAAATCTTTTTTTCTAGTACACATTTTTTTAAACCAATCTCCTTATTATTAATATTAGTTTATGTGCAGCATTTATGTTGTTACTATGGCAATGATAACATATTACGACAAGGTCATTAATATAAGCCTGTGATTTGCACTACTGTCAGAGCTGCTGTTATAGGAAATTCATCAACATCTTCTGAGCAAGCAGAATCGAGCATTCAACAGCGCTGTGATCAAAGAAAGAAATCAAGAGGAAATTATGGTGTTATTAAAACATATTTCCAGTGTTTAATACATATTTATAATTATTCTGTACAGATTTTCAGAGCAGTTCTGCTCAAATGAGGCAAAAAGAAAAATAAAGAGCAGGAAACTTTCACACAGGGAACTCTGGCCTGCACACACACACACACACACACACACACACACACACACGCGCACACACACACACTACTCTCAGCATTGCATCACCAGTGAGCTCATCCATTCAGTGTTAATTCAGAATAAATTTATTTATTTCCGTCGCTTCGTCCGAGTCCATTTAACTTCACTGATTAAGACTCAACCTGTGACGCTCCAATAACCAGCAGCATAACTTCCGGATCTGTGTCCGGTGTAAATACGTTTTCTTGCCCGTTGTTTGCTAAAGAGTTCATGTTCGAGTGAGAAAAGAGAATACGAGCAGTGGCCATGTCAGAGAAAAAGAAACAGGAAATCTTGTTAGATTTGCATTAAACTTTCTTGTGTGATGAAGATGATGACCAGAGCATGGAGCTGTAACGTAGTCTTTCTACAGCAGAGACCATCACTGAGAACTGGTTTTATTTCAGCAGCTTGCCAAAATCACTGATTGATTCTTATTAAATAAAAATACACAGTTGAAAAAAATGAGACCGATTATTTATTAGCTTGAGAGAAAATTGAAACGTGGCAGAATTTCCTGCGTGCACCATTTGCTTTGGATTTGGATTTGGATAAATTATGGAATAAAACCAGTTCTTGGTCTTGGACTCTGACTTTTTTTGACTCAGTATTTGCAGGCATTCAGATTCTCTCTCTCTCTCTCTCTCTCTCTCTCTCTCTCTCTCTCTCTCCCCCTCCCATTCCGAGTTTCATGTATTGCCTTTGCAGTATCACTCCCACACTTCAGCACTTCAGGTGCAGCAGCACCACTTACTGGCCTTCTGTCCAACTCTGGCCGCTTTCCCTCCAGGTGCAGTGTCCTTTGTGGTCACGACCCTTGACCTTTGACCCGAGAAGAGGCAGGGTCAGTGGAATAAATGCTACCTGACCTTTTGTAGTTCCTCGCGGAGCCATGCTGGGAGAGGCTGACCGAGTCTGTGGAGGAGCTTCGACAGCTCGATGTTATGATCCCGGTAGAAGCGAGAGAGAAAGAGGCGAGACTGGATATAGAGACAGAGAGAGAGAGAGAGAGAAAGAAAGAAAGATATAGAAATTAATGAGTCTTATTAATTAGCCATGTTCATGCAGTTATCCAATCAGGCAATCATGTGGCATCAGCACAATGCATGAAACCATGCAGATACAGGTCAAGGGCATAACATCAAACATCAGAATGGGGGAAAAGTCTTAGTGAACTCAGTGACTTTGACTGTGACATGGTTGTTGGCTCCAGATCTGATCTGAGTCTTGATCTCCTGGGATTTTCACACACAACAGCCTCTACGGTAGAGTTTACACAGAATGGTGCGAAAAACAAAAAACATCTAGTGAGCAGAGAATGGTCCGACTGGTTCGAGCTGACAGGAAGGCTACGGTAACTCAAATAAGCACTCTTTACAACCGTGGTGAGCAGAAAAGCATCTCAGGACGCACAACACATCGAACCTTAGGGTGGATGAACGACAACAGCAGAAGATCACATCAGGTTGCACATCTGTCAGCCA
This sequence comes from Pangasius djambal, assembly GCA_022985145.1. Classification (NCBI taxonomy): domain Eukaryota; kingdom Metazoa; phylum Chordata; class Actinopteri; order Siluriformes; family Pangasiidae; genus Pangasius; species Pangasius djambal. Next base: position 11,638,552 of record CM041002.1, on the reverse strand, counting down.
AGAACAGGAATCTGAGGCTACAGATTAAACCTGGACAAAGATCAGAAAAAGACCAGGCGACGTTTCCTATTTCCACCTTCACATTCCTGTTCCGGTCAGCCACATGATTAGCTGATTGGATAATCGCATATATATTATTAATATGCCTAAATATAATATAACACATAGCATCATTTCACCCCACTGATGTCCCGTAAAGACAAAAGCGATATATATTTTAAAATAAATAAGTTATAGTCAGCATCACAATTCACAATAATAATATTAAAAAAAATCTCAACTCAATATCTTCATATCTGCAAAAATAATACATTTTTTGGTGTGTTGAAAATTCCGTCCGTCTTTGACCCATTACTCTGAATTTTAGCATTTTATCATTAATGTTACAAGTAACAGCTGCTAAACCCTGATGCTGTTTAACATCTTGTTGCGAACAGCTTTATCATATGCTTATGAAACTGAGTTGTGTGTGTGTGTGTGTGTGTGAGAGACTGCTGCTGATTGTCATGTGGAGATCTGCATCCGGCAACAAATGAGAGCGAGCAAAACGGACAGACAGTGAGAAATGAGAGAGGGATGAGTGCGAAATGAAGAAAAATGGCCGAGAGATGAACAGACAGACGGGCCTTATATCACCGCTGCTTTGTCCTTGCACACACACACACACACACACACATACACACTCAGAGTGAATGAGAGGTTACATCGTTAAAAAAAACTCTATTATTTATTCAGAACTATTAGATTTTTTTTTTTTTTAATATTGAAATTTCAAAGGTCAAAGCCGCTCTATGTACATGTACAAAGCTGTAATAATTAATAATGAAAACGATTTCAATTAAAAATGAATTCAAATGGAAAATATTAGTGTCTTTGTGTCTTACAGGGTCATACAGTGTGCCATTTTGGATTTCCTTAATTATACACACACAGTATCCTAAAAGCTCACACACACACACACACACACACACACACACACAGCATACTGTATACTCACAGGGGCATGAGAACATGCTGTAACCTTGGGGTGTTGACGATTACGTGTTTTAGGTGGACAGCGTACATAAATATGTTTCACGAGGATCTCTGAAATCGATTTTTTTTTTTATGTAACCAGCTTTTTATGTAACTCTTTGTGTAATTTCCTGTGTGGAGGCTCTACATGCAAAGCCCCATGCTGCTTGCCGGTTGAGGAACAGCAACTACACATACATATATACACATACATACATACATTTCGGCAAACACACAAGATGCAGTGAGCATGTCAGAGTTATCTTCTTCTTTTTTTTTTCGCTTAACCTGCTGTATTTATTAAATGCATGGTTTACAACCTGTGGCTCTCTAGTTAACATTAGAGCAAACTACATCTATCATAATTTAAGAATGTACAAAGCTTCTTAAAGCTGGGTAATGCAATTATTTCATTTTTCTTTTTTTTATTCTTCAATACCAAACAAAGCGTTTTCACCATCAGCTCACCAGGGGGCGCTACAGCTATTCCCACATCACACAGAAAGTTAAAAGTGCATTACGTAAGATTTCTCAACATTTGTCAGGATCAGGCCACAGTTAAGCAGGTGGAGCTGAATAAGATTTGAATTATTATTATTATTATTATTATTATTATTATTATTATTATTATTATTTTTACTCTTTTTGATCCCGCCCCCTTTTCCCACCCATGAACACGACTAGAGTTAGCATTATCAAGGATTGCCATGATGTCACTTTCAAGCGCACTATAACGTATAACGTATAGTATGCTGTAAACACGCAAAATCCGGCTCATAATGATTTATGAGAATGGTCACATTGCAGTCGCTGTCCTTTTTTATTTCTTAATAAGCTCTAACGGTAAGCGCTAAGCATTGGTATTAGCGTGCTAGCAGGGTGTGGAGTGAAGGGGTGTGAGGGAGTGTCTATAAAATGACTGACAGGATGGCTATATAAACACAAACATGCATTCCAGACTGTAAGGCAGTTTTCTAAACAGGGTTCCTCAGCCATGTAAGGCCACCTTCATTTAAAAAAAAAAAAAAAAAAAGATCACGTTCTACATATTTTCCAGCTTATTCGTATTATTAGTAAGAAAAAAAATTATTACACATGGAGGTGTGTATGTCGATGTATTACACAATACGTTAGAGGACTTTACACCTTAATTAAATATTTAATTGTAATTTTTTTTATTTTTAATTTAATATATTTAAATTGAACTGAATTTAATTTTTTTAATTTAAAAATATTTTCCAATAAATATTTTATTTATTTATTTATTTATTTTTGACAATACCGCCTCTCACTCACAGTTTTATATGTGCTTGTGTGGACAGTCAGTTCAGAATCGTATTAAAACAGCAATTTAAGTTGCTACTCTGACTAACAGCAATAAACTAGCAGTTAAAATGTCATTTTTGGGAATGTGCAGGCTAAATGTGGTTATATGATATAAGACAACAACATTAATTTCTTTTTTAAAGAAGGCATTCAGCAGATGGAGAATGTCTTTAGCTGTAAGCCTGACCAAAAAAAAAAAAAAAAAAAAAATCTATTTGCCAGTTTCATTTCCATATAAAAGTGGACATAAAGTCTGCAGTAAGGACTGAGTGTTCGCGGTCAAACTGTTTCTCGATTGCATTATATCACGCTGCACAAGTGAGATCCTGGATCTGTTACAGACTGCATATGAATCTGAATGAAATGAGCCTGATCCATTGTGCTCGCTGCCCATAAAAGAAGGATGTAATGTATATATAATTAGGCTATAAACAAGAACCAATATTCAAACGGGCAACGTACCATGTGTTCAGCTCAGTGCGCGTCCCTTATCTTATTTGGGAGCATGATTATTCGCAATCAGAAATGAATTTTTAGCTTATCGAGCTGCACGTGAGCTGTTATAATAATCGATGGAATCAATGGCAGCGTGGTGTGATGAGTTACTTTGACCACCTTGTGTAAGTTGTTACTATAGAAACAACAACATATAAGACCGAGCGCATTCATATAAACCTGCCATTTGCTCTGCAGCCAGAACTAAGAACTTTCAACCCTTCACATCCCTCACCCGTGTTTATTTTTTCATTATCTGAAACTAAACCGAACCCAATAGTAAACGAATTGAATGTTGCCACTTCAGCTCTGATTCAGACTCGGCAAACATAAAAAGCGCTCCTTAGCTATTTGATGTTACCTCGGCATCCATAGGAGGATATTTGCGACCTTTGCTTTTGCCCAAACACTTAGTTCGGCCTCCATCCAGCAGCTGACACCAAAATCCCTTCTGAGGATCGAATCTGTGGAGACAGAAATAGAGAGAAAGAGAGAAATGAGGGATGAGAACTCAATCATGTCGTCTCATTTCGAGAAGTAAATCCACCTCATATCGAAAACTTACACACACACACACACACACTCACTCACACACACAGGGGCTGACACATGTCAGGCGTAACCTTGTCTGGCTGTCAGAGGCGACATGGTTGGGTTTGATAAACACTGCGTGGGGGGTGCGGGGGTGTGATGGGAAGTGTGGGCCGGGGTGTTAATTAGTCTGCTGCCTGAGCTGTAAACACAGATTACATGTGAACGCTTGAACTAAAGTACAGTACAAACACCCCAAAGCACCATCGATCCTGCCAACACGCATTTTCCTCAAACACACACACATATGCACACTGACTTATCTTTTCTTTTCTTTTTTTTTTTCTTCATTCTTCTAAAGTCCTACAGGCTCTAAATCTGCGATCCACACTGGGGGTTTTTTCCTCACACATACCCAAACTGTTTTAGTCCTTTTACTTCTAGTAGCTGTTCCACCAATTTGAATGCAATTACATTAAATGCAATTACATCATCATTCATATTTAGAGATTTAATCAGTCTTACATTCAGTAGTCCTTTAGTTAACCAGCGTATACTGGCTGCGTTACTTACAAAAAATTAAATAATAATCTTAAATTTCATCAAGAAACTGGATCTACATTTCCTGAAGGAAAGACACGCTGCTTGCTAGGACCTGGAAGTGATGGAGGGATTTAAAGAAAGGACAGAAAGAGAGAAAGAGAGAAGGATGGCCCTACAGTGTGCACATTTAAATCCAAGCCGCTGATTGGTCAGCTGCGAAGCCCAGTGTAACATTAATAGCGTTTATCTGAAGTCTTTGCTGAAAAGATATTCGAAACTCAAAATGTGTTAAGAAAATTAGAACGAAACAAAGAAATATGACGAATAACAACACAGTTTCAACTTGCAAACGGAAATATTTCGGAAGTATCCGAACATAAAATTTTTGGATGTTATGAGTTTTAAAATTGCTCCATTTGCTCATATGGAGGCTGTGTATGTGGGGTTTAATCACGTGAGGTACAGATATCACACTTTAGATTTCGGTGCGTAAAACGTTAATGTTTGATTTAAAAGTTTACAAGTTTACAAAATTAGTTCTAAACACGTAAGAGCATAGTGAACAGTATATAGTGCATAGTACACCATTTGAAATGCAGCTACGTACTCTAGTGTTAACTAGCGTGCCAGTGTAGCTAGTTAAAACTGGCTAGCTAATCTGCACTATGATGAAATTAAATGAAGGAAATACGAAATGAATGTAACACTCTAAGAATGTGATCAATGCTTAAAAACCTCTTTAGGTAGCATGCCATATCAAAAACCAAAGTATTATTGTTGTTTTCTTCCCCATACAAATCAATGTTTCTTACATAAAAAAATAACCTCATTGCAGGTTGAGAAATAAAACAGCAAGTTGCTTTTGAAAGCACAAACTGCACCACCAAACCTCAGGGCGTTTTTTTTTTTTTTTTAGTTCTGTTGTTTTTTTCAGTGTGTATGTATGTACCATTAGTTCCATTAGTTCCTATTGCTGCCAACATTTAACAAGTACTTGAACATGCAACTTGAATGGTGGCCAATAGAAAAAAGGGGGAAAAAAAAAAGCATAGTTACATATTTCTAGTGCCACAATTTCCAGTGCAAGGCTGTATGTGTGCTGTCTCTTCACTAGACCATCAGTGTGTGTGTGAGAGAGAGTTGTAGATTGTGAATAATTTTTTGGCAAGATGCTGATTGTCATATAAATGTGTTTTCCTGTATTGGCTCTAGAAGCCTAGCCACTAGAGAACAGAGCTGCCAAACGCCTCTTAATTAAACAGAATGAAAAGAGAGACAAAGAAACAGAGAACGAGAGAAAGAGAGAAGGGGGGGGGGGGGGGGGGGGAGAAAGTGCGTAATGAGTTGTTTTTAATTACAGGCTCCTGATGAAGCTAAATTTTCTGTTCAGGACCAACACTAATGGCTCATAGCTGTGTTACACTGATCAGCATTGATCTCATTTGCTGTTATCAGGTAAGAGGCTGTGTAATCAAACTGACCACAAATGTGTTAGTGTTAGTAACAATCTATGATTATGTTACCCATAAAACACTGAAAAGCTCATTACTGTGTGTGTGTGTGTGTTGCTTAAACTCACGTGAGTGCCTGTGAGTAGTTAAAGTACGGAGAGACGCCCAGGAACTTCTGCACCTCATCCATCACGGCCGCTGGATCATTCCTCAGCTGCTGCCCATCTATTATCATCAGCTACACTCACACACACACATGCACACACACACACATGCACACAAATTAACTACAGGCTCGGAGCAAGTCTATGTTTGCGTCTTTGTACTCCATAAAAGTGTCTCCGACAGACTTCCATTTATTTTTCGTTTATTCATCTTCAGGGAGCACTTTATCCTGGTCAGGGTCAGGGTGGATCCGGGGAAGTCTATCCCAGGAAAACTGGGTGTGAGGTGGAGATACACTCTGGACTAGCATGGTTTCGAGAGGTGGGAGGAAACCGGAGAACCCAGAGGAAACCCATGTGGACACAGAAAGAAAATTTATCTTGATTTAAAAAAAAAAAAAAAAAAACCTGCTGTAATCGTACAGAGTAAAACCGGATTTAGTGGGAGTATTGTGTTCACACTGGGAAAACAACTAAGAAAACAGATGATGTACTAAAAAAAAAAAAACAGCCATCAGAGGGAGCTGTGATTTATATTTTGTACACCATTTGAAACATCCATATAGCCTTACCTAACAGTCTAATGCTGCAAAGTAAATTGGCTAGCTAACATAAGCTAATAATCCTTCGAGTGATGCTGGATCTACTCGGAAACTAACGCCAGTTACGCTTTCAGTGAAATAAAACTTTTACACACATATTTTCACATTAAATGTCTCGCCACAGCACTAACACTGGGAATACATAGTTGCAGGAAATGTGACACACTTTGGAATTTTCACGTAAATATATGACGTCATCGGCAATAAACCGGTTTCAATATATTTCCGCATTGTGTGTATAGCTTTGTGTGTGTGTATACGTGTGTACCTGGCCAGGTGGGTAGTAAGTGAGCCATCTCTCCAGGTGTGTGGCGTAGAGACCGGGGACGAGGCAGCGGTTCTGCAGGGATCGTAAGTCTGATGGAGCGTGCTGATTAGCTGAAATCACCTCGTAGAAGCTGTAACGAAGTGCTGCCCGGTCCTCGTGGGCCCTCTGGTGCTGCCATGGCAACAAAGAGCGAGAGAAAGAAAGAATGAAAGAGAGTGTGTTATGAGCGTAATAGAAGTTAAACTTATATACAACGAAACCACGAAAGTTTGCTACAAGGCCTAGCATCCATTTTGGGTAACTGGCTTTGGTGCCTACACACACACACACACACACACACACACACACACACTTATTAAGAGGGGAAATGGGATCGAAAGCTCTTTCTCTTTTCCATGTTCTCGCTGCTGGTAATCATCGCATGCTAGGACCTCCTGAGGCATGCTGCTGATGAGATTTTTTTTTCTCTCCCTCTTTCACTCATTCCATCTCTCCCATTCTCTCTTAAAATCCCCCTCGTTCCCATTCTCTCTCTCTGCATGCCCCCTCACATACCACCCCCGCCCCCCCGCCCCCCATGCTTAAGCCTGGAGGAAAACCAAACTTGCATTCATACCAGCTAATAAAGACTGCTTATTGTCCACTGACACTATCATCAGGTTTTCATCCATGAAAAAAAAATCACAAAAAGATTTTCACACTTGGCTGGGGTGGAAAAGTTGGCAAATCAACAACCAGAAGAGGTTAAATAGGGTGTTGGAGACAGACACACATCTTGCCATTGTGAGTAATCGTGTTGATGTGTGTGCAATATGGATATGAACTAACCTGACAGGATTATTTCACAAATGTTTGTCATTTTTACTGCTAACGCTAGCTAGCATGAAAACAACAGCTAACCGACAGGATTTCTGAGAGGATTTGAACTCATATTCATAAATTTCCATAATCTTTACCGCTAACACTAGCTAACCTGCACATAAGGTCCAATGTGACAAGATTTCTGAGGAAGCTTTTTAAGTTTCATTCCTAAATGTTCTTAATTATCACTGCTAACGCTAGCAGGCTAGCTAATATGATCAAACCCCGCAGGATTGCTGAGAGGAATTTGAAGTCAAATTCATACATGTTTATTATATTCAATGATTACCATAGTCAGCTAGTTAGTTATGATCTAACCTGACAGGATTCCTTAGAGGATTTTAAGTCATTTTAATAAATGATCTTTAATCTTTGCTGCTAACACTAGCCAGCTAGCAAAACATGATCTAATCTGACAAGATTTTGAGAAAGATTTTAAGTCACATTCCTAAATGTTAATAATCTTCACTGCTAACGCAAGCAGGCTAGCTAGTATGATCAAACCTGACAAGATTTCTACGAATCTTTTTTTAAAGTCACATTCTTAAGTTTTTAATCTTCACTGCTAACGCTGCCCATCTAGGTAATAGCTAGATGTTCTAACATTCTGACGGGATAAAACTTTACTGCTAACACTAGCTAGCTAGGACAAAAACTAACCTGAGGGGATTTCTGAGAGGATTTTTTTTTTTAGTCACATTCGGAAATCTTTACTACCAACGCTAGCTAGCTAGGACATGTGTGTTTCAGTTTGGACATGTGATAAATGCCAAACACCTAGACACACCCTAGACAAAATTAAAATGAACAAAAGTGTGAAAATAGCATCGACAACATTTAACATAGTAGTAAAAAAAATAGCAACAGGCAGTGGCTAATTATAAAGGCAATTTTAGCTAGATTTTCTTGCAAGTGTTAGCTTAGCTAGGTACCTAACACCAATTGCTAGGTATTATGTACCACAGATAGTGCACTACTTTGGTACTTTGGTGGACATACTGTTTAGTCCAAGAGAAGAAATTCACTTTTCTGTTGGAATACACATTTAATTATCAATTTTAGCATTATCGGGATGGAAGTGTGCAACACACACACACACTCTCTCACACACACCTCATCCTGCTGAATGAGCTCAATAAGCGAGTTTAAAAGGCAGAGAGTGTGCTGATGGTAATCTAATGTGGCATTGACTTTTTCTCCTCGCTGCATCGATCTCCCCTTTAACTAGCTTCTCTTTAACCTACTGCAGCACAGAACCCCACACAATCACACACACACACACACACACACACACACACGCACACACACTGAGCCATCTGCATGCATACTACACACTCAGAAAGATTAACTGCTGTAAATTTCACATTGGTTAATCATATTTCTTAGGTTGCTGTGGTGGAAAGAGTACCTGGTACCAGCTGTAGGCTCTGTCAGACGGGTTGATGAGCAGGGTGAGGATTTTGGCTTTGGGCAGCAGGGCAGCGGCTCGTTTTGGCGTCTCCTCCGAGGGGAAGTAGCTAGCGCTTTTCTCAAACAGGAAGTCTGTACTGACGTTTGATGGAACCGGAAAAAACTCCATGTACCTTTGAGAGATTTTACACACACACACACACACACACACACACACACACACACACACACACACACACGGGTGCCACAGTACACCAAGGTATTATTGGTCTAGGTAATGACATCACCAAACTATGTGATCCTTGAAAGATGCTACAAGATACTGGTACAAAAATAAAAACTGTCACATGTGTGTGAACCTGGATACACAGGGGTTGTATAAATTAGCATGAAGCCTACTTTTAGTGAAATAGGCAAGTGATCCACTAAAACTTACTGTGTTTAACCACAAAACATAAATATAATTAGTTCTAATTATATATAATAATTATATATAATAACCTAATTATATATATATATATAAAATTATATATAATTGATAGCTACAATGGAAGAGCGTTTTGATTATATCAAATAATGCATTAATAATAAACTAACAGTTGCCTTAATGTTCTATCACTGACATTCTCTGTACCAGAACAGCAAATTAAAGGAGCCATTAGTAATTTTTAGAGAGTAATGACATTAACAAGCCTTCTACTTTTCCCCCAGCATGTTTCATGAGTTGCCTTATAAGGAAAAGTGGCAGGACTAAATAGCTCCGTTTCAGCTGAAGGCGGAGTTAATTTCAGGGCCAGAAATTTTTAAACAGTAGCCTGAAATGAATAAACTAGCCAGATCCACTGCTTGGAAATACTTTGAATGACAGTCCTTTCTGAATTTAAATGATTGTAACAGGTCTATAAACACTTTAGAAAATTACAAACTGCCCCTTTAATTATATATACAAAAATCCATTAATTTTAGTAATTTGGTGCTTTGATCCTACAAATGCACATGGAGGTTTTTTACCAGTCAATGCCTTTGTGGTAGTTGTTGGTGTTGAAGAACTGCACCTCCTCGAAGGTCTTGGAGCTGGGGAAACTGCTGGAGATGGACGGATGCATTAGGAGGAAGAGGTAGAGTGCCGTGGTGCCTGCGAACGAGAGGAACGAGACTCATAACGTGGACAGATGAGACCCTGTGCGGATAATGATAGTGTAATATGTTTAAGTGCGCTACATGGAGTCGACAGATAAAGCTGGAAGACGGAGAGAGAAGGAAACGGAGAATGGGCTGAAATCAATACTCTATTTGCAGCATGGATTTTTCAGCTGTGGGTGTAAATATGTGTGTCTGAATGTGTTGGGAAACTTGCATGGACTTGTAAATATATATATATATATATATATATATATATATATATATATATATATATATATATATATATATATATATATATATATATGTATGTATGTATGTACCTGTGAAAGAGACAGGATATGAATGTGTGTGTGTGTGTGTGTGTGTGCGTGTGTGTGTGTGGGAGTGAGCAAGCGTGGTATCTGTGAGTATCTGTTTGTGCGTGTCAGAATGAGAGTGGGTGAGTGAGTGTTTCATAAGTTTGTGCCGGTACGGAAGTGGAGAGAGCTCAAAGCACAAACTGTCTAACTACACTGGTGTCCTGACACCAATCAAACTCCTTTAGCTAGACAACACAACACAGCGAAATAATTCGCGCTCGCTCTTTGTCTTTCGCACCCTCCCTGTCTTTTCACCCTTCTCTGATTCTCCATCTCTCCCCCAAGTGAGTCTGTGTTGTTCTCCTTCAGTGCGTCTAATGTCTCTGGCTGCACTTTCATCTGTGCTGTACAAGGTGAGATGTGACAGGGGGGATCAAGGTGAACAACAGCTCACACTTTCGCACACTCACACAAACACACACACACACACACACAAACACAGCCTTGAAGCCTTGTGCTAGAAAAGACGCTGCAAATTTTACAGTTGTGAATTGTGAGAATTGAGTGTGCAATTGAGTAGATCGCGATGTGTGTGGACAATAAATATATATTACAGCGCTTTAAAGTGGAGTCGCTTTAAAATTAAAAGACGTCAGCCTTTAAGCAATGTAATGAAAATAATTCAACATGAACATTAGGAAATCACAGCGAGCACAAAAAACATTCAGACAGATGGTTGATTCTCACTGTTAAATTAGGCTAGTTAGTCTAATGTACACAACATTAGAGTAGTTTCTTTTAGAGTAGTAGTTTTTTTTTAAATACATGATCAACGATCCAGTATCTGAAAGATATATTTAAATTCCCCTGATAAGAACTCAGCCACTTAAAAAAACCTGCAACACTGTAGGAATATAAAAATGACAGTGGTGCAGATCCACTATTCCTAATTATGTCCATTTTTTCCCTCCATTGACAGCAAATCCATGACTAAATCTGACTCTCCTCCCTCTGACATTGCAGATGTAATTTCTGTTTTAAGCCACTGCACTGTTCAAGTCTTGATTCAGATTTTGCGGTTTCACGGTAACACGACAAGCTGCAAATTTTGTCTTATTAACTTCAAGAGAGAGAGAGAAAAAGAGAGGCTGGTGAGGGAATGGCTGTTACAACAAGTGATAATAGGAATTAACTGGTTTTGAGTATTAAACTAAATAATTTTTTTTAAATAGTTTTTTCTTTTTTAAAAAGTATGATGTTCTTTAATTTATTTAAAAAATTAATTGTTGGCAAATTGCCAATATTGAGAAATAATCAACTTGGGGTGGTAACAGCAACTCTTTGTTGATTATTTTCCTATAACAGCATGGCCACAAGTGTTCTGTTCTTTACTTAACGGACACCTGACTGGATAACACTAGCCACTTAGTTGACTCACTTCTTGAATCATACAGCTTTTCAACAAAGATGTGCCAAATGGCTGTATGTAAAGTGCATGATTGCATAAATTAAGTATAGTAGATGGTTAGCTGCGTCCCTAATTGCAGCGAGTGACGTCTTTTGACATCTTAGAATGTCGGTTTTCTCATTAAATGGGAATCTAAATGTGACTAGATGATTCCACTGCCACTGGACATGAAAACACCTGGTCACAGCTCTATGAGAGAAGATACTGTAAAGTAAAAACAAACAAAAAAAAATTACAGTCTTGTCTTTTTTTACATTACAATGCCATAATTACCAGTTTTCTGAGGTCCAACCACCATAAACTTGGGGAGCCTGTCACAGGTCTTCTCTTTAGACCAGATATCCTTGTGTCTCTTGTCATCACATGGGTTCTGCACAAACACACACACATTATCAATCAATGCAACCAATACACACCATATGTCCATTACAGATAGCAGGTAATCTTTAGACGCAGATGGATGTGCTAGACAGTGATAATAACAAGACAAAGTGTGCCAGCAGATATAACCACCCAAAAAGGGTTTAATAAAATAAAATAAAAAATAACTACACATATGTAGGTTTATATTTGGGTGTTTTTTTTTTTTTACATCAACCCCAATGATACTGTAACAAAATAACTCTAACCTTAAACCTCAATCTATTTTTTAAAAGAATCAATGCAACAATGAAACAAAATAGGCCTCATAGTTTTGTCATAGCTGACCATATTTTTGAGGACTACTCCAACAATTTATTACATACACACACATACACACGCACACACGCCCATGCGAACACATCTCTCTCGCATGTTCACACACAGACCTGCCAGAGTGGGTTTCTCTGCTCAGGGAATAGGGTAAAGTAGTGGTGTGCGAGCTGCAGAGGCGGGAGTGTGTGCAGTCTCAGATTGGTCCAGCACTTCAGGAAGTTGGCCAGGTTCACGAAAGTGTACAGACCCAATCGATCGTTCCCATAGTTAGACAGATGAGTCATGAAGATACTGATCTGCAGAACAGGAGGCAGAGTGTGAGCAGATATTTGGCTTTCTTATACAGAGTATACTTAGTATATTTTGCAAATGTCAATATACAGTATTCTTGAGGTATTTTAACCAACTGCGTGTAGATTTTTATCGTTACAGTGTGTTTGGCTGCGTGGGTATTTAAATGTGGGTATGTAGTGTGGAAATCATGGGGGTGATAGGTGTGTGTATGCGGGGGGGGGGGGGGTGTTAATAAAACAATACAGTTGTTTTGCCTGTAGATGGCAGTAATACAGTGTCTGTAGTAGGAATACCATATTTGCATTAGGACAGAGATAGGGATCATTTGGGATTAATATGGTAGAGATATGACAAATTTGGAATAAGGGCAGGTTCAGGGTACAGACAGGGCACACACCCTGAACCTTTGGATTTGAGACAGTACAGAAAGCTTGCGTTTGAGGAGGGACAGGCTACATGTGGGAAGGAATGGAGGTTAAACGGTGTACAGACAGGGTACATTTGGATTAGCGAACATTTAAAGTTGACATAGTTCAGACAGCATGCATTTGGGAAGAGATAGTGTATATTTGGGGTAGGAATAGACTAGATTTGTGTGGCTCTGGAATACATATGGACGGCAATGTTACATTTTGTGAAGGAAGGGATCTGGGGAGGTTTAGGCTCATTTGGTGAGGGTTGGGCTACATTCGAGGAGGGTTAGGCTACATTTGAAGTGGGTTAGGCTACATTTCATTACAGGAAGGTTAGACTATATAACAGGAGGGCTAGACTACGCTTGACAAGGGTTAGGCTACATTTTAGGAGGGTTAAACTACATTTGGCAAGGGTTAGAGTACATTTTGGGAGGGTTAAGGTATATTTGGTGAGGATGAGACTACATTTGGCAAGGGTTAGGGTACATTTGGAGATGGTTAGATTACATTTGGTGAGTGTTAAGCTAAAAATAGGGGAATGTACTTCATTTGTCCCTCTGGGGAAACCTATAAAGGTTCTGTGTAGAAAACTACAACAAAATGTTTCCCTATCAGAAAGGCTTCCAAATAAATCCATTTTAGCGTGCTATGAACCCTTAATTATCCAAAGAACCACTGAAAACCTTGGTGTCATGTTTAGCTGTCTTTTAATTTAAAATTTTTCACCGGTTCTTGTTATTAAGAAAAAAATAATTACTAATAATTTGCACAGTTATCCAATTAATACAGTTACTCTTAGAAAAAAAACAGGCTATTTAAGGATTCACTGGATATTTATGGATTCTTAGCGTCTAGTAATGGGCTCTATTGGATCACATCTTAACAAGTTTTACCAGGGAAAATTCCACCCAAACAAGCACAAGTGCATGCCCATTGATGACCATTCCGAGTGACAAATCACTGTGTGTGCTGTACATGACAACATCGCACAAACAATTGCCGGTGGACGTTAGCAAAAAAATGTGCACGCCATCTGAGCAAGCGAGTGAAGGCCTGGGTCAAGTGGGCGAGTCGGTGCCTAAAAAATCCCAGCATCTCCTGTGGGTGGGAATATTTTGGTCTCAGGAAACCTAACGTTCATTAAAAGCAGGTACTGTGTAAGACATCTTGAGTACTGGTGCTAACCTCATGATGCAATGTGACAAACATCACAAACGTCTATGAACATATGAAGGAGCATCACAGACATCTCCATGATGAGTGCATGGCTAAAAGGTTCACATTTGGGGAGAGATAGAGACAAATGTGAGCATTTGTTGTTGAGATAAGGGAGAGATAAGAGTACATTTATAGAGGTATAGGCTATATTAAAGAGAACATGAGGGGTTGAAATAGTAGAGATAACATTTGAAGAGAGATAGGGCACATTTGAAGGAGAGATTGAGGAGATTGGGATTGACTCAGGGCATGTCTGGGAATGATACAAAATACATTTGGAGAATTGGGCTGGTTATAGTTAGATATTTGGATTTGAGATGGATAAACTCTAAGAGACATACTCTGTTCCCACATTCATGCCTGACAAACCACAAATGCAGACGTCTGTATTAAAATCTTGTATAAAGCAATTAGCAACTTGAAGCAAGCAGCAGGACTTTCCGGTGGCCACAACAGCATGCATGGACTCTATTTATCACCCCAGAGATCGACTTTTGTATGTAAGCACTCAAGCCATAGAAATACACGCGTCATAAACTGGCCAGCGAGATTTAAGTGTGCCGTTGTTGGAATGCTTTAATTATATTCCAGAAAAAAGCCTTCAATAACCGTCACGTTCTGTAGGAGTATTTTCAAGGATTCAGTCCTTTTATGCTCAGCGAGTATGTGGTAATTTGCTCAGATTGTCTTAGTGCCAAGTTATGGGCAGCGGCAAACCCCTCAAGAGAGCGTTCAATCACTGGCTGCCCTCATCTTAGCACAGTGTGGTATGATGTAAAACCGAAAGGAAGTGCTCCCTCAGCGCCTGACTTCGCTATAATTTCAATGTGGACCGCAGGGGGACGTTCACTCGCTCTCAGGGCTTTTATGATCACGATCAATACCGTTACCAAGGGGGCTGCTATCCTAGAGTCTGCACTGACATTAACAAAGTCTGGTCAATAACGTTACAGGATGTTAAACTTTGCTTTCAGAATGCATTAGAGTAGAGGAGAGGACAGATAGAAGCGAGAAGAGAAGAGAAGAGAAGAGAAGAGAAGAGAAGAGAAGAGAAGAGAAGAGAAGAGAAGAGAAGAGAAGGCTCTCCATGCTTGGCTGCTTTAGTAGGTTGTGAATGTAGGGAGGGCGAAAGGGAATAAGTGGCCTAGTTTAATTTGCAGCCACCAGCCAGTACAAGAAGCCACTTCTCTTACTGCGAAAGTATAAAACACCACAACACTCTTTACAAAACAACAACACACACAGCAGTGAACCTTTATGCATGTTTAGCTTGTGCAAATTACTTACACTTTACCTCTTTTATTGTACTGTGTCTATGTAATGTTTACATATGCAAATGAAATTAAAGATGTAGTCAGAGGTTTAGGAACTCACAACAAAACAAATTCCCCTCCAAAGCCACACCCCCAAACCACACCTGTCTAAATTAACAAGCAGCATGATTGACAGGTACTATAAGTAGAAATCCCTGATTGATCTGATTGGTTGGATCTTGGTGGACCGCATCTGTTTTTTTGTTTTTTTTGTTTGCTTTCCTGGGTTCCCCCACAGAGACTTGAGGAGAATGCGAGGAGAACTTCACTAAATATTACACAACATATGCTTCATTTTTAATTTCTACCACAGTGCTGTTGAATTCTCAAATCTGATTGGTCAGAAGGTGTCATTAAGTCATAAGGTGATATTAATATTAATGCACTTGTTCTAATACCTTATCGTTTCTATAGTAACAGCTCATTCACATGGACTTGTACGAAAGGCTAGTGAGGGGAACGTAACTATAAATGGTAAAAACAAATGTCGTTTATTAATAAATGTAACATTATAATCGCTGGCAAATTGCTGTGGAATAAGAGGAATAAAACATTTCTAGATGTGCTGTTGTAAGAAAAAAAATCCACTTTGTCGTTCATTATTGTCCAATAATTCCTTACATCTTGTATAAATAGTCATATGTGTATTCTGTACTCTCAATTATTAGGGTCCTCTCCTGCTTTCTGTCACTACAAAACAAACATTTCTTGAATTAGTCTGTTTTTCTTTAGTTACCATGGAGTCAGGTTGGCAAAGTGATGGCAGTTTGATTGATTGATGGGTTGCTAGGCAACCATGAACAGGGCAGATACAATGAGGCAAGTTTAATAGATAAGAAACTCACATGTTACACACAATAAGTAAAGAAGCAGACTTCGTCTTAGACATGCCCACACATCTTTAGTGCACGAGCACAAACACACACACACACACACACACACACACACACACACACACACACACACACATAAATACACACCATTGTTATTAAAAAGATGTCAGCTAGAACAAAGTATCAGCTGTAAACTGCCAAATGTAGCCATAAACTCTAAAACAGCATTTTCTTGACCAATAAGATTTTTTTTTATCTCTACAATAAAGAGTTTGATCGAGATATGATTTATACGGTGCTTCCAGCGATCAATAACAAGCACGGTCACATACACACACACACACACACACACATACACGCACACTCACACATAGAGCCTGAAGTAGTATGATTATGGACAGTGGTAACGAATGAGTTTATCTGAACAAAAGAAAAAAACGAAAGTGAGGAAAAAAAAAATCACAGAGAGAGAAGACAGAGAGAGAGAGAGAGAGAGAGAGAGGGGATGAGGGGGGAGGGGTGGGGTTGAGAGAATCTAAGGTCCAAATGCATCTATCCTGTCTGGCTCAAATACACAGGAGAGTGCCAGTACAAGCCGCTGTTTTTACAGCTAAATTTGGACCAGCTATTACACACACAAACACACGCAAACACACACGCAAACACACACACACATGCAAACACACACATCTAAGGGCCAAACAGATGTTCCTTCTGGAGGAGGTTCAGGGCCTGGCGGAATTTTAAATTACTCACCTGGCATGAAAATTTAACCAGCACACACACACACACACACACACACACACACACACACACACACACACACACACAGAGGAAGAATAAGAGAGACACGCCAGAGACCCTCCATTAGTGCAGATTTGGTTGTTCATCCCTTACGTGAGAGTTTGGTTAACTAACAAATACACACGCACACACACATACACACACACCTGTGCATTACATTAATTCCCTAGCTTCAGTGGGTGCGTAAGCATCCCTGATCTACGCAACAAAGTCATCTCCAGCTAGCAAACACACACACACAATAAAAACATCAGTGTTCAATTAGCTCCCACAGAGATTCAATTAAACTCAGTAGGAGTTCATTCAGCGCTGGTGCGCTATCGAGCGTCACACTCTGATACACACACTCAAATACAATGAGTGATGTGCACCGACTCTTCGTCTCTTTTGGCCTTTGAGTGCTTTTTTTGCACGCACACAACGTCTTGGATAAAAACACTCAAAAGTTCAAATTGCTTCATTCGGGAACCTTCTCGATCGTCAGCGAGGCGGCGCAGTTCATTAACAAGTTTGCTAAATAAACGGCGGATTTGAAATCATTTTTCATCCAGCGCTTGGTATCTCTTCCTCTTCACTCCTCCTCATGTATCATTCTTGCACTCCCATTTGGCTAAGCAGACTTAGTAAGACTGAACACACACACACACACAAACAAAGATTTCATTTAGCATCAGAGTCCAGGTGGAAATTTTGTCCTCCAGCATTATATTCCTTTTTTCTATAAACTCATACCAGGTTAATGCGGTTTCTCAATCTGCCCCCTTATCATCCGACACCAATTCCCACCACTTCCCAATTTCTATTAGTTCCATCTGTACTTTTCTGATTGCCCTTCCTTCGCGTCGTTCCCTCACCCTGATACGATTTCCTGTCTTTCTCTCTGGATATCATTCTCACCTCTCTGTTCATCCCTAGATATCAACAGAAAATGTCAGGAGCTTCTCTTACAATACCAGTATAATGAAATTTAATTTTCAAATAAAAGCACGGTCTAGAGGGTGTTATTCCACTTATACCACAGCAAATTGCCAACAATTACACATTTTAATCCATTAATGAACAACACATGCTTTTTAACTGTTTATAGTTCGATGTAATGTAATGGAACGTCTACGAGAAAAGTTATCGCTTAGGTTACAGCAGTTCAAACAATCATTCCCTGACCAGCCTCTGTTTTTTTCTCTCTCTTGAAGTTAAGAAGACAAAAAAAAAAAAACACAGCTTGCCAAGAAACTGGAAATCGCAAACTCTTCTGTCCTGAAGACTGGGAAATTTACAAAGCGCTGTGACTGTTACAAACTGCTGACACCAGAGACTCCTTCCATAAATGTTACATAAGCATGTCCTAGATAAAAACTTCACCACATCGTTCTTGTTTGTTGAACAACAATACATTTTTAAACAAGTCTATTTATTATTTGGCTTAGATTATGAGGAGCATCCACCATACAAGTCCCTGTGTATAACATTATACCATTAGAATTAGCACATTAATCTAAACATTACAAAGCTGTGCAAATCAGAGTCGAAAAAAATCTGACCAATCAGATTCGAGAAATCAAATGCGCTGTGGTATAAATAATTTTAGCTAACAAAAGCACAATAACAACAAACAAACGAGCCATGTTTGTCTATAGACAAAATAATCACTGAACAAACACAAAACAGGTGTACACATTAGAGCAAGAAACCAGTGACAGGACAGGGGCGGAGACAAGACTAAAACATACTAGAACTAAAACATGGATTTCATGGCCATGGGAACTGCAGCAAGCCACTTCATCACGAATCCATCACAAACTGTTCGTTCACAGCAGAGTTATGATGCCCCACATAATACAAGCCTAATAATAAATAGATGAAAAAGTGTTGCTATTTAGCATTTTTGGAAGGAGTCTCCAGTGTCAGAGCTTTGTACCAGAGGTAAAGCTGTAACTTTAACTTTTCCTCTATGAGAAGATCATCGGGACAGAGGACTTCTTGATAACATGGCAATTTTTTTGTATTTTTAACTTCAAGAGAAGAAAAAAAGACTTGCTGGTGAGGGAACAACTGTTTAGAGCTGCTAAATAAGTGGTACTAGGAACTAACTTGTAAACTAACTTGTAAACTAATGGTGAACTATAAAAAAGTTGGTTGTGTCATTCTTTAATAAATGTACAAAAATTGTAATCATTGGGCAAATTGCTGTGGTATAAGAGGAATAAAACGCTTCAGAATGTGCTGTCATTGGAAAGAATTTTCGAGCAATTTCTATAACCAACCATATAATCAGCATATAGGGAATTGTAGATGTAAATGTTCATACTTTACATCATTGTGCCTTCTTTTAAAATACATTACTGTGTCAACTGTAGCTCTCTCTCTGCATCACACACACACACACACACACACACACACACACACACACAAACGCACACACAGTTGGTAGACCTCAATAATGAATGACCAATAAATTGAGTTTGCCTTACAGCCCAGAGGGTGTGCAGAACAGAACGGCTCTACCCAGAGTTTTACGAACACTTTTAAAGGCTTTACCAACTTCTCTTTCAACAACAGACCGACGTTCCATTACCTGCATTAATGTTCCGCCTTTTATTGCATGAATTATTGACAATTTATCAATAGTTCAATTTATAGCTGCCATAAAAGAACACTAAATTGATCTGCACTTGAAAAGAAAGTGAGTTATAAAAGAGGAGAGGAGACGAAAGGAGAGCGTAAAGAGTGTACTCTTCGTTCGCTTAGTCCCTGAAAGAGGGAAGTAGCATGAGGATGTGTTTTTGATACAGAGAGACGACAAAGGACTTCTGTAAGTAGCTCTGGATAAGAGCATCTACTAAACACTGTGAATGTAAGTGTAAATGTTGACGAGAAGAACAGAAAAGGAAATAGAGAAAAGAAGAGAAAAGTAAAAAAGACCAAGGAGCAGAAAACAGAGCAGAAGTAAATGTCAGGATTGAATACTATCAAAAGAAGGGAGAAAGGCACATGGAGGTACATATCATCATCATCATCATCATCATCACTGTGATCATTATCATTGTCATTAACATCATCATGATCATCGTCAACATCATCAACAGCAGCATGACCACCACCATCATCATCACCATCACCATTATTATCACCACCATCAGGATCCTCAGCCTCATCATTGTGATCATTGCCACCATCATCATCATCATCATCATCATCATCATCACCACCACCATCATCATCATTGTGATCGCTGTCACCATCACCATTATCATCATCATCACCACCATCATGATCCTCATCCTCATCATCACAACCACCATCATCATTGCCACCATTGTCATCTTTGATCATCATCCTCATCATCATTGTGATTATCACCACCATCATCACCATCATGATTGTGATGAACATCATCATCATCTTCAACATCATCACCATCATCTTCATCACCTTCATCATCATCATCACTGCAACAAGAACCTCTGATCTCTTTCTCTGTTTCTCTCTCGCTGTCTCTCTGTCTTTCCAACTCTTTCTTTGTCTCTCTCTCTCTCTGCAGTTTGTACACTTGACTAATGGTTGACTCGGAGGACTTCCAGCCTGACGGAGAAGACTGGTATTGATTGGCTGGCTGTCTAACGTGGAAGCCAATCAGTGAGTAATTGTTAATGTGATGGTGGGTGGAGTGTGACCTGTGATTCCCCACCAATGGGATTCCCAGTGCCAGAGCTAATTAATCCAAATAAATCAAAGTAAAGTCTAGTAAAACTATGGTTCTTTACAACAAACAAAACAGAAAGAACAAGCTGGAACAAATGTGCTTAATTGTTCATTAAATTACATTTATTAAACAAATTCTGATATATTTTTGATTAAATTATAACATTATATAATAATACCTATCATGATTCCAGCCAAAATGGAAGATTTTATTTATTTCTACAACTAAAGCAAGAAAATATTCATTTATATATATATATATATATATATAACAGGAAGCACCAGTGGTTCCTGGGGATTTCTTCTTCAGCTTGCACTAACACATCAGCTTCAACACAAAAGACTAATTGTTGAGTCGAATCACACACATGCTGTGTGTAACAGCCACCATTAGGAGAGCGCAGAACTGACATCAAGCCCTCACCCTTAGCAACTCAGTCTCTTTGCAGATCGAAACCACTCAGAAGTGGAAGATTTATGAAAGCGGAAAGAATATCGGTAAAAATAGCAGTGCTCGTTAGTGAAGATGAAAACACTGTGTGACTTTGGGTCTCAGACAGCGTGAATGAGAACAATGCACTTAATGATAACACAAACTGTCAGAGCGTGATATAAAGAAATAAATACAATTCGAAATAAAAGAACATGCTGGATCAAGTGCTATTTTATTACCTTCCTAATAATGAGCGTGGAAGCCGTTTGGCTAAATTAAACCAAATTTGCACTGATTAATGTGATAATTAGAACTTGGAGTATTCATGCGGCAATATATAAGACACCGATGTTAGATGTTAGATGTTTATTTCAACGTTGCCATCTTATCATTCATATATTGCAGAGCATTGTTTTTTACTTTCTTCAGTCTGTATTTCATTTTCTATTCCTCAGTTGTTTCAGGCTGAAGTCATGTGCATGGGTTTAAAGGTGTTCGTCTAGACGCTGTCGAAAAACTCTGTCTCAAAGACTTCTTCGCAAGTATAATCGGGCAACCACAGAGGCAGAGAACTACATGCACGTGGTTTGCATAATCGAAATGCCTCATGCAGGCATTCGACTTAAGCCTGTGCGTAACCCGACTCTGAATATGAGGAACTTTCCCTGTGCAAATATTGGATTAAAGTCGCCAACTGTGTATATGACCCTATTATTGCCACAGACCAAACAAAAATGCTACAGAATAGCAGTTAAATAAGGAAAGTTCATCTATGTGGAACTTATTAGAACGGCTTGCTCTGAGAGCCTAATGGAACTCTGAATTAATGCTTTATTAACGGCAGGAGCATTTGGAGCGTAAAGCCGTTAAGCCTATAGATAAAAGACTCATAGA
The DNA here is from genome assembly GCA_022985145.1 of Pangasius djambal. Classification (NCBI taxonomy): domain Eukaryota; kingdom Metazoa; phylum Chordata; class Actinopteri; order Siluriformes; family Pangasiidae; genus Pangasius; species Pangasius djambal. The sequence continues at coordinate 11,616,374 of CM041002.1, read as the reverse complement.
TAGCGCTAAGAGTAATTGTATAACATAAATATGTGGGAACTAAAGTGCCCAATTAGAGCGATAAAGAGATTTTGGCCTTTAACATTTCTCACTTCATTAAACATGTAATAATAACTATTCTTGATATATTTATACCTATTCCTTGGTGAGATTTAAAAAAAAAAAAAAGTATAATAAACAACAATAGTAAAATATAGGGTTTTAAAACTTTTGACTGACAGTGTAGTGTCTTTCTTTCTTTCTTTCTTTCCATTCTCACTCTCTCTTTCTTACCCCTCTAATTCACAGTGCTGAGCTCATATTAGCTCCGTTAACATGCAGCCTAATGGCCAGTTAATAATCTGATTAATAGATCAATTATACAACAGTTAGTTCCAGTCCACTAATTTGATTGGTCAAGCGGCGTTCCAAAAATGCTTATATTTAGTATAACCACACTGGGACGTTTCGCTGTTTGTTTCGCATTTCAAACAGAAGTCCAATTGAAACGGTTACTTCGGTAGAGTTAGTGACTTCATCAGTGGACATGGCGAACGATACATTTTTCATGAATATAACTTGTAGCTCATAAGATGAAAAGGAAGAAGGGACGCCTATTTCACCGGATACACTTTCACCGGGAACGTACAAATCAGTGCGAGCTAGCTAGCCAGTGAGTGTGGCTTCCTCGAGATCTATTTGCGTTCAAGGAGCATTGTGTCACTGTGTTCAAAAGTTTGTATTCCCTCTGAAAACTAGCTCATGGAAGTGCGGAGAGCCAATCAGAGTGCAACCTTCCAAATTCTAAAGGTTGTGGCCAGAAAAGTGCACCAAAGCTATCAGACCATCTTATAACCTATTATTCTTCTTAGATCTATATAGATCTCTTAGATCTTAGATCTTATTCTTCTTCGATCTACATAGATCTCATAGATTCTCTAGATAACATTCTGCTAGTCCAAAACTGTTAATTACTCAGTTATTACACTGACAAGACTCGACGTACGCACTCCTTGTTGTTATGGTAACGCATATATTTGGTTCAGACTACAGGTAACAAGCAAGAAAATGGAGAGTTTAGGATGTGTGTAAACAGCAGGAAATCTGTAATGGGTATAAATTTATTTGAATTGATGAAAAATCATATAAATACAATCAATATGACCAAACAACTTAGTGCTATATACTGTATGGTCTGTGCTTTCTCTGTCTTTCTCTCTCTCTATCTCTCTCTCTCTCTCTCTCTCTCTCTCTCTCACACACACACACACACACACACACAAACAGCTAGGCTCATGTTTTTTATGTTGCGGCTGATTCGAGTGCGCAGAGTCGCAGCGGGGGAGCCCAGGAATGCATGATGGGAGAAAAAGAGCATGCTGGGAAAATTAATCTATAAAAACACTGACATGCACCCCAGAGAGAGAACGAGAGTGAAAGAGGGAGCAAAGCGAGTGAAATGAAGGCTTAAAAAGGACATGGTGTGGAGGGGGGGTTGGGGGGAGAAGTGAGCAAGAGAGAGAGAGAGAGAGAGAGAGAGAGAGATGGAGAGAGGGAAGAAGAGAGAGAGAGAGAGACAGATGAGAGCTCCCACTGTGATGATGTTTATTAATATTTGTAGATGTGTAATTTAATAAGAGACACACAGCTGGTACTGGCACCGGCAGACTGAAGCTAAGTTTAGCGCTGGAGCCTGAGTGGCGCGGCAGGACATCGCCGAGAGGGGGACGAAAAAAAAAAATCGCTCTACTTTATTCCTGTCTCTCACACTATTCACTCATCTCCACTTTTTCCTCTCTTCTTGTCATGAGACAACAGCGGGAGTGATGACATGCTTCAGATAAGCTCAATGCATGCATGCTGACACATTATATTCCCATGACTAGCACAAAACTAGCTGGAGAGCTGGACTCTAAAAGCTCCAAAGACTTCCACACCCTGGCTCCATACAGTCTCCATCCACCTTTACAATGACTTAGTAATTACTAAGTAATTACTTAGTAACAACTTACGCATTGACTTGTAGGGCGGATTCTGCAATTATACATTAAAAAATGCGTAAGTGCTGATATGGTGATGTTTTCTCTAAGGAGACATTTATTAAACATTTCTGGAAGGAGTCTGCACCTGGGAACACCTACATGGAAAGCTCTTCAGGAAAGAGGAATTTGCACTTATTTTTTTAAAGTCAAGAAAGAGAAAAAAGAAAGGCTGGTGAGGGAATGACTGTTTATAGCTGCTTCAATGTAAGTGATAACAGGAACTACATTAAACGTAACTATAAATGGGTAAAATGTACCAATATGTCATTCTTTAATAAATAAAAAATTGTAATCACTGGCAAATTGCTGTGGGATAAAGAGTAGTAAAACACTTTGGGACGTGCTGTTATTGGAAAATAATCACCTTCGGGGTTGTAACAGTAACTTTACTTCACTTTGGACACCGTTACACCACCAATGCCGAAAGCGACCAATGGGAACACTGATGGAAAGCTTTATTGCATCATACTGTATATGTGTGTGTGTTTTTGTGTGTGTGTGTGTGTGTGTGGACTCACAGGGTTCAGTAGGACAGTCAGGAAAAGCTCTCCTCCTTTGATGCTCTTGTCCAGCTCTTTTGAGCCTCCAGGATATTCCTTGTAAAAGATGGTATGTGTGAATAAGCCACAGGTCTGACGCGGCAGCACCTACACACATACACACACACACACAATTATTGGTGCAGATTTTTATAGTAAGTGATAACAGGAAGTGAACTTGATAAAGTAAAATTAAAAGTCACTATAAAAAAGTATGATGTGTCATTCTGTAATTAATAAAAGATTATAATCCTTGACTGTGGCATCAGAGGAATAAACACTTCAGGACATGCTGTCATAGGAAAATAATCAACTCTGGGCTGGTAGCAGTAACTCTGCTTCATGCCGGGCCACATGACACCACCGTGTTATTGATTCTTTTGCTATAACAGCACACCCCAAGTGTTGCATAGCTTATTTAATAAGACTGGATTTGGCATTATGGTTCATTTTACTGTTATGTTAAGATGCAGAGCAGAAAGGGCCTCACTGAGCAAAAAAATCGAAAAACAATTCAGAGGGGAAAAGAAAGGTAAATGCTGACAGGTTCTTGTTAAATGTTCTGCAGCAGAAGAGAACGAGTGAGAGAGAGAGAAAGAGTAAAATAAAGAAGGAGAGAGAGAGAGAGTGAAGTGGAAAAGATAACACAGTAACTCTGCTGTATGTTCCATGCCTTATTACAGCAACCTAGATTGCTCTCTCTCACTCAAAGTTCTCAGACAGCTGCAGTGAACTGGTGAGTTGCTATAATCTGTTTATGCGTGTGTGTGTGTGTGTGTGTGTGTGTGTGTGTGTCTGGGTGTTTGAGTTACACAGTGATGAGGTCCCTCAATACACTGTATATATTACACAAGCAGGCAGCTTCCTGTGGGTTTAAGCCCTATCTATCTCCTACACACACACACACACACACACACACACACACACACACACACACACACACACACACACACACAGCTATTTCTATCAACATACCTTCTGAGAAAAAGTAATTAAAATTTGACATTATAGACCAAGCAAGACAAATTCAGTGTTAATTTGGATTTACTTTTTTATTTTAACTTTGAAATTTGATGAGAATGAATAGTTTTTTTTTAAGAGTTTAGTAGTAGATGAAAAATTAGTCAACTGAAAAGGTTTAGACAATAATAACGAAACAATTAACCCCACAATTCATTGCCTTTGTGTCATCTTTAGACATTCTCTCTCTCTCTCTCTCTCTCTCTCTCTCACACACACACACACACACACACACAAACTCTCTCTCACACACACACACAGCTCTACAGTGACACAGCCAGAGTTATGAAGAGTTGCAAAAAAAAGACGTGGATCAGATTGGACAGATGGCCTTGATTTAATATTTTAATCTGCGCCACCTCCCAAAATTCAATTCCAGCGCCACCACACTAAATCCAGCAACCCACTGTCACGCTGGCCAATTTACAGCACTGAGTTTACCTGTTCCAACCTCTCTCTCTCTCTCTCCCTCTCTCTTTCTCACTCTCTCCCTCTCTCTGTCTGTCTGTCTTGCAATGAAAAATTGTTCCCATCACAATTCCGTACCGTGCGCCCGAGTGAAAAGCGCCAGATTGCAGTTTGCTGTTCTCAATTGGATTGAGATTAGGAACAAAAATAGCTCCTAATAATACAGTCAGTGAATGATTTTTAAAGTGGAAAGTATTCATTGTAGATGGAGGGGGTTGAAGGACTGAGGGCATCACTGTTAGCCTTCTAACATTAAACATGCTTTTATTCAAATCGGTTTATGAGTGAATCGAGTGCAAGAGCAGAGCTCAGAGGTTGAGAGCATTTGCTAAATATACCAGTGCTGTTGAATTCTTGAACCGGAAGGTGTTGGTCAAAAGTGGATGCTCCACATAATCTAAGGCTAATAATAAACGAATAAAAAAGTGCTCTAATATAACAAAGAACAACATATAATGATTAGCACGGTGAAGTTTTATTTAAGGAGGTGTTTATTTAAAATTCATGAAAGCAGTCTCCAGTGAATGCAGCTTAACTCGTTTAAATCGTAGAGAATTTGACCATAAGAACTCCTGTTGTACCGTTGAGGGCACATTTGCACTGCTTGTACCTTACGGACACTAAAATCAAGCTTTATTTTTAGTGAATGGCCCAACAGTGGCTCTCTGAGAGTTCTGGGATTTGAACATGTAACCTTTCAATCACTCGCATAAAATCGTGCTTGCTGAGTTCCTACTGCCCCAAAGGTAAACCAATACAAGTGCAAGTGTTTCTTGCTGTGTCGATCGTGCAAGATTGTACAAGACCAGCATAATGGCTAAGAACAAAATCATTTTTATGGTTAACTATATGTCAAATTTCATTCATCGACAATGTGGCCCAGATTGTTGTAATGCCATGTATTGCATTAAAATAGAAACCCTGACACACTAGTAACTAGTCAATAGATAACACTTGACTCCATTAACGCAGACCTCAGTGTTAAATGTTATTAATTCTCCTAGGTTCAGGTCAAGCAAAAGCTTGAATACCCATGAGACAAAATTCAGAAGACACAATTAATTCAACAAGACATTTAGGCCCTAACTTACAAAGACCCCAAATATCGTGCTAATTTGCATGTTCAAAGGCATAAACTGAAGAGCCTCATATGGGTCCACATACTTTTGGCCATATAGTGTAATAGAGTGTATGTGCTGTCCATAGGTATTGCAGCTGTCATGGTTTCCCCTGTTTGAGTCATTGGCTTGTTGCCTGATTGTGTTCACCTGTTCTGTGTTTATTTCTGATTAGCTTGTCTGCTTGTACCCTGTTGTGCCAGTATATTTCTGCCCAGGCTTACTTTGCAATTTTGTTAATACGTTCAAGTCTTGTTTTCTGTGCTTCTGGTTTTTCTCTAGTTCTGAATTTTCCTGGTTTAGACCTGTGTCTTTTCCTCTTTTTTTTTTTTTCCTGATTATGGATTATTCTTGTTTAACTTTGCAAGCCTGTGCTGTGACCCAGGATAAGGACCTGGATTATGATTCTTAGATGTGCCCCTATAAAGCATATGCCCCACAGGAGTATCTCTATTTAAATGTTGGCGGTATCTCAGGTGCAACTGTGTGGCAAATCTGATACCTTGCTGCGGCTATATTAAGTCATTATTTTTAAGAAACTTTTTGACCAATTTAAAACCCAGTGCAAAAAAATTCTAAATGATATCATTTCTAAATGTGACTCTCTGTATGCCTAATCCTTGTCTTTATAACTTGCCTATAACCTCTTTCTCTCTTTTGGATCTTCTCAGTTCTCAGTTGATATTATTCACCTCCCAACCACCCCCATCTCTCCCCTATACACACTTTCCCTCAACTGTTTACCCTTAATTTAATATTAGTAAGAAATAATTGGATTGTATTTGAGAAAATTCTCCATTATGTAATAAGCATTTGACGAATGTGACGAATGACAGAATAATAACAATAATAATTTAAAAAACCTCGATAATGTACTCAAAATTTTAATTGTGAAGCTTTTTAATCAAGTAAGACAGGCACGTTGTAGTGTTTGTCTGATTTTTTTTGTGGCACTTTTCTTTCTTTCAAAAGACCTCATCAAAGTCAGTGTGCCATTGTCTTTGGCGTGCAACAAGACAGCTAAATTACGGGAATTCAGTGATTCCTCGTGACGTTCGTTCCTTTTCCAACACAAATAAAAAGGAAGCTGACGCATGTGAATGAGCACTCTGGTACGTTTAATAAAAGAGGGGTGCATCTGCTTCGCCCGATCCTCTGAGCCTCAACAAAACGTGGTGAATCATCAGCGTGGGGATAAAGAAGGAACAAAAACACTGACATTTTCATACAGAGGAACGACTTGACTTCTGAATGCTAAGTGGGCTGGAGTAGTAATATTAGCATATGAATGATAATATTAGCAAATGAGAGTGAGAGAGGGGGAGTGAGTGATGGGGACTAAAAAGCAAAAAAAAAAAAAAAAAAAAAAGATTTTACACCATTGCTATAAACACACCATATGCTACATATTTACAGACTTTTTCTTCTTCAGAGTCGGCAACTTATGTTCAAAAGTTGCATCGATATGTACGCAGGGAAAGTATTCAGAGTTGGTTTACACACTGTACTAAGGTTGAGTTCTCTGGCACCCAATTCAGATGATGAAATTACCTGCATGCAATTAAGGTTTTCAAGGATGGCAGATTTGTTTTTTCTGAGTAGAAGCATCCGAGGCGTGGTTTTTTTAATAGTGTATAGACCATCGCTCGAGTACTCGCTTGTAAGTACAAAAAGAATTAGGGGATAGAAAATGCGGACTGAAGAAGCAGATAGCTTTTATTTATTTATTTATTTATTTATTTATTTATTTTTTACAATGCCCAAAATCTAAATTTCATCACGACGTATTGTGGTTACATCTAACTGTCCGACTACGCCAGAGGACTTCATATCACTCCTTTCTTGAGGTGATACTGCACAAAAAAAAGGGCTTGAGCTGAAGGTCAGAAGCCTAGATGCGCCTCTAACAACTCTTTGCATAGCACATAAATCAGTCTTTATGTATATGGTCTGAATATGGAAGTGCGTAATTTCGGTATGAAGTCCTTACTACTCTAATACCACCCATAGTCATCCATTAGACATCATTAGTTCTTCTGAGGTTTAATCATGACAAACTCATTGATCAAGGTGTGTTTTCGTTGATGGCAAAAAACTGGCAAAGCACTTCATTTATAATATCCATACTGAGAAAACATAAATTAAGCTTCGAGTCTGAAACACATGATCGTATTCCCTCAGTCATGAACAAGTGAAGCCCTGAAAATACAGATTCTCTAAAATTGCTAGCATTGCTAACAGAGACCCTCTTCAGTGGTAGTCAGACTGGAAATCCCATCCCCCACTCTAACACCTCAATCTGAGGAAAGTTACAAACAAGCTCCTAAGTTTACTAGCACTGTTTTCCTCACAAAGTAATTTGCTAAAAGCATCTGCAATATTTGTATAGCTTGAGAAGAAAATGACCCTATACCTAAAATTAGCATAGGTGATGTTAGATTGACTTTTTCTCCCAAGCCAGGTGTCTAGCTATTGCTCGAGTCTCTGGTTGTCTTGATCACTCATTCACTCGCATTCAATATCCACGGAAGAGTGTGCTTCCGGTATACATGAAAGTTAACGAAATCGTAACAAAATGGCGTCCTTAGGACATCTTCTGAACAGCGCAAAAGTTTCATAGAATCATCGAGTGTAAATGGCACGATGCAGGAAGTTCTTTCTAATGTCCTTAGAACCTACTAAGAACATCTTTCTTCTATTACCAATGCTTGATGTGGAAAAATAAATGTTGTTACTAAATCTTTATCATTTCTGGTTTGAAGTGCTATCAGTGCATTGGATCATTCCTCACTTCCCTGTGGACTGCCAGTGAATGTTTGAAAATTTGACTCACTTTCATTCTGGGGTGATTCTGGGGTTACGTCGTCCTCTGGCTCTATTCAGGCCAATTTACACTGGACGTTTTTCTGAAGCATGTTTTTCCTGCATGTCACACGCAGCAGTTACACTTTTAACAAGCATTTCAATTCACACCAGTGAACAATGCAAGTCCTTGCATCATGGTGCGCTTGTTGCCGCTATTCTTTTTCACTCGTGTTCATAAGAGAACCCTAAAGACCACGAGATCTCGCTCAAAAAGATATTACTAGGTTGATCGTTCATTTGGTTCTGTGGTTAGGCATGGGTAAAGCGGGGCAGTTGGAGTTTATGAGAAATGCCAAAAAACTTAATAGCAAAACATAGAAATGGCTGCAATGGGTACTCAGCAGTGGCCAATTCAAGCACTGGCTATTATAGAAATGTTTATAATATGTGAGATCACCACAGGACCAACTCTGTACATTATCATATGTCCAATCAATTTTGTATCTGCAACATCACGTTCTGTTTTCAAAGCCGACCAAATTCAGACATCTGCTAACATGTTAGCTGAAAAAGCCTTGATATGTTACTGGCTGTAACTAGCTATGAGGATAACGAGGTCCAGACCTTGGTAGTTACGGAAAGCTTTTTTTTTTTTTAATCTCCAGGTTGGACTCAAAACAGAAACAGCTGACATCCTGATAACTTGTTGTTGAGGGATATGCTACACACATATTATAAGCTAACATCTGACATACGTAGCTATGATATAAATATGTAAGAATATGTGAGAACTTATGATATAAATGATATAAGTGTTTATGAAGTCAACTGATGGTTTGTAAATATATATATATAAATTAAGCAGTCTAACTGGAGCCAGAGTAGTTTAGAATAATTGAAGAATAATATAATGGAGATCAGAAATGAGCAATTGATATAATACACATTAGGCATTGTGATATATTAACTATGACACATTTCTGCAATGTGGACCTCGCTAAAATATTAATCCTGGCTACAATACGGATTGTCATGAGTTCATTTTAGGAAGTCTGTGGGTGGAACTTCTGCAGCTGAGACCATATTTCACATTTGTGACAGCCACAATGACTCACTTTAACGATTCAATTCTTTCAAACTACCACTTTAAGTGAATTAAACTTTAAAAGTTTTGATTCATTTGATTCTTCCAGAAACATTGAGCAGGCTGTAAATTTGACCGCGTGCAGTAACCCCTCTGTCAGAATTTCTTACTTTGTCTATGTATGACAGCACAATTTTACAGCTAATAAACTTCTGTTTATGTTATAAAAGAAACAGACCATTTACAATTTAGTGTCTAGTTTAAGTGCTAATAATAAAACTATCGTTAAACAACACCCTACCAATCATATACAACAGCAAGGCCAAAAAAAAAAGAGGTAACTTTACCAATTACGATTTTAATGCTGATGTGATAAACCACGTAAATCTCATATTTCTGGTGAAATGTTTATGATGGCTTTTGAAAAAGAAACACTTAAAAAAAATGCTCTTGTACACCTCCTTTGCTTGTTTTTCATCATTTCCGATTCAACTTGGAACTAAAATTAATGAAAGATCTGAAATGACATGGAGGTGTATCAGCAATTTCTGGGTAGTGGGTAGACTTTTTAAGATTCGTATTTCCTGCTCTGCTTTTTTAAAAGTACCGTAGTATCCTATTATATGTTCAAAACAAAGAAAAAAAAAATTACTGACAGCACCACTGACTTAGCTCAGTGTCCAGCTGCCTGCTTGGATCAAAAATCTGAACCTACAATTATATATTCAAGCAAACAGTGAACATTGCAGCTAAACACATAGACACAGACACGTAAGTGCTATTTTTAATCTAGCTAGTTATGTCGCGTATGTTAACAGAAACATTTCAAATTGTCTGATGGGATAATAAATTACACCAGAACCGCCCAAGCAGAATAATTAACATGTCAAACAGAGACGAAATCTCTCAGGTCTCTGAAAAGCCACAGCAACGTTCGATCTTGTCTTCCCTCCTCTGCCGATCCTTTCCATTCTGGATGCCTTATATTCCAGTGCAAATCTTCATTTGCTGCTGTTTAGTAACGAAAGCAATGACTGGAACTTTTGGTTGAAGGACAGTCCTCTCTGTTTTTCTCTCTATTAAAGTTAAGATGAAGAGAAACAGAAAAACACTAACTCCTCTGTCCTGAAGACTTTCCCACGGTGGAAAACGTTAACTCGAACTGTTACAAAGCACTGACCCTGGAGGCTATTTCCAAAAATGCTTTATTGTGATTAAAACGTGTAGTAGAATAGCGCAGTGGGAAATGTCGCTGTCTCACAACACCATTGGCCTGGGTTTGATCGGGAGGTCTGGTGAGAGCGTGTGGTTTGATTTTATTCAGGGCTTTCAATATCATGATCAAATCCTGATGGAGTTCCAAAACCAAATTGTGTTGATGTACCTCAGTTCAGTCACGTGGAACCAATGTATGCATTTGAATTAAGTAATTTCAATGAGCTTTATTTTTATTTTTTTTTTTTTAACCAATATATGGTCAGAGGCTCTGTTATAGAAAATTACTCAAAACCTTCTGACCAATCAGAATCGAGAATTCAGCAGCACTATGATTCCTGTTTATTGAAAGTATCGATCTGTTTCATATAGATGTTAGATTTGACTCCATTCCGAAAGACCAAAGATCGCCAAAGATTTTTAGCAGCAATCAAGCAATAAAATTAGATACCAACAAAACCTTCCATTTTGTAAACTAACTATAAGATAATTTGTCTGGTTAATTACATTGGATTGGATCCAAATCAATGTTTTTGTATGTATCGCTTCTTGGATGTTTCTGAATTTTCCTCCATTGCTTTACTGCCATAAATTATATTATAAATAATGCAGCTGCAAGTAAAAAAACAAAACACATGACTGAAACAGGTCAGTAGTCTAGCCTTGTACGGTCTGTCATAAGCATAAGAAATCACAAACATGGAGGATGGCATCCTTGCTGAGACATTTCCTGGACCATACTGGAATGTTTAGTTGTTAATTACAGAGCACAGGAGATTCGTACAGGCATTTTCTTTTCTCTGTCCATCTATTGCTTTCAAGAAATAAATATGTGGAAAGTTGTACCTCATGCTACTACATTAAGATGAGAACACAGCTCCATGTTCTCCATCTATATGCTAAATCAGTGCTTATATTTCCGGAGCAGTTCGCCTGATTCAGTGAACGGTTGTTCATAATGAACGTATCGTTCCCAATTGTTTCATTATTTCATATGTAACACTGTGTTAAACACTGCTGTACACCAATAAGGTTATTTACAGTTAGTTCTGTTTAAATCTGTGATGTGTATGTGTGTGTGTGTGTGTGTGTGTGTGTGTGCCACTAATAGATTTTGATGAGCTGAACCCACTTTGGGATATTTTATTTGAGTCTCGCTGAGTGTCTGAACAAAATATTATTTATTTGCATGTGTGTGTGTGTGTGTGTGTGTTGTGTCTACATCCACTCTGGGACATTTTATTTTATCTTTCTTCGAGTATCTGAGAAGGATTATTAATTCTGGTTGAATGTGTAAGTGTGTGTGTATTTGTTTTAGCCTCATTGATTTGCAGCTGATGCTCTGAAGAGTGTTGTAGCTCTGCCTCCAGTGTGTGTGTGTGCATGTGCATGTGTTTGTGTGTGTCTCCAGGAGCCAGTCTCACTGCATATTTCATGAGGGTAGCAATGTTACAGCCCAGAGGACACACAAACTAACACACACTCACATACAAACACGCACTGGTGCACACCAACACAATCATGAATCCTATTGTAACTCTGAACATTTTAATGTGGTAAAATGCAACACACATTAAGTATATATTACCTGCCCCCCCCCCCCCAAACACACACACTACACAGTGGTGTGAAGCTACGTGGATACATTTTCCTTTGTGTCAAAAATTTGTGCACAGAATAGTGTGAATAAGTGTGTGTGTGTGTGTGTGTTGCTCACCATGATGTGGTTGTGGATGAAGCCCTTGCGGTATCGTGCAGGTTTCAGGTGAGGATATTCCTCTGTGCTGGTCACTCGGATGCCCCACGCCCTCTTCCATGCTTCGTACAGCTGCATGTGCACAGGATACACACCCGAGTGATGCGGCGCTACAGCATAGCCCATGTCTACAGGAATACCATGCTCCTAGACACACACAGACGTATATATACACAAACGTGTTAGAGACAGATATACACACTAACTACATCCTTAACCGCAGATTTCCCTAAACTGAAATATGTTTCTCTTTTGCACGAATCCCAAAGACAATTGAAGTTGTAGCATCTCCAAAAGTGAAAAAGTAGAAAATGGCATTAAGAGTAGGTGACCTAAGTCCAAAGGTTACGTCAATATTTACGCTGGGAAAGTTATGTGTATTCAGAGTCAGGTTATGCATCTGCTTAAGTCAAGCAATCAAGCAAATCACCTGCATGTAATTCATGCTCTAAGGTTGTTACATTTTTCTTGAGTGTCCGAAATGTGTTTTTTCAATAACATCTAGACCACCACCTTCAAACACAATCAATTGTCTTTAAGCCCTGCTGGAAAAACCAAACCAAACCAAACCAAACCGAAACAAAACAAAAAAACAGGGGATAGAAAATGCTGACCTTTTGCTCTCAAATGTAATACAGTGTAATTTAAAAGCAAGAGACAATTAAAAAAAAAAATAATAAAAGGTCTAACACAATGATATATGGATGAAAAGTTGGCAAGCACTGAAATAAACATCAAATTGGAGTCTAGTATATTGCCAGTATATTGCAGCATGAATAGTCTTAATGGTAATTATCACTGATTATCAATTATCACTGCAAAAATCACTGCAAATTTAGTTTCAGTTAACAAAATGGATGCCACCCTCATTATTCTGTAGAATAGCACTTGATACAGCACATCATATCATCATATTATTTTGCCTTGATATATATATATATAACACAGTTTTAATTTGTCAAATTAATAAAATAATGCCAGTGTTTTTGTTTGAAGGATAAGCTGACCGAGCACTCATCTGCTACACTTACAGCTCATTTTAAGGTTTGTTCACAATTTTTTTCCATAAATAATTCAGGATCTTGAGACAAGCAAAGATGATGTGCTCTCTGATGTCCTTCATGTGAACTTTATGTGAAATGGATGATGTTTTTTAATGAACTAATTAATAAATAGTATCATATTTATGTATTTAATATTGGCCCCAAATGGTGGTTTATATTTTTTTAAAGTGTATTTACAGCCAAAATGTAAATTTCGGCATGATATATTGTGCTTACATCACTGCCAGATAGTAGTGCTGGATTTAATATCATTCCTTGCTCATATCACGATATCTCACACGAGAAATCTGTAGTTATGTTTGAGGGCTGAATACCGATGTGCCCCACCTACCTCTCCATTTACAATCGTACCTATGGAAAAACTGCCAAATTTTAACAAATTATAAGTTTATGATTGGAAATTTGTTCTGACTTTGATTATCAGCATCAGTCTCTGGTCTCATCACCTGACGTAAGAGGTACACCCCTATTCCTAATGTAATGTGCACAAGAATATGCTCAAATATCATGTTACTGTGTCACTGTAATGTGTTTTGTTAGTTCTAAACAAAATAAATCATCACAGGCATATAACCCTGATGCAACAATATAGTGTGGACAATATTATAGAAATAAAAGGAGACGGTGTATATGTGAGATATGGATCTGTCTTCTTTGTGTCTTCTACCTATCAATTCTACAGATTTTATGTTCTTTCTTATAGCTACAGAGACACACCGTGTACTTTATGTCTAGGTCTTCAATACGAAGGTCTAGGCATGCCAATAACACTCAGTGTGGATGTCACACATTATAAAACATTACTGTGTGGAAATATTTGCTTTTCTGGGAGATATCAGAGAACAAAATGTGACGTACAATAAATTAGTATGTTCATTTTGGTAGAACTTTATGTTAGGTTACGCTAGGTAGAATACGTGGACACACACAGGCACACACACACACACACACACACACCCATATAACATGGACATAATGAAAAATGTGTTACACAGGACAGAGAGGGAGCACAGCAGGTGTTTAATAGGGGTGAGTGCACAAGCTGAAACACACACACTCACACACACACACTCCAAACCACACACAGAATACTGGCAGTGATTAAGTTTGAACCCAGTGGACATATTGGTGTTTAATCACACAGGAAATGAAATGTGTCCTCTGAGCCAAGATCCAGAGCAAGTATGTGTGTGTGTGTGTGTGTGGTTGTGTGCGGTTGTGTGTAACAGTGGGTGTATGGGTCAGGACCTGAGCGTGCATGAGTCATTTCATGGTTTACCAACTGCGACTGACCCATGTTTAATAAAAGTGGGAGTGATTGTATGTGTGTGTGTGTGTATGTGCTCACGCATGTATATGAGTGCTGCTGGTGTGTGTGTGTGTGTGTGTGTCAGATGTGCTTGTTTGCTTCTTTGACCCCTTGACCTTTATGGAAAAAGCCACAAGAAACATCCGTTGTGACATTAACTAAAAGAACGAGACTGAACCTTTAACCCGGGTCCATTTGAACGTTTGCGTGTGTAGAAAATAGTAACTGTGTCACCACAATGTATAATATATGACTGGGACACATATCAAATCTCAGGTCAGGTGACTCAAATTCAAAAGCCGGACATATCTCAGCACACCTAAAAAAAAACATCAGCAGCAGTTTTACATAGAAGATATATTTTTCAAAAAAAAAAAAAAACCCTATTTAAAACAAACGCAGGATCACATCATATGGAAACAAGCATGACGTGTTTAGCCTGCTCAATAATAAAACAGCTCTGACTGGTGCGATCAGAATAACACAATGCTGTTCTCTTTTATTAATTACAAGAAACTTAATGGAAATGTTTATGACAAGTTTTGGTGAATTCTGGCCCTCAGCTCATTAGTGACCTCCAGTTTTGTGAGTACATGAGAACACAGGAAAACATTATCTTTTAATCTACTTATACTTCACTCTGGGAATGCGTCTCACATTAGGGATCTAAAAATACTAAAGCTTAGGCTCCTAGAGTTGAAAAAGCAAATTCATCAACTCGATAAACGGTCTCATTTCCTTTAATCTAACAAATATGAGAAAATGACGCATTTAAGGTTTCATCTCTGTGATAATCCCGTTATCACGGCAAATATTTCTAAAAATTCTATTAAGCAGTACAAAAAACAGAGAAACTACTTGTCGGGCAATAAAAAAACTAGAAGGCAATGAATATCTTACTTCGTTTAAAGAAATTAACGGCACGTTTAAGCAACTCTTTAGTAAGACATATGCAAGGTCTCTTAATATGAAAAACATGCAGCTTCTCTTCTCTCTCCTAAATGCAGGCATCGCCCCCCAAGGAATAAAGAAAAAAACAATAAAAGCTTTAAAGAGAAGCAAAATCCCAGGCCCAGATGGCTTTCCGAGTGAAACGTATAAGATGTTTGCTAATGTTTTTTCTCCATATCTGCTAAAATGTTTTCTCAGGCCCTCAAGGATAGACTCTTGCGACAGACACTTAACAAGGCTGATATAACAGTTATTCTAAAAAAAAAAAAAAAAAACAACAACCGGCACCCAAAGGAGGTTGGAGGGTTTATGTTGATCTCAATGTGGATCAGAAAATATTGGTAAATAGACTCTGTAGGTAAATGGATAAGATGATCCCTCTGGACCAGATTGGAGTTTTCCTTGGTAGAGCGTACCAAACAGGGACCAAATCCTGTCCTGGAGGGACGTCTGTTTTAACCCCTCTTTTAATTACCAGACTGGTACAGTTTAAGAAAGAAATCTGGCACTTCCAACAGTTCTTCAGCGTGTCCCTCTGGGGAAACTCTTTACGACAAAGTGTTTTCCTTCAGAAAAGCTCCCATCTCGAGTATTAACCACCCTTGAGGAATGCTTTTGAGCAGAAAATCAACAAACTGTGCTGCATCTAAGGAATTGGGCTGCAGAATGTCTTCCCGAAGTCATACTATTTATGCCTTCAACACTATGAGTACATCTAACAAGATATCTTTATATGTCGATGATACTTTGCAATAGCCTCCAACGTAGAATCCCAATCATTCTGGGTAATATATAGATCTATTTGGGAACATTTCTGGCAATGAAATCTTGAGATGCCTATTGCGTTAATGGATTTGTCCTTCATACATGTTCCTTTCACTAGAGATCTTCTCAATTCAAACCCAACATATCCTCTCAGTTCTAGACTTCACTCTGTTTTACTGCTTGGCTGCACTGATGCAGTTGAAAGAGAAGATGTTCTTCTGCACGTTCTCCCCATATCCTTGTGCTTCCTCCAGGTTCTCTGTTTCCCTCTCACCTCCCCAAAACATACCCCGTAGGTAGATCTAAATTGCCCATGGGTGTGAATGAGTGCGTGCATGGTGCCCTTTGATGGTCTGGAGTCCCATTCAAGATGTATTCCTCATGCACTGTGCTCCCAGGATAGGCTCAGACCCATCACAACCTCAAGCAGGATAAAGCTGGAGATAAACGAACGGCTATTGTACCTTTACCAGAGCCTGTCTAGGGTTTTTTTTTTCTCAAGTGCATCTGAAAATGCTTGGATTTTATCATCTTTCCTTTTCAAAAGGCTCTTCAAAAGGAAAACAAGGACTTGCTGACTTTTGAGTCTGCTATTTTTTTTTAAGTGTGGTTGGAGAGAGTATCGAGTGGATGCGACTTCAAAAGGAGCAACGCTGCATTCATCCCCTGTGGCTCTAGACAAATCAGTCTATGTATTGCTAATTGTGTCGCACTCAGAATCGCAAAGCAAATCAAGCTACTATATATTGGGGGTGCAAGTGAGTTGTTCCAAGGTTTACTGTCATTGTCAAAGACAACGCAATTGCAGTCAAATATGAAGCTTGCTTGACAAACAAAGACCATGTTTAATAACACGGGACGCATTAACAACATTCATTCATTCATCCTTAGTAACTGCCTGGTCAGGGACATGGTGCTTTAAATTAGGCTACTAGTTTGTTTATTTTAATGGGAAATACAGCAGAATTAACTAAATTCTTTAGAAAAGATTGTGGAAGGCGCAAATAAATATGATAACTGAGACCAGTTATGAACTCAAGTGAGATTCAGAGCCAGAATTCACACACCATCTTGATTGATAATTCTTTAAAACAAAAAAACCCTTCTGGTTTAGGCCACACCCTTTTCACGTTTAAATCTGAATATAAATACAGATACTGATATTGATAGTGTTATTGCGTTACATATGTTCTTACATACTGTATTTTCCTTTGATACCTCTCTGTTTTTTTCCTTTTAATAAGTGCCTTGATCGACATTCTACTTTGTTTTAAAAGCACAAATCCATCAAGCTCCCTTCCACGAATGTAATTACAACCCAATGTGAAAATGAACCGGGGATGCAGCTCCCTAAAGAGATACAGAAAAAAATTGTTTTGAACACTGCCTCTTAATAAGCTTATTCATAAAGGACGGAGAGTATTCAGAGACGAAATTACATAAAACATTTCCAAATGTTTCTCCACTGTTTGACACATTAATTACAGTTTGCTTTGCTAGTTTTGTCCCTTTTTTTTTTTTTTTTTTTTTTGATAATCTAAAATTTTTAGAATAACCTCAGAAATACTTGACAAATTGGTTTTATAGATGAAAAAAAGGCTTTTGTTCTTCTGAAAGAAGAAATTGGTCACTACTAATTCTCTTTCAGAGACAGATATAAAAAAAAAAAAAAACATCAAACAAACTGCTGCCACCACAATCTGTGACTCGAGGACATTGTTTCTCACCACATCTTATTTATTTTATTATTATTTGCAAATTTTTTTATTTAAACTTCTATCTGTAGAACAGGTTGAGCAGAGGCAGAGGTGAAGCCTGGAATATATTTGTTATTTATACACACTGTATAGTTTTTAATCTTTGTTTAACTTTTATTTTTGTATTTTAATAATAGTCCGTCTCCATGTGGAAGCCCTGAAAGCGCACGTTGTAAATGTTTTTACTATGCTATATCGTTATTTTGACTTAACAACTCATTTCAAGATTTTATGACATTATTTCAATAGATTACCTTTTAATTTCAAGATATTTTATTTCAACGTTTTACCGTGTCACTTCTAGGTATTATGCCGTAAATTTAATATATAACCATATAACGCTATTTAAAGCTATTCTCGTTATTTCAACTTAATATTTTATTTTGTCAAATTAGTTACTCATAACTCAACTTACATTGAAGCTATTTCAAAGTTTTCATTCACTTTTTCCCCAACCTGCAGCTCAGTGCTTCCATACTTCCATGACTTTTAACTTGAAATTGTGTGTGCTGTAATAAATAAATGATTTAAACTGTACACTCTTAGAGAGAAAAAAAAGATTAAACTTTTCATTTCGAAGCCTTTAAGGATGCTTAACTATGAACGCGTAACTATTCAAAAGAAGACCCTTGAAGCGTGCACAAAGCACAGATGCTTGTGTTTGGCTGAGAGGTGTAAACACGCGTGGCCGTGATATGATTTTTTTTTCTCACCAGTGCGAAGTCCTTGTTGAGGATCATCTGTTCCATCAACGACGACTCGTTGTGAAAGAGATGAGGCTGCATGTGACTCCACATGTGAGGAAACCACCAGAACTCGTTCACATACTTCAGCAGGAGATCATCGCCGTCGTTTTCCTCCTGAGTGCCTGAACACACACAAAACACACGGATGGCGCTGATAAACTACAGCCTGATATCTCCAGCTACATCATTTATAGCTCTCCACACACACACACACACACACACACACACACACACACACACACACACACACAGTTACTTACCTGTGTGGAAAAACTTGCCAGAGAAGCCCAAATTGAAGGTAAAGTTCGAGATTTGAGTTCGCAGCATATTCTGCGTCTCAAGGAGAGCCTGGGAAAGAAAAGAAATTTTGTGAACGACACATAATGATAAAAGTTATATTAAAGGTGGACAGGTCAAGGGTCACACAGTGTTAGTTTGAATTTTACCCAATAGCGCAATTCATATAATATAACAATTCACATAATAACAACTACTACATGTTCTTTTACAAAGAAGAATGTCTAATTGTTGATATGGTGAAACCTTCTGTAAGGAGATGTTTATTTAACAAGGAAGGAGACTCCAGTGTCAGTGCTTTGTAATGGTAAGGAAGTTCTCAGCCACAGGAAGGTGCATGGCCCAAGGTGCATACTGTACCTTTCCTCCAAATTTGGTGTTTCTTGGACCATTTTAGCAGAAAATAATAATAATAATAATAATAATAATAATAATAATAATAATAATCCATAAAAACATATCCAATTAATAATAAAAATCCTAACAAAAACAATAGCGTTCCAGCACCTTTGGTGCTTGGACCCCTAATAATAGGAATATGTAGGAAAATAATCAACTTCAGGGTTACATTACTTACATAAAATGTTTTTGTATGATATAAATTACCAATAAATATTGTATTTATTGTATTCCTCTAATAAATTATGTTTTAGAATTCACTTTAGTTTACAGAGGTCACTTATATTTACCTTAAGATATCACGGTGAAATAAGTGAGAATGGTCATTCCTTGTAAACATAAAACCATAAGGTGATTTTGATAGTTGACAAAATAATGTTTAAACTCTGTTTAAACTGAAAATATATCAAGTACTTAAAAATGACATTGAAAAGAAATGGTCGAGACCATAGAGAATATGTTCACAGCAATATCAAAGTGTTCACAGCATGAGCAACAATTGTGCTTGCTTTATTCAATATCTACCAATGTAGAGTAACGTTAATGCTGTAAATGCTTCAGATTTCAAAAATCATAAAATCTTATCATACATAACTGCCAAAGAGCACATTTTACATGTAATCCTATGACAAAGGGGTTAAAGACAGGAGAAGTGCTACCCTCACCATGTTTTTTTTTTTTTTGGCACACTAACAAAATTTTTTTGGAAAAGCACCTCAGATACATATAGTATAACTACATTATATTGAGAAATGACGATTGATTTTTCATCAACTGACCAATCAGATCTCAACTTCTGGTGCAAGCAAGAAAAAGCAACATGGAGGACAAAGTGTCAGTTGAAAAATGAATAGTGAGGCAACGTAAGCCGATGTCAAGTCTCTTGTTTCAGCAAGGATCACAGAGCCCCCTCCTCGCTAAATATTGAGAAATCAATATAATCTTTGTTGTTAGCCAATCTAAACAGAAAATGTAGCTAATTAGCAGGTACAATTGCAAGGCATAAGTGGTAACAATGTTGCTATGGTTACTATGTCTGTGTCGTGAGCCACCTTTTTCATCTGGAGCACTTTTTCTACAGAAAGTCAATAATGAGTGTGCAGACAGGTGGATGCCAAGGTGATAGGCTTGGACCCATGAGTATTAAATTAATGCGTGTGTGTGTGTGTGTGTATCTGCATTCAATACATCTGGCCAGCCTTCATTCAAGTTTTAATTACTTACCGTATTTAATGTTTCAAGGCTTTTCAATATTAGTGAGTCTACAAATATATACTGTGATGGACAGAACAAACATTAGCAGTATTGATACACTATGAATTTGGGTCACCATGGAAACCATGGAAGGGTAAACCTGTGTCGTATTCTAGAGAAAAGGAATTAAATAAGAGATGGCGTTGACGGCCGTATTGGCATGAAAGTTGAAGCTGATGAGGTGTGCAGATAACAAGGTAAGAGAGAGCTAGATAGACTAAAAGACTAAAGCACTGCTGCATCATTGTCTTTAAGTAGAGATGACACAAGGGCTAAATCGAAAATGGACCAACATGTGAATAAAATAAATTTAATAAAATAATAAAAATAGTTATTGCAAAATACTGTATACTACAATGCTACTGAGCATGAAATGTTAATTATAAAGATTAATATGCAACTCGTTCATAAATAAATTTCCTGACAACTTTTTGTTTTGCCATCATGTAACAAATAAAACCATGAGAAATAGTTTATTGACTGTATGAAGATTCACATTTAATTGCTTTTTTAAAGTAATTAAGAAATTTGTTTATTTGCTTGAACCGCACCATTACATAACGTAACGTATAGTGTAATGGCCTATACGCAGGCTGTGTCTCAATCTGAATACTACTGTACTAAATAGTATGTTCAAAATAGTAAAGGCATCATTGGTGGTGTGCTAATTCAACAAGCTCATTAGAACTGGCCGATTATATCAGTAATAAGAACAAAAATATCAGTGAACTAGGGTAAGAACAATACATTTAAACAAAAGGAAACAGGAATCCTAGAAACTAACAAGGAACAGCAAACAAGCAATAAAATCAGTACAGCTAACAAAGGGAACCACTAACAAGGAAAGACAACTACCACCAAGAAAAAAACAAAAACAAAAGAGAACAACTAACAAGGAACAGCTAACACTGAAAAGCCCTAAAAAAGCAATAAAAACACCTACCTAGGTAAAAAACGAACAAGAAAACAGCTAACAAAGGGAACCGCTAAAGAGGAAATAACTAACAGAAAAACAGCTAACAAGAACAAAATGAACAAGGAAGACAGTTAACAAAGAGAACAGCTAACAAAGGAAATAACTAAAAGGAAAAACAGCTAACAAAGGGAACCGCTAGCGAAAAAATAACTAACAGGAAAAACAGCTAACAGGAACAAAATGAAGAAGGAAGACAGTTAACAAAGAGAACAGCTAATAAAGGGAACAGCTAACAGGAAAAAAAGCTAACAAAGGGAACCGCTAGCGAGGAAATAAGTAACAGGTAAAACAGTTAACAAGAGCAAAACGAACAAGGAAGACAGCTAACAAAGAGAACAGCTCACAAGGAAAGACAACTGCCATCGAGAAAAAAAATAACAAAGAGAAAACTAACAAGGAACAGCTAACACTGAAAACACATACCAAAGGGAAAAAAATAGCAAGAAAACAGCTAACAAGTAAGACAGCTAACAAGGCAAAACTAACAGGAAAACAGCTAACAAGGAAGACAGTTAACAAAGTGAACAGATAACAAGGAAAGAAAATTGAAAATGAAAAACAGCTAACAGGGAAAACAGCTAAGAGTTGAGGTAATGCTAATATAGCTAGCAAATGTAGCTAGCTAGTTACTCCAGAAAACAGCAAGTGAAATGAAAGGATAAATAAATAAAACAGTAAATTCTTTTGCCAGCATTTTTGAGTCTTTTAAGACGTATGTTTGGTAATAAAAGTGATTTAAATAAGCAGTATGACTAAAACTGTAGCGGTGAATGTTTTATGCTAATATACTGTTACTTCTATGTAGCCCATCAAAATATAAATGTATTCTGAAAAAATATAGTGGAATTCGTTCTGACAGAGAAAACTCAGTGTGTTGTGTGTGTTTTGTGTGTGTGTGTGTGTGTATCAATCTCTGTTGTGTGACTAATGGTGTTTGGTCTTGGCAGGTGCCAAGGTAGCATATTTCCTACCTTAGACACCATGCACATATGATCAATATCTTTCACCTGACTGTCAGATTTGTGTGTGTGTGTGTGTGTGTGCGTGTGTGTGTGTGTATGTGGGTGGATGTGTGACATGTTAGTAGTTTGTAGCAGTGCTATGGTAATATTGCAGTAGTCAGGAATGTGTGTGTTAGCCAAGTTGGATGATGTCACCGAGTCATTTCTCACTCAGTGCTGACACACACATACACACACACACACACACACTTATTCAATTACATCCTCTTCTCCGAGTGTGACCGTTATTCCCTAGGACGTCACTGACCTTAATTCCATTTACGCGTAACTAAACGACACTTAAAATCACATTTCAATGATGAAATACATGCCACCTCCTTAATCTAATCAGCCCGTGTGTGTGTGTATGGGTGTGTGTGTGCGCGTGCAAGTGTTTTTTACACTGTAACTCAATAAAGCCAGTGTTTTTGATTGAGAGCTCATTAATGTAAAATGATCCTCGTCTCGTACAAACGCCGCTTAATGTGATGTACGGAGCAGGACGGGATCCTGGCAGAGCCGCCTGTTGATTGGATTACGGCTTCATGAATATTTATGAGGCGTTTATGAATATTTATATGGCAGATATACAGCAGTGTGAAACAGAGCTGGAGAGATACGGAATAACACACAACACTCCAGCACTGATGAATACACGGACACACGATGATACAAAATATGAGAATGAACGAGTGGTGAAGTGTGCGACTGGATAAGGGAGTGCACGATCGACAACGAGAGGCTGCGTGCGAGACAGCGAGCTGGAGGGTTGTGAGAAGAAAGAAGGAAGGAAAGAAGAAAGCAAGCTCATAGAGAAAGAAAATGAGGAGAGATAAATAGGGATTCTTTATAGGAGGGATAGATGAGAAAGAAAAAGAGAAAAAAAGAAGAAAGAAAAACGCCTTCCCATCTGTCCCTCTCTTCATTTTTCTCTTTGCCAATATCCCTTTCTTTTCTTAATTTTTTGGTTCATTCTTTCTTTCTCTCTCTCATATACTGTATCCTCTCTCTCGCCCTTGCCCTCGTCTTTCTTTCTTTCTTTCGTATACATACCTCTCTCTTTCTCTTACTACTCTCACATTTCTCTTTCCCTTATATGCACCTTTTGCACTCTAAGCATTTCTTTCTTTCTTTCTTTCTTTCTTTCTCTTATCCAAATTTCTCTCACCCTCTATTCCCTTCTTTTATTTTATTCCTCTTTCTTATTCCCCGTGTCTTTCTGTGGGAGAGACAGATTGAGAACTGGGCCTGGCAAAACAGCAACAAATACAGGTGTGATGACAGAACGGGAATGACAGCAGAGAGAGAGAGAGAGAGAGAGAGAGAGAGATAGAGAGAACCTGCATCGGGTGACAGAAAAAATAAACAGATCAGCAGAATGGAGAGCCTTGGGATTTTTTTTATTTGTTTCACTTACATCAAAATTTCCCTCAAAACCCCTGACAAAGACTCTCTCTCTCTTACCACACACACACACACACACACACACACACACACACACACTGATACAGGGTACAAAGAAGGGACCAGAATAGCAGGGGAAAAGCGTGGACGTGTTGGAAAAGTTGGAGGAAAAGTTTCGGAAGTGATAAGCAGCATTAAATGTTGAGTGTGTGTTGGAGTGTGCTATTGATCTGCCTCTGAGCGCTGATACTCTGAGACTCTGCACACACTGAAGCAGTGATGCGTTAATGCTGCACTGAATGTGCTTATGGCGCAGATTATTATCGTGCATGGAGGAGATGTTCTTCCCGTAAGCGCAGCGCCGAGCTTGTAATGCTCTCGAAATGGAAGCCGGGCTGAACGGCTAGCGCTGGTGCAGGCAGACAGATAAAAATGACTACATTAACCACAAGCACATTAGTAACTCTTTTATGACCTGGAAAAAATTGTGTGTGTGTGTGTGTGTATGTGTGTGTGTGTGTGTGTGTGTGTGTGTGGTCTCGGCTGGCATCTCTTTAGAAGCCTGTTGTGATCCAGATGCTATGTTTGGACACTGATATTAAATCAGGAAATTGAGTGTGTGTGTTTGTGTGTGTGTGTGTTTATGGACATTTTGTATTTGTGGACTGATTCCTATGAAGAAAAGAGGTACAATAAAAATTTAGGAATAGGGATGGTTTTAGGATTAGTGGTTGGAAGTAGAGATTAGTTTTAGGATTATGGTTTAGGATTACGGATTTACCATTAGGGACCATGTTTTAGGATTGGGGTTGGATTTAGCGAGTAGGTTTGAGAATTAGGGATTATGGTTGGGGATTATGGTTTAGGATTAGAGGTTAGCATTAGAGATGAGAGTTAAGATTATGGTTTAGGATTAAGGGTGGGGATTATGATTTAGAATTAGGGGCAGGGATTATGGTTTAGGGTAAAATGTTGGAATTAGAGATTATGCTTTAAAATTAGGGATTAGGGTTGAGGGATATTGTTTAGGATCAGGATTTGGAATTAAAGATTATGGTTTAGGATCAGGAGTTGGATTTAGGTTTGGGGATTATGGTTTAGAATCAGGTCTTAGAATTAAGGATTATGGTTGGGAATTATTGTTTAGGATCAGGACTTGGAATTATGGATTATGGTTGGGGATTATTGTTTAGGATCAGGTCTTAGAATTATGGATTATGGTTGGGGATTATTGTTTAGGATCAGGGCTTGGAATTAGCTATTATGGTTGGGGATTATTGTTTAGGATCAGGTCTTGGAATTAGGGATTATGGTTGGGGATTATTGTTTAGGATCAGGTCTTGGAATTAGGGATTATGGTTGGGGATTATTGTTTAGGATCAGGGCTTGGAATTAGTTATTATGGTTGGGGATTATTGTTTAGGATCAGGGGTTGGAATTAAGGATTATGGTTAGGGATTATTGTTTAGGATCAGGGGTTGGAATTAAGGATTATGGTTAGGGATTATTGTTTAGGATCAGGGGTTGGAATTAAGGATTATGGTTAGGGATTATTGTTTAGGATCAGGGGTTGGAATTAAGGATTATGGTTAGGGATTATTGTTTAGGATCAGGAGTGGCATTAGGATCCCAGGATTAGGAATAGGAATTAGGGTTAAGGAACTCGGGATAAGCATTAGGATTAGGATTAGGGCCATATTTAGATTAAAGTGTATGTGCCTGACTGAGTAAATATGTTATTTAACAACCTGTGAAGCAGGACGTGTTGACAGCAGTGATGGAGGTTGGCGGGGGCGAGGATGGGTAGTATGAATGAGTGTGTATGTGTGTGGGTGTCTGTGTGTCTGTGTGTGCGCTGTAAATTGGGGCACATCTCTTTTTCATGAAGCAAAGTGCTGTGCTCCATATCTTCAACAAGTGCATCTTCTCTAAAGGAGTCATGATGGAGGAAAATGGAAGCCTGATGGAATGTGTGCATTCGCAGACATGTGATACTAAAGTCTATCTCTCTCTCTCGCTCTTCCACTTCCAAGGTAACTTTTATGCAGCATTAGTTGCTTTACTGTTTACTGTTGCCTTTTGCACTGTAATGTATAGATAGATAGCTAGATAGATAGCTAGCTAGCTAGCTAGCTAGCTAGATAGATAGATAGATAGATAAGAGTTAATTAGACTGCCTATTTTTTATAAGACTGCAGAAGAAGCAAATCATATTTACAATTTTACAACTCATCATGCACACACACACACACACACACACACACACACGCACGCAGCCCCTGGCCCTAAGCGGATTAATAGCAGATAGCGGCAGAAGGCCGTCAGCCTTGTTTGTTTTCCTTATGTCTATAACTCCGCTGAGACGTCTGCTCTTCATCTCCTGTCCCTGTCCGTCCTCCCTCATCCTCTCTCTCATGTTCATCCCTCTCTTCCTCTCTCTCTCTATCCTTCTGTCACCCTCTTCTTCCCTCTGTACTGACAACCTCATTGTGCTGATCAATGCCTTACCTGGGTGAGATGGAGAAGTACAGAGAACGGCACACAGGTGGAGAGCGAGAAAGAGGGGGAGAGAGAGAAAGACAGAGAGAGAGGAAGCGGTGATGAAAGAGACAGAAGATGAGAGATGTAAGAGACGCAGACAGATCGCTATAGACATCTGGACAAAGCTTATCTTATATAGAGACATTCACAATTGAGCTGGTGCTCTCATTAAATAACAAGTTCTTTTTTTCCTGACCCTACACACACACAAACACACACACACACCTGCAGAATTCCAATACGAAAGATGGCGTTGTAGCTGTATTTTGTGGTAATGAGGAAAAATGGCCTGTGTATGTGTGTGTGTTTGTGTGTGTGTGTGTGTGTGCGCGGGTGTGCGCATGTGAAGGTGATGGATCGTGAGGTCTGATTTGTGCTGTACATGTCACTGCAAGGATGAACAGCCAATTAAAATGTCAACTTCAGTTTCTTCAGTCGTTTGCACTACGGCAAACACACACACACACACACACACACACACACACACACACACACACACACACACATAAAGCCTGACAGTCAAAAGGAGATGACAGCAGGAAGTTTACAGACTATTTGACCTTAGGTTTACCTCAGTCAGGCCATCTGTGGTGTGTGTGTGTGTGTGTGTGTGTGTGTGTGTGTGTAATTTGTGATGACTGGATAGAACTGAGTACCTGAGCCTAATAAGGAACCAAATCCCTGACAACAGGGATGTGTGTGTGTGTGTGTGTGTGTGTGTGTGTGTGCATCAGGGAATAGAGTACATATGCAACATCTCTTGAATGTTAAATCATTGTGCCACTTAACACCACAAACAAAAAACTATACACACCCACACACCCACACCCACACACACACACCCACACACACACACCCACACACACAGTGTCAGAAAGAGGCATTTGAGTGATGAATTACACATACAGTTTGCATGGTGTTAAACTGGTAGCCATAGACTTTCATTACATGTTAGCTGTAGTAGACTCATAGCTTTAGTGCACAAGTAAAGAAGAAAACCTCACACACACACACACACACACACACACACTAGTCTGTCATACAGTATCAGAAAGTGTTTATTTACACATGTAGTTTGCATGATGCTTAACTGGTAGCCTTAGCTGCACTGGCCTCCTTGTAGCTTCAGTGAAAAAGTAAAGAAGAAAGTGACAGATATTTGAGGTGAGGGGAAAATCTGTTCTGTTTTGGCAGATCACACCTTTAATTCTTGTACTGTTATTTATTTATTTGTTTGTTTATTCATTCCTTAATCCGTTCACTACATGTGGCATATTATATATGTGTAACTCGCTAACTTGGGTTTACACTTCTTTCTGATGTGCGAAGATGACAGTAGGAAGCAAGCATGTCAGTCATGACAGTGCCACACACACACAGAGAGAGAGAGACAGAGAGAGAGAGAGAGAGAGAGAGAGAGAGAGTGAGAGAGAAAATGGTAGGAAATGTCAAATGCTGAGTGACACTGATGGCATGAGGCTAAGGATTGTGGGGGACTGAAGTCTAATAAGCAGTGC
This sequence comes from Pangasius djambal, assembly GCA_022985145.1. Taxonomy (NCBI): domain Eukaryota; kingdom Metazoa; phylum Chordata; class Actinopteri; order Siluriformes; family Pangasiidae; genus Pangasius; species Pangasius djambal. The sequence goes on along the minus strand of CM041002.1, from coordinate 11,588,367 downwards.
TGTGTGTAAGGGTGTGTGTGTGTGTGTGTGTGTGTGTGTGTGTGTGTGTGTGTGTGTGTGTGTGTGTGAGAGAGAGAGAGAGAGAGAGAGAGAGAGAGAGTGTTAGCTAGTTTGTGTGTATGTGTGTGTGTGTGCCTGTGAATGCTTTCCCTTTGTTTTACTATAAGCTTTCTTGCTTTCACTTTCTAGCAGCTGTGCTCAAAGGAAACTTTTTTATTCTGATTCGTTACCACTAACATCCAACCAATCAGGAAAAAGGGGCGTGTCTAGGTGTTCTAGCTTAAGGCGGCTTCATAGTATGGGATTTCTGCAGTCTTTTAAGATTGAGGTATGAGATTTCTATAAAAGGTCTATAATTTTTCCTATAACTATCCACAATCCTATAACAGACTGTGCGATAATGCATTCTCCATGTCCGATTGTACGATGAAGACTCTCTTACGATAGACCTGTGATTAAAGAATTGCTTGATTGGAATTTAAGGTGCAATATGTGCTGAGAAAACCTTCCATACACCATTACACCACCACCAGCAGCCTGAACGGACAGGTTGCCAGTTGGATCCATGGATTCGTGCTTTTGACGCCAAATTCTGACCCTACCGTCTGTAGCAGAAATCAAGATATATCGTCAACTGTCTAGTTTCGGTGAGCCTGGACCCAATGTAGCCTCGGATTCCTGTTCTTGGCTGACAGGAGTGGTAAATAAACCTCAAGGTTGGAGGTATGATTTATTCTGAGATGCTTTTCTGCTCACCACGGTTGTAAAGAGTGGTTATTTGAGTGACTGTAGCCTTCCTGTCAGCTCGAATCAATCTGGTCATTCTCCTCTGACCTCTCATCTGTTTAACTGCTCACTGGATGTTTTTTTTTTATTTTTCGCACCATTGTGTATGAGCTCTTTTGCGTTTTGAATTTGTTCGGCTCTAACTCCAGCTCTATTCTCTCTTTATTCATGTGTGTATTAATATTCGTTCGTGCTGTGTAGAAGGATTTCTACTAAAACTTATTGGGTAGCTTTTCTGCATAATAAATAATAAATCCATTATACTCGCTGCATTATACTGGCTATAGAAAACGACCTTTTGGCTTCATTTTTCTTACTCTGTGCCACCATTACAATTACAGAGAAAAACTCTGAAAGGCTTTTCCCGATTAGGTCCAAGTTCTGTTTCTGCTGTTTTTAATTTTATGCATTTTCGGTCTCGGTATTGAGAGCGGATGATAAAATATACACGAGTAGAAATGAAGCTAGGTGTGAACTGCTTTGGAGTTTGCAGCTGAAGTGTAGAGTTCAGCACGGATGGCTGAGGGAGAAGACAAGTGAGCTGTAGTTATTAAGAAGAAGCATATGCTGCTGTGAAATACCGATATGTAAGCATTCGCGGAAAACCACCGCCTCTCGTGGGCCTTTTCAAAAATGACCTGGGACAGATTGGCTCGTTGTAATGAGCTGCTGAGAGTAGATGCTTCGCTTTTGAATCCTGAAGCAATGAAATAGCGCGTGGTGTCAAAATGAAAGCACCTTACACTGCAATTTCCGCTGAACGGGAGTGCGTATTTATGTACGCAATTAACACAGCCCCGCAAGTCACTTAATCACAGGCGAGTTCTCATTTCTGTCCTTCCTGCAACTGAGAGTGGGTTCACACACACCGTCTCACAAACACACAGTACTGTGTATACACACGCCAGATGTGTGTTATGAGCCATAAGTGACATTTGTAGCTTCAGATTCCTGTTCTTCGCTGACAGGAGTGGAACCCGATGTGGTTTTCTGCTGTTGTAGCCCATCTGCCTCAAAGGTTTGGTGTATCATGTGTTCTGAGATGCTTTTCTGCTCACCATGGCTGTACAGAGTGGTTATTTACGTCACTGTAGCCTTCCTGAACCAGTCTGGCCATTCTCCTCTGACCTCTCTCATCAACAAGGCGTTTCTGACCACAGAATTGCCGCTCACTGGATGTTTTTTTGTTTTTCGCACCATTCTTTGTAAACTCTAGAGACTGTTGTGACTGGGGTTTTTATAATACATAAAACAGCCCGTTTGGCTCCAACAACCACGCCACAGTCAAAGTCACTGACATCACTGAGATTTTTTGTCCCATTCTGATCTTTGATGTGAACATTAACGGAAGCTTTTGACCTTTATCTGCATGATTTTATTCGTTGCACTGCTCTAACATGGTTATAGGTTGCGTGGATAATTGAATGAATGTGCAGAAGTACCGGTGTTCCTATTAAAGTGGCCAGTCTCCTATGAGCAATACATCTTAACAAATGATTTCTCAAGCAAAATTATATAAGCATCTTTAGAAATGGAAGGTTAATATTAGCTGTTTAGATTTGCTGATTCTGGCTATGTGTGTGTGTGTGTGTGTGTGTGTATTTTGGTGTGTTTTTGTGTGTGAAATGTGAGTGTGAATCTCTGTGACAAGCAGAGGGTGGAGCTAATGGTTGGAGGCCACAGAGGTACATTTTAAAGAACTGTGAAGATAGAACAGAGGATTAAACAGACACTAGAAGAAAAAGAGAAAGAGAGAGAGAGAGAGGGAGGAAAAGCTAGAGAGAAAAGAGAAAAGTAAACCCACACAAATGCCACATTTTGTTGTCACAGCAACACTCAATCCCTCCATCTCTCTTCTTCTGCTACCATTTTGCTTCCTCCATCTGTCTTAATCCCTGGCCTTCTTTCCCTTTCTCTCTATCTCTCTCTGTCTGTCTCTCTCTCTCGCTCTCATATTCCTGACGAATAGCACTTAATTCATTAACATTCCTTCGGTTCAAGATTTATAACATACAAAACCAGTCTGATCAAACATGAGACCTTACTAATGTTGTCTCTCTGTGTGTCTGTGTGTGTTTGTTTGTGTGTGTGTGTGTGCGCGCGTGTGTGTGACATAGCCTAGCAACCTACATAACCCTTCGCAGAGCCAAATGCTCACACACACACACGGCAATCTCCACAGAGCAGAAATATCACAGGATCAATCCTCTCTCTCGGTTTGGCGTGTTGGGGTTTTTTTTTTCCCGCACTGCTCTCTGTGCTTGACGGCTTAAAACCAAGATTTAATATCAGAATGAGATATCAGGGGGGACGGAATGAAGAAAAGGATGTGCACTGAAGTGCTGAAATCACATTCCATTATATTCTCATAACATCTTAAGCAAAGCATTTTGATCTTAATATTTGGTGAGGGGAAATAAGTATCCAGACACTTTTTTTTAATTTGAATACTTTCAGTGTGTGCGTCAAATTCAAATGTACAAACATAATGTTTTTTGACTTACTTATTAATCCATCCGTCCACCCATTTTCAGTACCGCTTATCCTATACAGGGTTGCGGGGAGCCTGGAGCCTATCAAATGGGACTCGGGGTACAAGGAAGGGGACACCCTGGACAGGGTGCCAACTCATTGCAAGGCACAATCATACACACTCAGTCACAAACTACGGACAATTTAGAGATGCCAATCAGCTGACAAAACATGTCTTTGGACTGGAGGAGGAAACCCCCGAAGCAAATGCAAACAGGCCAGAGGTGGGAACTAAACCCCCAACCCCAGAGGGGCAAGACAAGCATGCTAACCACTAAGCCACCTTGCCCCACACTTAGCTATTAATATATACAAAAAAATTCTGTATTCATAAGGAACAAAAAACTGAATTGATAAGGAAAGTATTCAGACACCACAACTGACCAGTGTTAGTACTTTTTTTTTTTTTGCTAAACCATTGTTGGCAATTATAGGTTCAAGCCATCTATACTGAGAAGTATTCACATTTTTGCAGCACTGTGGTTGAATTTTGGCTCATTCCTCTTGGCAAATCGTCTTTCCCCAAGGTTACGAGTCCCTCTCTGATGGATTAGCAATTTCAACACACTCCATAAATTTTCAGCCAAGGCCAGGCCTTCACCTTCTTCTTCTTCTTCTTTTTTTTTTTTTTTCTTTAGAAACCAGTCTTGAGTTAATTTGGCTGTATGTTTGATCTTCTCCTCAGCTTCTTGGACAACGAGATTCATTTCTCCTCAGACATGTCCTGGGACATCTCTCCATCCGTTTCAGAGAAGCAGCACCATATCACGATGCTTCCAGCTCTGTACCTCACTGTGGGTATGGTGGTATGGTGGCTCATTCGCATAACCCTTCTTTCTCCAAACGTGACGAGATGAATTATTGCAACAGAGTTTTATTTTTGTTTCTTCTGACCAGAGTATACTGTTCCAAAAAGAGGAGTTTTGCATCAGGTGTAGGTGATGTAGGTGACTCTGATGATCGTAGTGCACTTCATTGCTTATTGTTCTCCGTGTTACTGTACTTTGTGCTGCTTTCAGGTTGTCCTGCAACTCTTTTCAATTGACTGCTGGCTCCTCTCTCTTACCTTCTGTATCATTACTCCAAGAGCTCATTGTGAAATCTTGTATAACACACCTGTCCTGGGAGGATTACTTGTGCTACCATGAGCTGTCCTTAAGAACTCCTTCACTTTCACCATGATTGACACTTGTTGCGTTAAATCTTGGTGCAAAAAAAAAAAAAAAACTGATTTATTTTTATGTAACCTTTATTTATAATGTTTTTAATATCGTGCCTGAATACTTTTTCCCTTAACCATCGTTTACGCTTATGATTACATACTTTTTTGTTCATATTTATAAATGCAAATTCAAAAGACATCATGTGTATAAACAGGAAGTGGATATATGCACTGGAAGTATATTACATAACAAAACCAAAAGTGTACGAATACTTTTTCCCCTTACTGTAGATCATAGTATCTGATTACAACTTTAGATTTTCAGAGAGAGCATTAAATGTTAAATGTAGCTGCAGGGTGAGTATTGAATTATTTGGCTATGGAACCTTCTAGAATATTTTTTAATGGACTGGATAAGTACACTGGTATATCATTACACCACTATTTTTGGCTTTTTATGTCTCCTGAGCTTGACTACATTGCAAGATTTATACTATCACTAACTGATGCTGAAAATCTGAGAGACGCCAGGTATAAGGACAGAATTGGCCGATTTTTTTTTGTTGTTGTTCCAAATCAGATTATGCTCATGAGTCCCAACCAATGATCCCGACTCTCAGAACCTGGGATTTCTCATGAACAAAACAATCATGGTGGATGACATTTCAGCTCGTTGGCTATCAGTGTTTCATGCATGACGTCAAGCCATTGTGTGCGAATCTGTATCTCGCTTGTATCTGGACACCGTCTTTGTTTGACTGAAATTACCCAACTGTATTATGTTTCTTTGGAGTACTTCATCTTATATTTACTGCATTAACACTAACCCTATTATCATACTATTTTTTTTTACTATAGACCAGCAAACTAAGACGCGATTTGATTGAATTTAAATAATTTACATACAGTAAAGCCTAAAAGCCGGAGTCGATTCCAAAGACCTGATTTTATTTCAAATAAATACTGTTTTATGGATTTGAATTCTTATTCATTGTTCTTAGGGTAATCATACTAATACACTCAATAAGGTTTTATACCATGTCTCTGTTGAATTCTCGATTCTGATTGGTCAAAAGGTGTTGATTAATTTTCTATAACAGCAGCTCTGACAGCAGTTCCGGCTACAAGGCAAATCACAGGTTTATATTAATGCGCTCGTTCTAATACGTTATCGTTTCTATAGTAACGACTTACATGGCGAACACACAAGCCCCGTAAAAATTGTTCTTAGTGAGGAGACTTTTATGTAGCATTTGGGAAGGAGTCTCCAGTGTCAGTGTTTGGTAACAGTCAAAGATAACACCGTAAGGATAAGTTTTTCATCACTGAAAAGTCTCCAGGATGGAGGATGTTTGCTGCTTCTCTGTAACACGACAAGCTGTATTTTTTTAAAACTCATTTTCTCCCCAATTTGGTCATTTTGTCATTCCCACCCAACAACCAGCTCTATCCAATCACAAAACAGCTAACAATCAGTCACATGCTTCCTCTGAGACATGTGACGCGAGCCTACTGTATCTATTTAATGCTATGTCACGGAGCAGCGTAACACACTCGGAGGAAAGGGCTATCTGCCCTCTTCCACATACATGCGCTCACAGATGCCCATGATTGGTTAGTGTCACTGTGATTGACAGGAGAGAAAGAGTACGCCATCCCTCCCAACCTGATATTGAGGCGGACACTTTTTCTGTTGTGCCACTCGGGAGAGACCAGCTGTGAAATCAGCAAAGTTGGGCAAGATTAGGTCTCTAAAGGTTTGTTGGGTTTGACGTTAGAATTATTCCCACCCATATACATGAAGCTCCACCCCCAGGATTGTAGGTGGCCCATGTGCTGTCTATAATAATGACTGACAGGAGACACATCCAAACACAAACAAGCATTACGGAACTTCTGATATGGTCACGGTTTAACCCGTTGTTGTTGTTTTTTTTTTTTTAAACCATGTTCTACATATGTTCCAGGTTACTTGTAAAAATAAAGAAAATAAATTGACTGCTGCACCTTTAATTGTTGGCAGATTGCTGTGGTATATAAGGAATAAAACACTTTTAGGGGATGTGCTGTTATAGGAATATAATCAACTTTGGGCTTGGTGATTGTTTCTCTTTTGTGTTTTATTCCTTACAGGGCCATTAAGAGAGGATAATTAACATTGTGCTGGGGATGTGTGCATCATTTGAATGAAAAATGCGGCACACAATATTTCACACAAGATTCTGGACTCCACACATAAATGCTGTATTGTTTGCGACTCTTCCATCATGCTGTACACATAAGACGCAAAAGCGAACACAGACACATGTCTTGCTAAAACAAAGCGAAGGATTGCTTTCAGAATCAATGGAGCGGAAGCGATGAAAAAAGAGAATGAATATTGTGTGCGTGTGTGTGTGTGTGTGTGTGTGTGTGTGTGCTCTCTGTTCCATATTGTTGACTCGCAGGCATCTCTGATATGACACCGTGAAACCTCATTATAGCGCTACTGGATCTGTGGCAGACAAAAATGAGTTTCCTCTCGCACTCTTTCTTCCCTGATATGTTCCCTCCATCCATTCTCTCGTGCTCTGTTCATTTGCTTCTTGTCCCAGTTTGTTTTCACTATCCTTTTTTTCTTCGCTTTTTTTGTTTTTTTTCTTTTTCGCCTGCGCTAAACATTCTTCTTTCTTGTTGTTTTATCAGTTCTCTGGGAGGTCGGGGACATTGTTCTTGTGCGATTTCATTCTGCTGTTCATCGCTCATTTCTTCAGTTCTACATCTCTTTTTTTTATGCTTGAGTATGTGTGTGTGTGTGTGTGTGTGTGTGTGGAGAGAGACACACACATAGAGAAAGAGGTCCGCCCACAAATCTCACCAAAAACAAAAGTGCCAAAATCTAGCTAGCAGAACTATTTTGCAAACCAGCAGTTTGGGAACACACCCATTAAAGGAATACTCCACCATTTTTCAATCTAATCTCTATCCACCACATCTGTAGAGTATGTGTGATCACCACGGGCAAGAATTTCGACACATTTCCCTGTGCACTGGGAAAAAAAGAAGAATATGTTTACACTAATGAAAATCTAAGGGCAGTTGTTGGATCATATGAGGCCTATAAGAAAATGTCTGATGAAAACTGTTCTTATTCAGATTTATCCACCTTTTCAACACTGGAATACTACAGTAAGAATTAATTCGGATTATTTATGCAATATTTCTGTGTCAAAACTGAGCTAGATTAACCAAGGACGCAAGTTCTTCCCTCTGAAAAATGTGCATAAGTTATGGAAATTAGCTGTAGGTCTTAATTTACACAAAATGTGAAGCATGGTGGTGGTACCACTGCCACCTCAAAGGATTGACGGTCCGATCCTGAGCTTGGGTTACCATCTTTGTGGAGATTTGCATGTTCTCCTCATGTCTGTGTGGGATTCCTCAGGGTCCTCTGGTTTCCTCGCACTTTCTAAAATGCCTGTAGGTGGATTTGCTAAGATAAATTCCCTCCTAGGTGTGAAGGAGTGTGTTTGTGATGGATCAGCGCTCCATTCGAGATGTTTCCGCGAACCTGACCAGGATAACGCTCTTACTGAATATGAACGGATTTATTAAAATCCTTGACGAATTGGTAAAGGCTTTCTCGAAAAATATGGACAGAATTCAACAAGTGCCCCTTAGACTTCTATTGCATTTCATTTATTTCTATTGAATTTGGAGAAAACAGTTTTTTCCACACAGGGAAACACTGAACGTCTTGTATGCGGTAATCAAATGTACACTCCAGATAGAGTGGATAGACATTAGTTTGAAGAATGATGGAGTATTCCTTTAATGCTACTTACACAACCACATACAAATATATGCACCTGGATTTATTCACACACAACTCAGCTTTGGAAGGATTTTGGCTTGGGGGACTCCGGTGCCTCATCTAAACACACACACACACGCACACACACACCATGGGGTGAATCCTGTCTTGCTGCGTGTGTTGACTCATTTATCACCAGCATCCTCCGTTCATCAGCTCGGCCCAAGAGGCTGATGGGAGATATGGCAAGCAGTGAGCGAGAGTGACAATCCAATCCACAACACCTAGCACCGAGGCTCTAACACACACACACACACACACACACACACACACACACAATGTAAAATGCACGAATGCACAAATCAAGTTGTTACTGATGTGTAATAACAGTGTTATAACAATGTTATGTAACTACCTCGAGAGATTAAGTCCTCTCTCTCACTCTCTTTCTCTGTTTCCATTGCATTGATTGGCCTGCCATTGATTAACTGTTACCTTTCATTTCGCTCCAGTGGCTTAGTAATGGGCTCGAGCTCCACACACACACACACACACACGCACACGCACACACACGCACTATGGTCCAGGAAGAACCTAAAAACAATTGCAGTCGGATCAAAGTCTCCTCTCCTCCCCTCCCAGAATCCGGTGGGAATTTGCCAATGACATTTGCAGTCGAGCTCTGGAACGAACAGCGCTAATTCTCTCCCTGAACACCAAACCTGCTGCTGCCAACACACACACACACACACACACACACACACACACACACACACACACATACACACATCATTCGCTCTAAATTAGCCCCAGCCAATCAAAGGGGACTGTAACACTGCATGTAAGTTAACAGCATTCTGGAGGGGGACATAATGGATTCGGTCGTAACCTTTTCCCGCTGAATATTACCGTTGGAAATAAAACACCTCAGCAATTATAAGCATGAGGAAAAAAAAAAAAACACACATGGCCAGTAGAAGATAATTAACACATAACAGAACGTGCAGAAAAGTTGTTTGACAAACAACCACATTTGCACCTCGGCTTCAGCAATTAACTATATATATATATATATATATATATATATATATATATACACGCATATATTGCAAAGGAAAATCAGCTGATTTATTAAGTACAAGAAGCGTTACATGAGCATTAATAATCCAGGAAAGCTTTATTCAGCTACTGTGCATCATGTATTGTGTAAATAGGGACTGCTATTTAACCATTAACCTTGACTGCTACATATTGTTTGTTATTGGAGGCAATACAGAAGTTAATGAAGCAAAGCTGGTTTATTAATGGTAATATTAACCTCTGCTTGTTATTCACGTTGAAGTCTAGGGTTGTTGTGGTTTCACGGTTAGTCACGGTGTATGATCAGTTACCTCACCGCTGACTTTTTCAAAATACAATGAAGTTTTGTCTTTTTTTTTTTGGTGCGTGTCTCTGTGCTTCCTTTCTTCCCAGCCACACTCTATTTCGTCGTATAATGAAAACGTGATGAATACTAACAGTTCAAGAGATTTTAGATGATGTAATGTAATTACCCCCAATCAAGAAGGTTACACCGTATTTTACTTTCTATAAAATGATCAGTAGAAATAAGAGGATTTGGGGTTTGTCTTCAGTACAAAGACACTCCGGGAAACGTTGCTCTTTTCTGTCGTCTCCCGCTGAAACCAAAATGAAACAAGGACACTTTAAATGAGCAATACAATCCAGATGACGTTTAAAAGGACGTGTCAGCGTTTTACGGAAGTTAATGAGTTCCTCGATCTACAGGTACAGCCTACAGTTATGGTCATGTGACCTATGAATGATAAAGCACAGCTTGCATGGCCACGCCCCCTACAACAAGCGCTTTTAATAAAAACCGTAACAATCCGTTTGCATTAAAATCAGGCGTATGTTGTACGCGTGGAATTTTGAGTTCGACGAGCAGGTGTACATTGTAAAGACACGCCCACCTCTATGACTTAAACAGAGAGTGTTTATTGTCCTCCGGCAATATTACTTAACACGTATATGTCCGGAAATCTTATCCCACAGAAAGAAGAACAATTAGGAGGTTTGATCAATTTGTTTCCTTTTGGTTATTGTTATATACACAAGAATGTGTATATAATACACAAGTACACTCCTACTGTCAACTATGACATGCAAAGATGTTTAAAAAAAAAAATTATCAGTCTGTGAAAAAGTGGTTTAAATCATTTCCATAAAAATAACAGAGCAATACATCTAACATCTGGAGAGCAATCTGACTGATTAATTTTTAGAGACAAAGTGTTCGGTGAAGCCTGCATGTGTGTGTGTGTGTGTGTGTGTGTGTGTGTGTGTGTGTGTGAATGTGCACTTCACTCAGGTCTTCCTACTTTAATAATCTAATAATCTTTCCTTTCATCATCATGTCCCTCAAACACCTGACATGGTACATGGTGTGTGTGTGTGTGTGTGTGTGTGTGTGTCTGTATAGAATATAAGTGTGAATGAAACTTCATCAATTACTAAACCACTACTGAATGAAATATACTCTTATACTCTTATCCACACACACTTGCTGAGAGAGGCTGTGTAAGTCATGAAGTCATCACATAATGGAGTGAGCGCGACCTTTCAATCTGCTGAAGAGGCTCGTGGAGGGGGGCGAACGTGGGAACGACAGAATGAACGAGTGTGTGAAAGAGTGACTGAGCACCATTTAACTCCTCTTGTTCCCCTAAATAGCTTCTTTAGACTCGGCCAGGCCAACTCAAACACCCACTGCTATTCAGGCTACCACACACACACAAACCCACACCCACACCCACACACACACAAACCCACACCCACACACACACACACACACACAAAACAAAATTCATACATGAGTAGCAGGTTAACTTAATTTAAAGCCCAAGAGCTAACCTTATTAGGGGTCATGAATAAATATGGACATTTGTCTTCCGAAAATATATTTCTGTGTTAAAAACAGAACTGTTGTGAGTCACTAAACAGACACATGTTGCTTTTAGCGTTTTCTTCTCAAATTATTGTGAACCATCTATTCTGATTGATCAGGGATAGATATAATAATTACTGACTTGCTGGTCGTGAAAAAGTGAGCTTTTGAAGTCTGTATGCTTGCATTATTATACATTTCTTAGAAGAAATCAAAAATGCATACTAAAAACATGTACTCTTCAGCATTGCACATGTTTCCAAATGTACTCATCTCACTAAAAGCACATTTTTAAAAAATGTGATCAATTTGGGGGAAAGGTGAGGGATCACCATACTAATGGAATAGCTTAACTAATGTGAAATGGTATAATGACATTAAAGCAAAAAGCTATGAAAGGATGTGCAGTGATTTGATCACGAGTAAGGGAGTTCTTTGAATAAGGGAGCATGACTCAAAGCAAGCAACATCCAGGGTTCAATAAATAATTGAATTTATCAATAATTCTTAAGACACACAACACAGTTTGTTAACAGTAAGCTTTGGGTGCTACGCAGCACAAAAAAAAAAAAAAAAATCAGGGTATTATATGGACAGAATGATTTGCTCCAGATGTCTTTCACTAATTGTCACTAGTTAGCAAAATCCACAGATCGTTTAGCATGAGTTTTACTTTTTGCCACTGCATTACTGGTGAAAACCGTGCATTTCAACTCGGGTTGCCAGTTTGTCTCACAAATTAAGATTTCCTTAACCCCACTGCACTGTAAACAAATGTTCTTGTGCTCATATAAGTAAGTAATAAAACACCTGAGGTTGTGCTGTTATAGGAAAATAAGCAACAACGGGATTGGTCAACGTAAAGCAAAATGGCTTGTCACGTTGCAGAGAAACCGCAAAGATCTCCGTCCTGAAGATCTGGTGGAAAACTTAAAGTTACAGCTTTACTACTGACTGTTACAAAGCTCTAACACTGGAGACTCCTTCCATAAATGCGAAATGAATTTCACCTCACAGAACACTTCATAATGTCTTTAGATTATGAAGTAAAGACAAACTTCAAAACTTTAGAATGAGAGCAGCCACATAAACCTATGCTTTGCCTTGTAGCCAAACTACTGTCAGAGCTGCTGACAGAGAAATTTAATTAACCCCATCTGACCAATAAGAATCAAGATTTCGACAGTATCAGAAAGTATTTTACTGAAAGTATCAGTAAAATGTTTGTAGTCAAAGGTTTTACACCAGGACCAGTGGAAACAAGAGTTAATAGTCACTCCAATCTGGCAACCTGATTTTACATAACCACTTCCTTTACAGAAACATCTCAAATATAACGTTACGGGTCTGACACAGATGAAATCTGTATCTGTTCACAGCAACAAGATGTCAGTAATACACAACAGTAATAATGATATCTCGTAAAAGTCTTAATCCAAGGGGAAGGTAGTTTTACAAGGGGGTGATTTGTCATTTTTTAAAACAAGAGTGATGCTATCCCCTCACATCCCACTTCAAATTGAGGCAATGGATGCAATTTAAAATGCTTTATAACAAATGCCTTGGAAAAATCCCCAGAGCAGCCTGTTTACTGACAGGAGAAAAGAATAATATATTGCAACTGTTGTTAAAGTTTTAACTAGTGACTATGGTGCTAAAATTTAATGAGTACAAACACAACGTAGCACTGGACAGATTCACTTAAATAAACAGTTTTAAGTTACAACTGAACACACACACACACACACACACGCACCTTACCTTCACATCGTCCACTTTCATCCTTGTCCCCTTCTTTCCTACAAAGATGTCATCGATGTCCACCAGGATGTACCGTTCCAACGAGCGTGACAGTTTCTTGCCAGTGAGGTACGCAATTGTGTCCACCAGTATGAGTCGGTGCAGCCAGTAGCCCAGGCCTTGCCCAAACAGCACCCTCTGGACTCCATCATAGAGCCCCAGGTCCTGAACCACAGTGGCCTGGAGCCCAGTTACCATCCTTCCATTGGCATCATCCGCACTAAGCCGTGATCTGGCGAGTAGCACTGGCTCATATGTGGAGTGATTGGACTGGAATACGGTCCAGTCATCACCTGGAAGCGGTCCTCGATCAACTTCCGGTCGGGTGACGTAAAGCAGTGGTGAGCGCGGATTAACACAGCAGTCACACAGGGGTACATTGGTTTGTAAGGTTAGGGGGAAGCCCTTGAGGTGCATGGCAGGCTGGGAGTTCTCACCAGCACGGTGAAAGGCAATAAGTCCAACGCTGTACTCAACGCAATACTTGTCTAGAAGGTCACGGTTCCACGCGTCCATACCCACATACTTGAGCACATTCTCATAGATGACCAGCGCATATCGCCCACGACCCTTGTGGGTCAGTGGAGGGATATCCCCTTTCCCTGGTGCAATCTCAGCTTGGTAGCGAAACTGGTTGGATTCTAGGATGGCAATAATGTCCTGCCCCAGCTGGGAGTACTGGCTTTCCACAAATACCAACACTACAGGGTCCTTCCGCGATGGGTCCATGGGTTTAGGCATCCGCAGCTCCGCTGGTCGAAAAGGTAGCACCCGCAGTTCAGCACAGTCTGGGCCAACGCCATGGTCCGTCAGATCCAACTCTTGGGCAGACCCCGTGTAGAGATAGTAGGCGGAGACTATGACACTGACCATGCAGAAGGTGGCGAGGAGGATAACCAGCCTCCTCAGATTCCTCCGCAGCTTCACGGCCAGATTCATGGCAAACGGCGTACATGTGTGGGAGGAAGTCTCGTATGGTTCACTAACCTAGGCTAAAGAAAAGGATTTGCTGACTGGCAAGCATTTTGTGGTCATGTTACCATCGCACAGCACATGCAAGCGATTTTTATTTTGTTCCAGATGTTCTGTGGAATGGGGCGAGGATGCTTTTATCATTTTCAAAAGGAGATGTGCTTGATTTTCTGCAGTCACCGCACTAGTAGGATGGCATTTTATCCATGGTCCCAAAATTCCAGTGGTAAATCCTTGCAACCTGTTAAAAGAGGAAGAAAACAAAGACATATCTCCTGTCATTCTACAAATTACCACTTAAGACCCGTGTCTGTGAAAGTTTCCCACTCCCCTGGGCGCTCATCAAGGGAGGACAACGGTGCTCTAAAGGGACAAACTGAGCCGTCAGACTCCAGGTTGTTTTCAATTGACACTTCACCAGCTGTGACCAACACTTCCCGAGGGGACACATGATTGGTCGGACATAAATAGGAAGTGTGCATGGGGAGGGGGAAGCAAGGCAATAAGAGCTCCGAGCTGGCTTGCAGGGAGAAGCAACCATCACCTACCCACCCACACACACCATGGCACACACAGAATTAAATCTAGATCACAGAAACAACATCTCAAGGCGATGTTCATCTACTGAACAACTTGACAGAAAGTAGGAATCAGGTTACGCTTTAATATGCCTTTTCTTTTTCTTGGTACTCTGACACTAAGTCCATGTTCATTTTCCTCATTTTGGCCTGGCACTGAAATTGAGTTTTCGACCACTGAATATGTTCTGGAAAGGTTGGACACATTTTGGAAGTGTAATGGATGGAGAAAAAAAAGCAGAGATGCTTGAAAATGCTGTTGTCTATCTCTCCTGGCTGTTACATGATCTCACCTTCAAAACATTTTAAATACAGGACAATCTAATTCGACTCTCACATTCATGGTTGTCTTTCTTTTTAACGATTGGACAAAGCTATATGCAATATAAATGACAGGCTAAGTACTTCAGTGCTCTATACTCGATCTCTGCAATGCCTAATGCCATTATCATCCATAAAACTTAGCCATTTTTACTGGCATCCACTATATCAAGCGTAAATTAGACGAAACGATTATTTGGTTCAGGTAGCTTGAGCAATCCTGTCCTCTCTGTTGATTTAGTGTGGACAGAAAACTTTAGGCAAAGGATCCCCCCCCCCAAAAAAAAAGGATTCCTGTAGATTCTGGACAGAAAAGTTTTTAAAGAAAATACTGGATATCTAATAAGGATATCACTTTCATACCTTCAGTGGACGATTGGTATGGGGACGTGTTAAGAATATCATCAGCATATGACAGCATGTAGGGCGCAGTCTTTTCTGTCGTTCAATTAATTAAAGGTCGGAAGTTAGATGTGCTTGAAGAACCTGCTCAGGTGTGCTTTGTCTCATGTAAAAGCTCAAAAAAAAAAAAATTACAGAACTTTCAAAATGTATGTTTTTTTTTTTAATATACTGGACAAAGCATGAGGTTGCTGCATGCATATCTGTGCACACTTGGGTAGTTTCCTGCCACAAAGGAAATGATGGACTGATAAGCAGTAATTTTTTTTTTTTTTGATGATGATGATGATGATGATGATGGAGCAAACTTGGAATTCTTTGTGGAATACCGACGCACAGATGCACGCTTTCAAGCACGTTTCTTCTCCTGTTTTCAGTCTTTCTGTCTGTTTACGCGTGTGGATCTTTCTCACTCATTCCTCGCTCATACCTGAGAACGTTTTGAGTTCTGAGGAAATCCTCTGTTCCTGAGCGCGTCTGGGAGCGCACACGTTACCAAAACGCCTTTTTCTCACCGCCAGGCGGCGCGTCCTTCTGGGCTAACGCACCCTGTGGGCTAAATTAACCTTTTATTTAATCGGTGGTTAATTAATAACCACTCAGGAATGACCCGAAACTCCAAAGCAGCCAGGAGTAAAATCTCTGGGGACACACACCCTCAGTCGGAATGGCTCTGCAGTGGAAAAGCATATCAACATGGATGAAAGTAGAGTTTTCTGAGTGCCAGCTGAACTTCGTGCACATGTCATTAAGCTGGTGTCATTTAGGTTTTCAAGCGCGCACAGAAATGCAGGAATTTCACAGAATTTCAGTGAAGAAAAAAAAGTTTGATTTTTTTTTTAAGCACAAACAATTTGACTGACAAAGGCATTCAATCAATAAGCTAAGCGCATCATGACAACGCCAATAAACCAAAGTGAATGAATGCACTGACTTTCCAAAATGTCCATAATAAACTACAGTAGTGTGTGCGTGCATCTGGAGCGCGCGGTTAATTCCAATCCCGCATCTGCAGGGTGGCATTCCGACACACCGCAAGTCAAATAAATATCATAAACAAGATCCAAGCTCATGCACAATGCCTTTGAAAGAAGTTGCATCGGGAAAGGAGATTAAACTAGGCAAGTAAAAAGAAAAAAAAAAACAGAAATGCAAAGTGATGCGCTCTGGAGGATGCGTGAGACCCGCGAGGAGCTGACTTACCTCAAGCCGAGGATGAGGCTTTTCTGTGCGGGGAGACGAGGCGAGTGAGCCCGAGCTCATCTCCTCCTTCCGCTGCTGATCCGGAGGCAGCCATCCAGAATGATGCAGCCACCTATTCAGCTCTCTCTCTCTCTCTCTCTCTCTCTCTCTCTCTGATGACGATGCTGCGTCGCTGAGGGAACGCCGCCACTGCCGCTTCTCCGCTTACCGCCTTCACTGACTTGAACGCGCGCGCGCTGCCTGTGAGCGCGCGCGCGCGCGCGTGTGTGTGTGTGTGCGTGTGAGTGCGTGAGATGCTCCCCGTGTGACTGACACCGCAGCCGGTAATCAGATATGTTAATTGTACAGCTTTCTGACTGAACGGTTTGGCTGGTGCTGAATCGGAATCACTTCATCCAAAACTTCCAACCCAAATTCTTTATAACGTTTTGTCTAGAATCAGGGATCATGAGGAAAAGAGATGAATTTACAGCGTTTCCGGCGATGAAGTAATCACAATGTTGAATTAACACCTACGATATACACTTAACAAATAATTAACCCCTGCAGTTTTAAATTAACATCTATAAATGTTGAATTAGTTCCTAGTTTTGCATTAACCCCTACAGTGCCGTATTAACTCCTACATGGTTGTATACAGAGTTGCATTAACTCCTACAAGACTGCATTATCCCCTACATTGTACACAGAGATGCATTAAAACCTGCAGGGTTGAATGAACTCATACAGAGTTGCATTAACACCTACAAGGTTGTGTTAACTCCTACAGTGCTATACAAACACCTACGAGGTTGTATACAGTGTTGCATTAACACCTACAAGGTTGTATTAACTCCTACAATGCCACATTATCACCTACAACGTTGTATTAACTCATACAATGCCACATTAACATCTACAAGGTTGTATACAGTGTTGCATTAACACCTACAAGGTTGCATTATCTCTTACAATGCCACATTAACATCTACAAGGTTGTATACAGAGTTGCATTAACATCTACAAGGTTGCATTAACTCCTACAATGCCACATTAACATCTACGAGGTGGTATTAACTCTTACAATGCCACATTAACATCTACGAGGTTGTATACAGAGTTGCATTAACATCTACAAGGTTGCATTAAAATTCACAATGTTGCATTAACTCCTACAGTGCCACATTAACCCCTACAAGACTGCATTAATTCCTGCAGTGTTTCAGTAACACGTACCGTGTTGCATTAACACGTAAAAAGTTACTTTAACGTCCTGTTCACACCTGCCATTAACATGTGTCCTGGGTGATCTGATTGTAAGTGGACAGCACTAAGTTCAAGTGTTAATGGGGTCAAATGATTCTCGAAGAAGCATTGTGATCCGATCACGCAAACCACATCTGGAGGTGGTCACATCGCGTTTGTAATGTGAATGCATCTTGATGCATCTCGGCCAGCAGTGAAGGACCGGCTGATCAGCTGCGTCATTGCCCTAGCCGGAAAATACGTAATAATTGCAAGCCTGGAAATCACGCTGAACGAAGCATTTGAAACCCATACACGTACATAAAATAGGTTTCGCAGGACATTCTGCCTGAAAACAAACGCAGCGGAAGGCTGACGCAATAAATGTGCACAACAGCCTTCCTCCTGCGGAAACGATGTGTGAAATCCGAACGCAAATGGTGACACATTCATAATGCCAGGTGTGAACGGCTCCGCGTCTTGTGATCGGATCACTCGAGACAGATGTCAATGCCACATGTGAACAGGGCCTAACTCCCGCAGTGCCACATTAACTCCTAAAGTGTTTCATTAACACCTACAGTGCCACATTAACACCCATAGTGTTGTATTAACTCCTACAGTGTTTCATGAACACCTATAGTGTCACATTAACACCTATAGTGTCACATTAACTCCTACAGTGTTTCATGAACACCTATAGTGTCACATTAACACCCACAGTGTTGTATTAACTCCTACAGTGTTTCATTAACACCTACAGTGCCACATTAACTCCTAAAGTGTTTCATTAACACCTACAGTGCCACATTAACACCCACAGTGTTGTATTAACTCCTACAGTGTTTCATTAACACCTACAGTGCCA
>CM041002.1:11551119-11569679 GCA_022985145.1 Pangasius djambal | reverse complement strand
CCTACAGTGCCACATTAACACCCACAGTGTTGTATTAACTCCTACAGTGTTTCATTAACACCTACAGTGCCACATTAACACCCATAGTGTTGTATTAACTCCTACAGTGTTTCATGAACACCTATAGTGTCACATTAACACCCACAGTGTTGTATTAACTCCTACAGTGTTTCATTAACACCTACAGTGCCACATTAACACCCATAATGTTGTATTAACACCTACAGTGCCACATTAACACACATAGAGTCACATTAACTCCTACAGTGTTTCATTAACACCTACAGTGCCACATTAACTCTTACAGTATTGTATTATCTCCCACTGTTGCATTAGCACATACAGTATTTCATTAACTCCTGAGGTGTTGGAATAACTCCTACAGAGTTTCATCAAACCCTACAACTGTTGAACAAAAGTTGAATTAACAGTACAGTGTCACATTAACTCCTACAGTGTCGCATTAACTCCTACAGTGTCACATTAACTCCTACAGTGTCGCATTAACTCCTACAGTGTCGCATTAACTCCTACAGTGTCACATTAACTCCTACAGTGTCACATTAACATTTATTACACTTTGCACGTGCACAGCTCTCAGCAGACAGAAAATATCAACTTAAGAGCTGCATGTGGACATCCCCATCACTGACCTTCCCCAGGATCCGTTACATAATGCTCTGTCTCTTCTATCCTGTAGTTGATTATTCTCATGTGTACCAGTATGTATAGTTTGTATGGTTCACAATATTGCCGAAAGTACTCACCTTATACGATGAAAACACTCACAGTGGGACACTCAGTCTGTCAACTGTAATTAAAGAGAATTCCTTCCAAACATTGATCTTTGCACTGCTCCAAACAAACAGTGGAAGTCGGCCCCCGACATTGTCCCAAGTGATTTAATAAGTCATCCTGAAGTACTGAAGTAGGCATAAAAATACTCCTGCATACAAATATGATGTCTCTGCCCAGAATCTTGCATTTTTGATTCATAGGCTTTATATATATATATATATATATATATATATATATATATA
Organism: Pangasius djambal; assembly: GCA_022985145.1. Classification (NCBI taxonomy): domain Eukaryota; kingdom Metazoa; phylum Chordata; class Actinopteri; order Siluriformes; family Pangasiidae; genus Pangasius; species Pangasius djambal. The sequence continues at coordinate 11,568,639 of CM041002.1, read as the reverse complement.
CACATCATTATTGCTAGCACAGAGATAGTAATCATGCAAATATTTTAAGTTTTGTCCCCACACCCACGTAACAGCCTAGTATTACTGCTGTGGGTATTCTGGTGGAGCTCCACAGTGCAAACTGATTAGAAGGAATGACAATAGTAGGGTAAAAGAAAAGACAGGTAGCATATAAACAACAGCAAAGAACAAAACAGAACGTCTATTTTCTCAAATAAGTATGAGATCGATGACAGACTAGGAACAGAAAAGAGTTAGACGTAATAACTAGGGGTAATTATTTTGCACTATAACAATATGACCAAGCACTTTTCACCTACTAGCTAGATGGATAGTTGGCTAGCAGTCTGTATTGTTATCTAACATCATGTTACATGTTTTCGAGTTGTGATTGCTGTAGCTAGCTGAGGTAAATATTAGCAAATTACGTATATGTTACCCCGTAGGTTCTTGAAGTTGGAAAACATATCATAACATATTCTGAAAGAGTAATCAGGCATCTAAGTGATTCTTGGGAGCACATTTACATGTGTCTAAGTCAAGGAGGTCTGAAGGCAGGGGTCGGAATCTAAAACTGTTTGACTTCATCAGTGATAGTTCTTGCTAAGTCCCGCTAACTTCAGACCAAATTTCTTGAGTAGATGCTCTTGCGAACAGTTTACAGATCAATCTGTTACTATCTAGTATGAGGCCTGGTGTCAATCCAAGGCGCAGAGGTTGGAAACCTCTGCTCTAGGATACCGAACACCAACGAAAGTTGCAACGGTCATATCGTTTCAACGTTTAAACACCATTCTCTTTAAACTAACAGTGACCGGTTGGCTATCGGCTCTTGTGGAAATCAGTCAAGCCCTTTGACACACTCGTTCCCTGACTTCCTGCTTTACAAGGAAATACGTCAACGTGTGGAGTCAAATCATGTGCTGTGTCCCTATTCACCTACTATCCATCCTAAATAGTATCCGAGATTAGAATTAGTGTGTCCCAAATCATAGTATGTTGAAATGAGTATCCCAGAGGTACCCGGATGGTCTACTATTCCTGGTATGAGTTTTGTGACCGTTTGCTTTGCGGAATTAAACCTGCAAACATGGCGGACGAGCGTAACATTGGTGATGCGTCTTCAGTATTTAAGTGTAAGAACTTAATGGAATGGTAAATTAAATCATATAGTATAAATCATATAAGGAATAATGAATGAAGAAACGCAATGAGGAGATTGTTTTTACGGCAACAGCGTGTGTAACTAGGCAACAACATTCTCTTCCGTTACATGACCTTTTAGTATGTCCCAGTACTTGCATACTCTTTTGCTACACACTCAACAGTTTGTACTTTTTCTCCACAAAAAGAGTGCCTACTTTTAGTGCATAGTATAAGTAGGCAAATTGGGATGCAGCAATGGCTTCCACACTCATTACACTGGCACTTAAAAGATGGCCGACCACAACAACCTTAGCGATGACTCTAGGTAGCTAGCTGATTCTAGAGCTTATGTATTGAGAAGAACTTTCTATTAAAGATCACTTTCAGACAAAGTGAAGAGTGTGTAGTAGAAAAACATACACGATATAGCTGTACAGCAACAAGCGGACGCTCAGTTGATATTGATTATTAGATTAGCCTCATCATAGGAAAAAAAGCCTTTGCCTACTCAGGATTTTTTATTCATATAGGTTCTTTTGAGACAGCATCCAGTTTTCCATCCACATATTGAATTAAAGTGAAGAATCTAATTATCACAAAGCTGCATTTTAAATCAGTTGATGCGCATAAACATATCATGTCTCGGATTATACAGCAAGAGCTGGTAAATAATAATGTAAATCATTTCTCCAACTTCAAATGTACATTTTCATTGACTGATTAATTGATTGACACCAATTGATTAATTAACGCACTGGTAATTTGTGTTAGTTTTTTAAATGTGTGCTGTTCTACGATACATTTTTGACATAATATTAGACATTAGACAAACCACGAATGGGGAAGTACAGCTTAAAACAACTTCACTTCTGATACAGTGGACAAGAATAGCCACTTGACAAGGTTTAAACTGGGCATGTGGCATTGTACTAGTGTAACCACTCTTTACAACCGTGGTGAGCAGAAAAGCATCTCAGAAGAAACAACACTTCAGACCTATTGTACAACAGCAGAAGACCACATGGGTTTTCACTCCTTTCAGCCAAAAACAGGGATCTGACACTAGAGTGGAGAGTAGAGTGGAGAACAAGAATAGCCACTTGACAAGGTTTAAACTGGGCATGTGGCATTGTACTAGTGTAACCACTCTTTACAACCGTGGTGAGCAGAAAAGCATCTCAGACGAAACAACACTTCAAACCTATTGTACAACAGCAGAAGACCACATGGGTTTTCACTCCTTTCAGCCAAAAACAGGGATCTGACACTAGAGTGGAGAGTAGAGTGGAGAACTGGACAGCTGAAGACTAAGTCTAAGAGTTGTTTTTCCCATCTTCAACTGTCCAGGTTTGGTGAACCTGTGCCCGGAGTTACCGTGGACTTCCGGTCATCTTGAACCAGTCTGTCCATTACCTTTGAACTCTTTCACCAAGAAGGCATTTCCACTCGCAGAATTGCTGTACATTGGATGTTTTTTGTTTTTCGCACCATTTTGTGTAAACTGTGCAGAGGCCTCTTACCTGCAGCTCTGACCATAGCAACAAACTGGTACGCAGGTAGTTACAGATACGAACCATGACTGTATGAGAACAGTATTTATGTCAAATACTATATTATACAGTCACTTTGAAATAGAACTTGCTTGTTTTCAAGCAACATACCCCCCAAATGGCCGACTTCTAGTAAAGTTAGCATTTTGCATTGTTGCAGTGTGAATGTATCATAACAGCAAGCTTCTTAATAAATCATTAAAAAAAAAAAAAATCTATTCTAACCAGGCAATTTTAGTACTCATACTCTAGCTGCATTATATGATATGTTGACCGTTTTTGAAACTGCAGAGTTGTAACCACAGTCGAATGCAAAAGTTTGCACACCCTTAGGGCAAAATGAAGATGCCAAAATAACATTTAGTGTGTTAGATCTTCCTTTAATATCGCAAGGAACCAACATAGTCAAATAATTGAATAAAAAAAACAAAATGATAGCAAGACAAACATTTTTAATGTGATAAAATATTGTCTAACAACTGCGTCTGATTTTGTTCATGGCTCACAAACCACTTTTACATCCTGTCTGTTTTATATTTTATTTTATATTTTATTCCCCGTAGCCCCACACCCATAATATTTTTTTGTCTTATTGCAGAATACACCCACAGTCCATTTTAAATCTTTTTTTTTGCATATAAATTGTAAATAATATAGGTAGCGTTTCCTTTGCTCACCCAAAAAATCTAATATACATTATACCATGAATTTTTCATGTGCATACCCAGACAGAGGACGTTCAGCGAACATTTGTTTTGGCAAAACATTTGGTATGGGTGAAAAGTGCACATGTACAGGCAACTCTCTCTCTCTCTCTCACACACACACACACACACACACACACACACACACACACACTTGGTGAGGTTATGGTGTTTTTTTAATCTGAAACCTCATCAATTGATACAGCTCAAACTAGACACACGCGCACACACGGTTCTTAGACACTGTGCATAACCTCCATTAGCATTGCCTCATTTGAGCCAAATGTGCCGGCTTGGCAAGCGTTCAGTTCAGTCGCCCTTCTCTTCTCCACTCTTCCTCTCTTGTTCTCTCCTTTTTTCCATCTCCATCCTTCCCTTCTGCACCCTTCTCTCCTCCCCTGCTGATCTCTTTCCCTCTTTCTCTTTCTCCTTCCTTTCTGGAGTGGCTAATGGAGCGGAAGACTTCCCGAGTCTCCCTGCTAAAATATGCATTTAATTTGATTATTTACTACCTATTGTTTTCAGTTTTAAAGAGTTCACAAAGAGAGAGTGAGCGCGGGTAAGAGCGCGCCGAGTGTGTATTATATGTGTGTGACAGGGGTAGCCTCTGGCACATTTGTTATTCTAATGGAGACTCCTCAGCTGTCTGTAGAGCCATTGTGTTACACTCCAGTCAACAGTTCAGTTTCTAATCGGCCCAACAATGGCCCTCTCACACACTCTCTAAATAGAAAAATCACACACACTCTATCCTCTCACTGCTGCGCAAAACATGCTAGAAAAGCTAGAGCTACTACACAGTGCATGTTTATATTTTTTCTTTATTTGAAGTAGGGTCCAAAATGTTTGAGTCCAAGAGATGTCTGCATTTCATTTATCAAAAGAAAGTCAGTTTGAGCCAGTTGAAACTTACTGAAGTACAATATTTTCTATTTGGCTAACATAGAAGCTAGCATTAGCCACACTGTGGGGCCATTTGCACCAACTAAACTAATTTTTTATTTGTAAAATTACCCAAACACTAAACACACCACTGCACTAATTATACCAGCTAAGTAGTTAGCATGCTAATCTTACTTCTTTAGTTCATTTCTGGCTCTAATATTTAGCCATCTTTTTAACAAGCTAACTAGGATAATCATGCAGTTAAAACCAAGCACTAGCAAGCTAGCTAACATCGGGCTAAGTATTATATTGTGTAAACCAGTAGGGAAGGTCGCTAGCAAGATTTCAGGTTGGTGGGAGGGAGACTTAGCAAAAGAATGGGAGCACATTTTTAAGAAATCCTTAGACAAATGTATTACCTGAACACATTCACCCCTATGAAATATTCAGGATAGTCCACAAGTCTTGTGTTCAGCAGGAAGTTGCATCTTTCGAATTTCCTGAAGATCATGAGAAGAAGAAGAATTCTCTCATTTGTTTTTCTTTCTTTATTTTCAGTGATATTGTGAAATTGACTGATAAGATCGCTTTAAAAGTACAACCCCATCACACAAATTATACACAGAAAGTAAATTATTAATTATTAATATAAAAAAATCTTAATTAAATCATCAGAGTCCTTGATGTCCTCTTGCCATTAGCATGGATGCTAGTGAATGTCATTTAGTGTATTTTTCTCAATTCTATGCTAAAAAAAACTCAACCCTGTTGCTATTATCAGTTGAAATGTTAACAAAATGATAAAAATACATTTTTTAAAGACTTAAAAAGACTAAAATACACCCTGATCATAGCATCAGCCATATTTTTATTTTAAATCACTAAGGGGTGGACAATTCAGAAGCCAACTATATAAATAGTTAGACCTTTCCCACTCCTACTCCTACTCCTACACACACTAGCACACAAACATATGCAGCTCATCTACTCAAATCATATACTTCACAAGATTTATACCAACACATATGTATTAAAGGGGCAGTTTGTCATTTTTATAGCACTCTGCTGCCTGTAAGGTGAACTGAAATTGTTATGAAAACACTGACAAACCGCAAATGAATTGCCTTTTGAGGAAAAGGGGCTGAGCTGAGCAGTTCTGGGCCAGAAAAAAAAAATAGAACAGATGGCTGAAACCAAGAAATTAGACAGATCTATTCTGTGGAAATATTGAGAATGATAGCTGCTTTAATGTATCCTTAAAATGACATGATCGTTATAGGCGTATAAACATATGTAAAGTTTACAAACCTCAGCTTTAATGGCTGATGGTATAGTACACATTTAAAGGATGGACATTCATGTGATAAAAATGTGTTTGTAGAAAATGTTTTACAGAATACACACACACACCTAAATAACACACAATTGATACAGGTCAGCGAGTCAAATGCCTGTGTATTTATATAAGAACGCGAGTGTAAGGTTGAATGGAGCATGGCCTGCTCTTAGAGAATGTGAAAGGGAGATAGCATCTGTGTGTAGCTTTTTTTTCCCTAGTAAGTCTCTGCTGGACTCTGAGCTGCATGCTAACTGCCTTGCCTGAGGCGCCACAAGCTACTACGACCTTACTCACACTTGTGCGCACACACACACACACACACACACACACGCTATGTGTCGCCAATGGGCCTACAAACACTGCAATATAATTTTTTTTAGGAAGAAAGAAAAAACATATTCTTGTGAATGTTCATAGAAAAGCATCTAAATAGTTGCTGAAAAGCCTTGAGAGCCTTTAATCACGATTATTCTAAAATATGCTATGATGCTGTGTGTGTGTGTGTGTGTGTGTGTGTGTGTGTCTATATCTTTGGTGGGGACCAAATGTCCATCCATTGGCTTCCATTTTTGTGGAAGACAGCCCAAAATATAAGCTGTCCAGGATTGATAAAATTCAGTATATTGAGCTGGATTTAAAAAAAAAAAAAAAAAAAAAAAAAGTACTCTATTGTCTGGATTTGGATGTGTGTTGGGGATCATTGTCCTGTTGGAAGACACAACCATGAGCCAATTGTAACTTCTTGGCAGAGGCAACCAGATTTTAAAATCTCCTGGTACTTCATGGAGTCCATGGAGGTACTTTTCTGTATAATCATCCTTGTTTTTCTGCCAAATCCGGCTGCATCTGACTTAACTTGGAAGTGGAAAATTGGAGCTCGGAGTTGGAATTACAGCATTTTCAACTTGGACTCCATGTTTGTCTTTTGTTAGCAATTGTATATACAGTATAACATATTTTAAATGTAAAGAAGTGCTACTTTGTTTACTGTTTATGCTGTGAGCAGCCATGTTGATTTGACATCACTTGCTGAACTCGAACTTGAGAATTTTTTCTTCTCTAACCAGCCATCAAGCAGCACATTGGGCAAAATACACACTGTAAAAACTGACATCTTAGTGCATCAAACTGTCTTGAATATAGTCAGATTTATCTGGTATTTCCTATTATAAGATTACAATTACAAATATAAGATTATTAAACCTATTTCTAGACATTTTGTTTTTACTCATTTCAAGTTTTACATTTTCTTTTTGTTGGCAGATAATTTCGCTTCTTTCTAGAAATAAATGCTTAAAATGAGCAAAATTATCTGCCAATAGAACAAGTCTATTTGAAATAGTCTCATTTTTACTCATTTCAAGCTTGAAATAGTCTCATTTTTATTCATTTCAAGCTTGAAATTGGTAAAAATGAGACAATTTCAAGCTTGAAATTAGTAAAAAATGTCACAAGGTGACAAGGTTTAAGTAATCTTACATTTGGATCATTGTAATCTTGTAATAGGAAATACTAGCTAAATTTGACTATAGTGTATTTTTGTGTGTGCACTAGAATAGCTTTGCTTCTGAAGCCTATAGTCATGTTGACTTGCTTCCTCCTTTAGAAGTTTGTTAGAGTCATCTGTCAGACCTCGCTCGAGCCAGTTAATTATTGGAATGGCCCTGAAGATGGCCAGGGGAAGTTGAGAGAAGATGTGGGGGTGCTAAAAAAATTGGAACACAGGACGTAATCCAGCAGTTTTCGCTTCTCTCCATTGCCCTCCAGTTCATCTGAGGATTGGGTTTTTTTTTTTTTTTCCATTTTTCAAGTTTTATCATTTTTAAAACCCCTCAATGGGCCTGCTACTTCTTATATTGTCAATTTGCTCCATCCACACACTTTATTTTAAGATCTCTGAGACTCTCTGGGTTTTTTTGTTTTTTTTTTTAAACTTTTCCTGAACTAAGGCTTTGGAACAGGCCACTATCTGCCATTTTTTATTTCTGTTTTTAAATCTCGACCTTAAAACTCAATTTTATTAAATATGTTTTGTGAAAATGTGCATGTTATATAGCATTTATGTACATTTTCTGTCTTAGCACCATGTGGTTCTTTTGAAATCATTGTTGTATTCATGCAGCACTCTGGTCAACATAACATTTTTAATGCACAGTGTAAATGAAATTTTCATATTTCCATATAACCTCTGGTTACAAACCATCTCGTCTCATGCAATACTCATACGTCATGACGTGTTGTATGTGAATTCGTACAAATTTCTTACCAATCATAAGACCACATAAATAATTATCCTAATAATGAATTTTGATCACCAGTAGCAGTCCTGTGATTAGTAGTAGAATGATGAAGTTAAAATGAGAAGGTCATTAAAATTATCTACTTTTTATAAAAAAAAATTAGGTTTTACCACAACACTTCTTAATGCATAAATGTTTAAATCGATAACATATTATTTATTATTATGCCACAGTGCGGTTGAACTCACAAATCTGATTGGTCAGAAGCTGCTGATCTATATCACATAGGCTACAAAAAAAAAACACCACTCCAGGCGTTTTATTCCTTTAATAACCAAAACTCCTTCGTGAGCTCAGTTAAGGTTAAGGTTAGCAGTCATAGTGTTTTAAACTAAATCAGTCTCATTCATTGTATTCTTACATTCTTCTTATTTTGTCACTAAATAAGTGACATCGAAACAAATATTCTTAAATTTAATTTTGAGTTACTTCACTGTGTTCCCCACAGTGAAGCATGGTGGTGGTAGTATCATCTTGAGCAATACTCTCGGTCTCTTGGTTGCTTCTCTGACTAATGCCCACCTTACTAACCTTTGGTGAATGGCCTCCTCTAGTCAGAGTTGTGGTTGTACCATAATCTATCATTTTTTAAATAATGTATTATATTCATTTTAGTTCCAGGTTGTAACACTAGTTCAAGGGGGTGAATACTTACGCAAGGCACTGTAATTTTGCAACAATTTACTGGCTGGTATGTGACCTGAACGTTTTGTTCTGTTGTATAAATGTAACCAGAGAGACCAGCACACAGAGGAAAAAAGAGAGACATGGCATCAAGCAGGTTGAGTGTTTTAGCTGTTGCACATCTACGCGACACACTCAACACAAAGGGAGGATGTGGTTCACCACACGTGCAACCGAAGTGGCAATCTTCCCTCACACACACACACACACACACACACGCCCAGCACACACGCCTAACTCAGAACTAACAAAAACCTCCTGAACGTCTTCACGTACACTCAAACTCACACTCAAGACACATTCTCATGTTCTTTCTTGTACTTGTCCATAATTAAAACCACAACAGCTTTCATGTGCCTGCACACACACGCACACAGACACACACACACACACACACACACACACACACACACACACACACACACACACACACAGAAAGTCGTGCACACATAAATGTAACAACAACTTGGGTTTAGAAGAATTGTTATTAATTATTTAAATTCAATTTGGGTCTGATTAATTTGGTTGCAATTGCATGATGCCATAAAGTTGCTAATAATTAGCTAGAAAAAAAAACATGTCCACAATTAATGATCAATGATTTTTTTTTTTTTTTTTAAAGGCAAAAATACTAAAATATGTTGCAAACATGTCCCTAAGTGTGAACTCTCTGGGAGAGACAGCAGCAGTACAAGAATTCCTACAGTCAAAACACATGACCTTTGACCTCTGATATGCATCATGCATCTACACAATATCTGAGGTCTTGTGTGTTGTGTTGTTGTGGAAAAAAAAAAAACCCACAACACACAAGACCTTAGAAATTGATAAGAAAATTGAGGAAGAAAATTGATCCTGACAGCCATGGCTAATTTTTAATTTTGAACTTACCTAGCCATCAGTACTAGCTAACAGGCCTCTTAGCAGTGAACGGTTGCTAAACCTTGTCCTAATTTGATTAGTTTTTACTAAAACTTGTTCATCTCTACTCGTCCCTATTCACATTTACTCTTTATAGTGTGATAGCCAAGCTGGCCAACTACTATCCAATAAAAATACCAGAGAAAATGTTATGCTAGTTAAGGCAGTTAGCATGATCCTCAAGCTAACTAGCGAATGCTGCTTTCACGCTAGGTATTTTTATTTGAGTTATTTTTTACAGAAAAAGTGCTGGCTGGAGCACTTTTTTTTTTGTTACTGATGTGAAACAATGTCTCATGTGACATGAATACTGAAAGAATAACAACACTTCAACCATTTCGAGCTAGTAATAGCTAACTAACTAGCCTCGCTTGCTGTCTAGATTAGATTTATTATGATCAGCAATGCAGATGAAATAAAGTTTGGTGTAACTGAGGAGAGAGACCATAACTGCAAAAACGATATTATAGCCAATAAAATATCTTGGATATAGGCAAATTCAACTAATATTTCTCTTTACTAAATTGTTTTTAAGAGAATATAAGATTATTAAGCTTATTTATTTGATTTTTTTACTCATTTCAAGCTTGAAATTGTCTTATATTATCGTTTATTTTTTTTATATCTAAATCACAATTCTAAGCCTGTAATTAGTAAATATGTCTAGAAATAAGCTTAATGGTCTGAATTTTTGTTATCTAATCATCTCATAAAAAGAAATATTTATTATTCAGAATATCATTAATTGCTAAGACATAATTTTTTGCATTGCTCTGTCCTGAAAGTTACAGCTTTACCTCTGGCACTGACACTGGAGACTCCTTCCAAAAATGTTAAATAAACGACTCCTTACAGAAAATGATTATTAATGATTATACAGTTGGGGCTCAGTGGCTTAGTGGTTAGCACGTTTGTCATGCACGCTGGGGGTTCGGCTCCGGGCCTCCTCCCATGTGCATGGAGTTTGCATGTTCTTCCGGTGCTACAGGGGTTTCTTCCGGGGACTCCGGTTTCCTCCCCCAGTCCAAAGACATGCATTGTAGGCTGACTGGCATTTCCAAATTGTCTGTGTGTGATTGTGCGCTGTGATGACCCATCCAGGGTGTCCCCTGACTTGTGCCCCGTGTTCCCTGGGATAGGCTCCAGGCTCCCGCATGACCCTGTGTAGGATAAGCAGTACGGAAAATGGCCGGATAGATGATTATAGATTCACCATCCAAGTCTCTGTGTATGTTGTTACTATAGAAATTATAATGTATGTGAATGACTGCATTAATATAAACCTGCTGTCAGAGCTGTTGTTATATGTTGAAAATGGATCGACACTGAACTGAGACGTTCTTCCTGGCAAACTTCTTAACGTATATGAACAAGGAGCAATCAATTGCAAAAGTGGGGGATGGGTTAGTCTGGGGCCAAAACACAACTTTAGCTTCTGTTTTGCTGAGAAGAATGTTTTGAATTTTTATTTCCTTTAATAAATCTGCTATTGGGGATGGCGTGAGCAATTACTGTCCGTTCCTGTCACCTATCGCTTTCATATTACTACAGTCAGCAAAGAGGCTGCAGCCAAATTTAAAGTGGTTTGGCTCCAGTCGAGGAGAGAGAGAGAGAGAGAGAGAGAGAGAGAGACGACATGTCTTGTATTGGCAGTGAAATACGTGTCCAGAATGATCATATCTTGGTGACAGGGGAGCTACTCAGCAGAAGCAGGCAGTGTGTAAATGATCTACCTTGTCTACACCCACACACACACACACACACACACACACACACACGCACACACACACGCACATACACACTGACCTTGCTCAGTCAAAGCGGGAAGAAAGAAGGAATAACTTGAGTTACGGTGTGAAATTAAAGGCGATCTACTGCATCTCTCAGTCATAAATCGCCGTGTAATTACTCGAGCCGATCGATCCCTGTCTCTCTTCTTCCCTCGCTTCCTCTCATATCATTTCATCCCTCGCGCTCACTCTCGATGGCCCTGACACCTCTGATGGCTGTTCCCTTCCTCTCTAACCTCGTTCATTTAACCTTTTCCTTTCCTTGCCTCTTTCTGTATCACTCTGCCTTTTTTCCCTCCTTTTTTCTTCCTGTCCCTCTTTCTCTCTTTCTCTTTTCTCTCCCACACCGTCATTCCTTAACTTTATCTAATCTTTGCTTAACATCTCTCTTGTAATAATCTAGCTTTCTCTCACTTCCTCTGTCTCCTTTCTTTCTGTCTCTATCTCTATATATCTCTATATCGCTTTAGCTTAACTTACTCATTTCTCTTTCCGCATATCTCTCTCTCTCTCTCTCTCTCTCTCTCTCTCTGTATGGGTTTCTCTTCTGAGTAAAAGAGCGATGTCTCTGTAATGCCTGGACCACATGAGAGATACCACAGCGCTGCTGAATTCTTGATTCTGATTGGTCAGAAGGCGTTGATTCATTTTCTATCACCGCAGCTCGGACAGTAGCTCCAGCTACAAATCACAGGTAGTAGATCGTAGCAGCTCATCCACTTCATCGAAGTCTACTTTAATAAGAAACATTAAAAACGGTGTCGTTATATAACAAATATAAAAGCATATTTGTTGACATTGTGAAGCTGTCTGTGCGAAGATTTCTGGAAGGAGTCTCCAGTGTCAGCACTTTGTAACAGTCAGTTTTCCACCCCAACATGTTACAACTATGATTGCAAATGCTGGCGCGATTATCATTAGTTTTCAAAACCTCCGATTATTCCGGCATGCAGAGTGTGCACAATCCGATCTTAACCATTCCGATCTACTCACAGTCCTGACCGTGGCGATTTAAAATAATAAACATGTTCAGTGTTTATGACCCAGATTCTGAGAGTTGGAATAATTGGCGAGGACTGAATCATAATCTAGAAAGCATGTGGTGTTTTTTTTAATATTCTGGGCAAATCTTATAGTGATGTCATCATCATATCAGTTGTCTATCACATTTTCGTCATTGGCTAAGATCAGTCACGTAGCCAGGAATTAATTTTAGGGGGATTAGGAAATATGGGAAATTAATTCACTACGTGATCTGTAAAGTTCAGTGTGATGGGCTTGTGCATTTTTGGGTGGAAGCTAGCCAGTGGTAGAACGAGGAAGGAATTCAGAATTTATCTTTTAATTTTTTTTAAAGCACAATCTACTTTCACAGTCATCCAAACCTGCCATATTAATAACAATTAATTAATATGCATATGATGTGAAATACCTTTATCGTAGTTGCTCTGAGAATGCGTAAAATCACACGCTACAGCGAAATGGATAGCTTACCTTATAAAAGCAGGTCTACGCTTATTTTTATTCAGCAAACCTCCAGTACTTCATCAGCTGTCACCTCGAGATCAGAGTGTAGCTAGCTGCATAATAGCTTTCAGACAGAGATAGGAAAATTGCGTGATCCTGATTGGTTAATCGTGTTTCAAAACAAAGCGGGTGGTAGCCGAATGTTTGAGGCCGTTCTGATACTTTTAGCCATTGACTCTTGAAGTCAAAGAATAATTTCAGTTTCAGTGTAAATTTGATTATTATTATAAATCTAACTGTTAAATATCAACAAATCAAAAATGTTAAAGCTAAATGTTATTTATAAATATAAATGTGTAGAACTTTCGCTCGTATGCTAATTGCCCCCGGCCTCTCGGAGTGTGTGTCATGGGAAAACCCAGCGCTGGTAGAGTTTCTAGTTTTACACCATACTGTCCTAGTTTTGGAGCAAAGTTGAAGATGTGGAAAAAAAAGTAAAACAGTCCGTAGCTGCCGATATCTTGTTTTAAAGCAAATAATCACAATGAAATCAAACCAATTTCTACAAAATGAAATCAAACCAATTTCTACAAACATGCTATGGCAAAAGGAAAGTAAAAAACAAACAAACAAAAAAAACACCATATATATATATATATATATATATATATATATATATATATATATATACACACATACGTGGTGTTTTTTTTTTTTTTTACTTTCCCTTTACCCTATACATATATACAGTATGGTGTAAAGTAATATTTACATGTGTATTTAACATTTTGATTTATTTCTAACATTTATGGTTAACATTTACATTTATTTTTAATATCAATATTTAATATTTAAATAAAAATAAATAGTGAAGTGTAGCCAAGTATGGTGACCCATACTCAGAATTTGTGCTCTGCATTTAAACCATCCAAGTGCCCACACACTGTAGTGAACACACACGCACACCTGGAGCAGTGGGCAGCCATTTTTGCTGCGGTGGCTGGGGAGCAGTTGGGGGTTCGGTGCCTTGCTCAAGGGTCTCACCTCAGTCGTGGTATTGAGGGTGGAAGAGAGCGCTGGTCATTCACTCCCCCCACCTACAATCCCTGCCGTACCCGAGACTCGAACCCACGACCTTCAGATTACAAATCCAACTCTCTATGAGTATCTTGACAGTGACACGAGTGACATGAGTATCTATTTAGATGGATCAGAATAGCCTCAAACGTCCAAAAAAAGTCAGAGAGAATTTAACTTAAATCATGTGTGTTATAGTCATATAGGGTTCAATCCCTCAGCTATGCCCCTGATTTGGATTGTATAAAGACTGTAGTGTGAACTAGGCCATGGCATAGTGTCTCAACCACCTCGACATGTGTGTATCTTCCTACTGTGGCTCATTTCTCTCATCAGCATTAATAACTAGCTTCGTTTCAAGCTTTTTTACGTTTTATTTAGTAAAGGTTACAGCTGGCAACTTTCTCTCAGCTGAACAAAGTGCACCAACAGATGCTACTTCATTAAAAATCAGCTTTATAAAAGGAAAAAGACAAATTGAAAATGACATTTGGCAGAAAGGAGCTTTAAAATACCGTGTTGCTAATTTGTTTGCTTTTTGTTGTTTGCAGCATGTGAGAGGGAAAAAAAAAAAAATCACTTTGCAGTGTCTGTGTGACATCCTGAGAAAGGAAACTGCTAAAAACGCCTCGCACAACTCTTCACCGACAAAAAAGGATAAGTAAAAGGTTGTTGTTCTTGCCAGAGTGTGTGTGTGTGTGTTGTGTGTGTGGGTGTATCCACACAGTAATTGCTTGTTTGCTGCTGAAACACTTGGTGACACTTGCGAGAGCTCGAAATTGGACTGTGAATGGCGACAGACACTTAAGTAATCTGTCAGAACTGCTGCTGACTGAAGCGTCCTTGCATGTGTGTGTGTGCGCGCGCGTGTGTGTGTTTGTGTGCGCATGTGAGCTTGTGATGACTCCAGTATCACCATGATTGCTATTAAATTCTAAGCGCTGCATACACGTTGCTCCAGAATTACCACATCCATTAAGCAGTCTTGAGAAAAGAACAAGGACTACTCATTGACCTGGCTGTGATGAATAAACTCTAATAGTCTACTTTTTGACACTTTTAGCCCATTTACGTTTAGCATTCGGCCTATTTTTCTTCACCGGCGCCCGGCAGACCTCGGGCTACACAACAAACCTACTGCTGCCCAACTCATTATTTACAGCGGCCCATTATGGGAAAAGTCATCAGACATGGCACACGACTGATGGCTCTGTTACCTCCGCTGACCTGCCCACTTATTCATATAGACAACATGGTCTCATGATTTGCAGGGTTACGCCCTATTCTGTGAAAACTTGTGAGGAAAAACTTCTATATGTACTTCATTCATATCTGGGCCAGGGCCATGGCCAGACCTTTTATAACAGAGTGGTCCAGGTAGACCCAATGATATTATTGGGGTAGCAATCTCAGGTGGTAGCCTCTCTAAAGGTCGTAGCTTACATAATATTAGGCTACATCTTTATGAAGTATGCTAGCATTACAAATTCAAAATCATTAGCTAACGGTAGCTATCAACACAAACCCTGGACAAAGTTCTGGAAAAGTATCAACAAGGGTTTGGTTATAAAATAAGACCCCAAACTTCCCAAATGACCCAAACATCCTGCACAGCACCATTAAATCAATTATTTTAAAAAACTGAAAGAATACATCTACAACTCTGACTACGGGAAGCCATCGACCAAAAATCAGTGACTGGGTAGGAAGGGAATTAATCAGAGAAGCAACCAAGAGGCCAAGGGTAACTCTGAAGGAGATGGAGAGATCCACAGCTCGGAGCGATCAGGCTGTTCACAGAACAACCATAACCCTGACGAAGCTGGGCGAGTCATATGAAATCCCGCTTGAAGGCTTAGCAAACATGTTGAAAATGTTCTCTGGGCTGATGGAACCAAAACAGAACTTTTTGGCCTTGGCACAAAAAAGCTTCTTTTCTTGCGGAACCCAACACTGCTGAGAACACCATCCCTAGAGTGAAGCACGGTGGTGGTAGCATCCTGTTGTGGGCATGCTTTTCGTTAGGAGGGACTGCGAAATTGGGCACGGTTGAAGGAAAGATTGATGGAGCCAGATACAGGGAAATCCGAGAAGAAAACCTGTCCCAGTCTGCAAGAGACTCGAGAATGGGATGGCGCTTTACTTTCCAACAGGACAACGACCCTGAGCACGCTGCCTAATCTACATTGGAGTGGTTCAAAACCAAGAGTGATCAATGCGTTCCCAGAGTCAGAGTTTTGGAGCCATCTTACCAAACAGAACTGTGATTCTTCTCCTATTATTAAAAATGTCTGCTCCGGTTATCTACGAATCTGTATGCTTAAAGTGGGTGTCATGGGCGCACAGGTGTAAATCTACTTCATATGAAATCTATCAAAGGATTGTGCTTAAGCAACCTTAAAAAACTCTTTGGTGAAAGTGTTTCTCCCAAGTGATTTATTTGTTAATCCATCAAAATATCAACAAATTTTCCAATAGCTTGTGAACTAGCTCAGTAATACTTTAGCACTTTACTTACTACAGTATTGAATAGTATGGCTTTTCAGTATGTAGTGCTGAAATATAGCTAGCGTTAGCTATCATCCACCAGAATGCCAAACGAAGTGGCTTTATTCATCACTCGTCCCCCTAAGAAACACCTCAGGACTTTGCTATTAGAGGAAAATTATCAATAGTGTGTTGATGTGACGCGACCCAAAGCGAAGTTGAGGTGCCGTTTCCGTCACATAGTTGGTTATATTCCAATAACAACACATCCCGAGGTGGTTTATTCCTGTTACACCACAGCAATTTGCCAGTTTAATTACATTTAATTAACTCTTACTACAGAAACAATAACATATTAGAATGAGCGCATTAATATAAACCAGTAGAATAAACCTAAAGAAAATGGATCCACATCTTCTGACCAATCAGAATTGAGAATTCAACAGTGCTATCACTGAAACATTTGTGGTTGGAGTGTTGTGTTGTTGATTTTGATTCTTTTACAATCAGATTATTAGAGTATTTTTATTTACATTAATACTCAATTATTCAAAGAACACTTCTGGGGTACGATTTGCTAACAGGAAACCATGAAAGTGTGAACACAGCTGCGAAAAAAAAAAAGTTATAAGTACTGATTAGTCAGCTTACCCTGATTTGGGTGTTAGCTGTAGATCTGTCCTAGAAGTGATCAGCGTACCTGTCAGTAATGATAAAAAAGTCAACGGAGTGGAACAAGCTCTTCACGGAGAAGCGCGGCTGATTGGTTGATAGGAAATGATGAGTGGTCTCTGATAGGCCGCTTGATTTATGGCGGTGAAGTGTCTTGGAGACGCTACATCTTCACAATTCAAAGCTCAGGGTGCAAGTTTATCTCAGCGCCTGACAGCTTTAAATCTTAACTGCCCCAATTACCACCGTCAGCATTTGGACTGCATTCTGTATGATAAATGAATCAGCATGGTTAGCTCGACAGCTAGCAGGGGGCTTAAAACACTGATAATATCTTCAAAATAGAGGTGGAGTGTGTATGTGTGTGTGTGTGTGTGTAAAGTAAGTTTTGTGCTTTGATGGCTACAATGAAAATTATGTTATAGGGTGACTCGTATTAGAATGCGTCAATTAATATAAACCTGTGAGTTTTAATTATAGCTGGAACTACTGTCAGAG
>CM041002.1:11531119-11548619 GCA_022985145.1 Pangasius djambal | reverse complement strand
TACATCTAGATGTGTTACACAACTTAGAAGATGGCCACTTTTGTGTGAACCCACTCATTTTTCAAGTGATCAAAACTATTGGAACATGCGACTGACAGGTGTTTCTTGTTGCCCAGGTGTGCCCTGTTAGATTGATTGTTTACACAATTAATAGCTCTGAATGTCTGCTCTTGGCTTGAGCCCTGGGTTTTGCTTGTATAGTTTGCATTTGTTCTTAAAAAGGATAAACCAGCATGAAGACCAGAGAGCTGTCTATGGGAGAAAAGCGAGCCATTTTGAACCTGAGAAAAGAGGGAAAGCATTGGGCGTAGCCAATACTACAATTTGGAATATCCTGAAAAAGAAGAAACCACTGGTATACTAACAACTAAGAAATATGCAACCATGTTCTAAATATTAAGTGTTAATTACTATCTTAATGTGTTAATAAGATTATCTGTTCCTATACTTTTGCTCACCAAAGCAACTGGTTGTTTGACACATCTAGACGTAATTATCAGGAAATGAAAGCTGAAATTCTGATCTGTCGTCTCATATTCCTCTTTTGATCTCAAACCTATCAAATGTCTTCAGTGTATAGCAAAAAACTGGCCTTGCCATTCCAGGGGACCATATTTCACCTTTCAAAGTCAAACCTGTTCACCACCTAACAGCACAGAACAAAGACAACATGTTTTATACAACAGCGATGTAGAATTTTCGATCCTGATTGGTCAGAAGGTGTTGAATTCACAGGTTTATTGTAATGTAGTCGTTCTAATCCATTATCGCCTCTGTAGTACACTTACACAGGGACCTTTATGGCGGACGCGCTACACAATCTACAAGTAAAAATAAGTAGATTGATATGGTTAAGAATAAGGAGTAAGGAGATGTTCGTTTAACAGTTAAGGAAGGAGTCTCCAGTGTCTGTGCAAGCATTTTGTGCATTTCGATTTCTCAATAACATGACAAGCTGTGTTTTTTTTTTTTTTGTCCTGGCAAGGGAACAACTGTATATAGCCGCTATAATGTAAGTAATAACAGGAAACTAGGCGGATTCCTGGACAACATGAAATGGAACTATAAATGGATAAAAAGTATGACATATTGTTTGTTAATTAATAAAAAATGTGATCATTGTGGAGAAATAATAATAATAAAAAAATATAGGAAAATAATAAACTTGTGCGGTAATAGCACTAACTCTGCTTCACATCAGGCCTCATCACACCACCCTGTCACTGTCACTGATTATTTTCCTATAACAGCACCCCAAAGCCCCCCCCCCCCCCCCCAAGTGTTTTACTCCTTACTTATCACGTTTAGATGTGTAGCTTGAGAATCTGAGCTCAACAGAATCATAGCACGATTATATAAATATTTATACTAAAATAGCTTGGCTTGTTGTCATGGTGATGAAATAACATCACCGGATCTCGGGTTGCAGGCTAGCAGCATTTTGGTTGAAGATTAGGCAGCTCTGACACCTTGTTAGTGGGAAAGGGCTACAGGTAATCACGAAAACGGCGAGCTGTTGGAGCATAAAGCAGAGATAAGAGAAGACATGCGAGTGAAAGGAGCAAGGGAGCGCCTATCCACCGGACCTTTCAGGATTAGAGTAAAAGTTTCTGTCTGTTCTGCGAAAGCGTTGCTGTGTCTGAAAGATCACGTCATTCCGTATATACACACGACTGTAAGTTATATGTGGAGATGAGGAGAGAAAACAACAAGGGAGTTGTGAGAGAGAGAGAGAGAGAGAGAGAGAGAGAGAGAGAGAGAGAGAGAGGAGAATAAATGCAAATGTAAGAAGAGAGATGAGAGTGGAGGAGAGGGGGGAAAAAAAGAAGACAACTGAGATGGGGAAGAAAGCAGGGAGATGATAAGGAGGTAAGAATAATAGGGAGGAGAGGACAAGAAGGGAGTAGAGAAGAGAGGGAATAGAGAGGGAAGAGAGAAACAGGTGTAAAAAGAAAGGAGGGGAGAAAGAAGAAGAGAAAAAAGAGAGAGGATAGAAGAGAAGAAATAGAAAAGAGAGAAAGAGGCGTGATGTGATAAGAGAGATAATGTGAGCAGAAAAGAAAAATAAAGAGAGGTGAAGAGAAGAGAGTAAGCAGTAAAGAAAAGAAAAGAAATGAAAAGAAGAGAGTCTAGGAGAAGAAAAGAGCCACCGAATCTAGGAGAAAAGAAGAAGAAAGCGGACAAGAAGAGAACGGAGCTGAAGATGAGGGAAGAAAAGGAACAAAAAAGAGGAGCAAGAAGAAGCGAGAAGAAAGAAAGGTGAGAAGAGAAGCGGTCGGGAGAAAAAAAAGAATCTAGGAGAAGCGAAGAACAGAGAGACGAAGACTAGAGAAGACAGTGAACAGACCAAAAGAAGAGACAGATGAGAAGAGAAGAGAAAGAAGAGACAAAATAAGAGAACAGAAGAGGAGAGAAAAAAAGATGAGGGAAAAAAAGGACAGAAAAGAAGAGACAAAAGAGACGAGAGGAGAAAAGAAGAGAAGATTAAAAAAAAAAAAAAAAGAAAGGAGAAGAGAAAGTGATGACATGAGGACAGATAAGGAAAAAAGGAAAGGAAAACAGGTGAGGAGATAAGTGAAGGGGAAAGGAGGAGGAATGATAGAAGAGGTGATGAAAAGGGAAATGAAACGAGTGGAGGAAAAGAATCAGAAGTGGATGTTGTGGGAGAAAATAAGGCATTTGAGTTAGTCTCTATACCATACAGCACATATCATTCATAGCACAGCCTAATGCATTAACCACACTGCTGTGCAATTATGCAGCGTCGGCATTCCACACCAAGCACGCTCCCACACACACACACACACACACACACACACACACACACACACACACACACACACACTTTATCACCCGAGTCGAGGTCTGTCACACTAAATTACAGTGCCAATAAGACCTGCGGCCCAAAACACTGGGGCAGCAAAGCACGCGCACACACACACACACACATACAAATTGTACTTCTTCATATACTCCAGGAATGCATGAGTGCATTCTCACTATTTAAAATGATCACACCTTTTAAAAGGCTCTGCATCTTTCCGTCTCACTCCTTCATCTCTCTGTCTCTCTCTCTCTCTCTCTCTCTCTCTGTGTCCATCTGGAGCAGTTCAGAATAAGCCCTACAGTAAACAGATACGGTGGAAACAAGGACGTCGACTGTCAGAAATGAAAAACACCATGTCAGTGTCAGTCGGTCCACAAGGGGTCATAAAAAACAAAAACATAAAAAAAACTATTTTCCGGCATTTTTTGGCGATTCAGCCACAGCGACATCTGATTGGTTTTCACACACTGCCGCATGGAAAAGCGTAAATAATGTCACAGTCGTTTCCTCACCGGGCTCTCTCTTTTTCTCTCTCTCTTTTGAATTTAATAGAATAAATAAAGCAGCTTTTCATGCTACCTGCAAGCTAACACTGGCGACTCCTTCCGTAAATGTTAAATAAACATCTCCTCACAGAGTTCTTCACCATATCTTTGATGAGTAGCAACACATTTTATAATTTGTTTATTATTAGGCTTAGATTATGTGCAGCATCCATCTTGTGAAGTCCCTGCGAAGGAGCTGTTACTATAGAAACAATAACATATAAGAGCAATAACCTATTAATATATACCTGTGAACTACTGTCAGAGCTGCTTTTATAGAAAATTAATCAACACCTTCTGACCAATCAGAATTGTAAATTCACTAGTGCTGTGATTAAAAAGTATGCTGATGATGCTCCCATGCAGTAAAAAAAAAAAAATCCCTGCAGAACGGCGACACAAATCATGAACTGGACTAACTGACAGATGATTGCAGTGCAGTTCAGACCAGCCCCAGGTACAGAAGAGAAATTTATCTTGCAGGAATGTAGCATTTATTTTTGATAGTGTCAGCTAGTTTATCTACTCTGTCCTATTTCCTAACATGTTGGAGTTGTTTGGGTTTTTTTGATTCATAGACAAAAAGTGAATAGACTGACAGCTAATTAGCCAAATATTATTCCCTTTAGCTCCATCATGCTTAGTTATGCATTTAATTGCTAATAACTCAAGTAGTTAACTGTTTAGTTGATAATAAATCAACTGCCTAGATGTTTGTTCATCAAACTAGTATCTAAAAACGTTGTTTGCACTTGTGAAAACTAACACGTCTTGGTGCTAGTTCACTGTCTAATTTAGCATATTCTGCCAGCTACTGAATGAAGAAGAATCCTTTTTTTGTTACATATACAAGTACAGTACAGTGAAATCCTTTTTCTTTGGAAATCCAAGCTTGTTACTCAGCTGTGTTCAGAGCACAGGGTGTGATATAGATGCAGACTTTGTGGAGTAGAGAGGTTTAAAAGGTGTTGCTCAAGGGCCCAACAGTGGCAACTTGGCAGTGCTGGGGCTTGAACTCACAACCTTTAACCACTGAGTCATCACTGCCCCAGAGTCGTGGCCACATGCCAGCTCTGTTCTGGCCATCTGCCAAACCCTAATCCTGACAGAACCCATGAATTTTAGGCTTGCAGGCTATTGAGAATTAAACCAAAATACAAAAAATTAGCTAAGAGTTGCTAGGAGGGAAATAAGGCTTTACATTACGATTCCCATAACTAGCATCATTTCTGTATTATTTAACATAAATAAAGCATGAACTTCAGCATTAATAAACCAGCAGCAATGGTAACAAAGTAACTTAACACATGTAATACATAACTGATGTTCGAAAGCTTGTTTGGTATAAAGGTATATATGTTTAGTGTTTGAATTTGACAAAAATATTTTGAGTTTTTGATTTTTGAGACGTAGCTCATGACAGCAATCACGATGAAGGTGGATAGATGAAACTGCGAAACATTTTACAGATCAATTGGGAAACCTGACAGACGGGAAAGTTTTGGCTCCGACGTGCCATCTAGGGTATGTTGCTTTTAATCCTCCGGACATACATACGATACACAGGTGAGTGTGTGAACAATGCTGTATAAGTTAAGTGTAAACCGGCCGTTAGACCTTGCGCTATAAGGCTCAACCATAATGGTTACTGATAGCTAACGAATATTTTTAGCCTCCCCTTTAAATATCGCAACCAGCTGTCACTGCCTATACCTATAAATGCGTTTCTGTTGATGCTGCTTGTCAAGTGCCACTGTCTAACAGGAATCAAATGCCAATAAACTGGCGAGTCATTAATCAACACTTTATTCAGAGGGTGTGGTTACATTAGCCAGGTCTAGTTTTGGACAGTCCATCCACATGAGATAGATTCACAAGGTTCTTTCTATCTGAACACCCTCAATATGGCTTGCTGACAAATGATTCTACCGCACTGCCTAATGCTGAGCCTGTCTATTAATTCTGCATGGTTTTATTTATTCTTTGAACACCAGGCCATTCTATTAACTCTGCTCAATCCTTCACAGAGCCAGGAATAATTCACACGTTGCCTAATTGCAGACAAATTACTTCATTTCAGATGGTTTTTATATTTAATTTTAAGAGTTGATTAGTCTTTTTTTTTTTTCTCCCTTTCCCCTCTTTAAGCGCCGGGGCCATTTCTTTTTTGCGTAAGGGGCCGTCGTTTGTCTCTGGCGCACTGCGCATACACAACGAGGCCTTACCGGCCGCGCACAAGATTGATTTCATAAATCACTCGCTCGTTTGTAATGGCTTCCTTTCTCCTGTGCGCCATCTTTTTTTTTTTCTTCTTTTTTTTCAAGCCACCAGCAAAAAGTCCTTCAATAAATGGCACGTCACTGTTGTGTGTAACACAGCAGAGACAAACATTAAACTAATGACGGTAATGGGGCTCTCTGAATGCCAAGTGTGTGTGTGTAAGAGTGTGTGTGTGTGTGTGTGTGTGTGTGAGAAAGAGAGAGATGGAGACCTGCACATTGATAAGTTTACTGTATGCCTAAAACAACTTTAAGGTCAAGTCAGGTAAAATGGGAAGAATGTGGGGTTATTATTTATTTATTTCTTTGATGGTTTTCCGGGTCTTATCCATCCTGCTTTACGTCACAGGATCCACAGAATTTATATACTTTAAAGCCAGAAAACATTTGGAGAAAAAGGGAATATTCTCTTGACTTGTGACACTATATAACTTTCTTTTTTTATATTTCAGAAAGTCCCTAATTTAATGCAATAAATCATTCTCCTTTAGAATCATTAAGGAAACTAAATGAAGAAAGGCTAAAAATGAACCTTTTTAAATAAATTTCTTTTGAAGAAGTCTGGAAACAAGCTGACAGTGAGGCTATGGTAACTCATATAACCACTCTTTACATCCGTGCTGAGCAGAAAAGCATCTCAGAACACACAACAGGTCAGTCCTTGAGGAGGATATGCTACAAAAGCAGAAGACCACATTGGGTTCCACTCCTGTCAGCCAAGAACAGGATGTTTTCCGGGTCCGCATGGGTTTCCTCCACATTCTCTGGTTTCCTCCCACCATGTCTCAAAAACATGCCGGTAGGTGGGTCGGCTATGCTATCTTTCTGTGTGTGAGGGCTTGCGATAAAACTGGCATCCCATTTACAGTGCATTCCCACCTCATGCCCAGTTTTCCCAGGATAGGATCTGGATCCACCTCAATGCTGACCAGGATAAGACTTACTGTTGATGATGATGATTCTGGCATTGATTGACACCAGTCTATGCACTGAGGAAGAAAGTACTTAGGCTTCAACATGACTAGCAACATTACAGCACCTCATAGCAGCAGTGCAAAAACAAAATCAAACACCAGTCACCAATCACATTTTGGCTGGTGCACTTCATTTAGTGTAAGAGAGAAATGAGCTATATTTTATCTTTAATCTTTGCTCTTTATATAATATGTATGCGCTCAATGCGCTAGTCTTGTGCTTAGGAATAAAACAGTGTGAGATGTTTGGGATGGCGTTTTTAAGATTCTAATGCACTTGCCAAGAGGCGACTAACCACTGGGGTGATACTACAGTACTTAACTCTAAAAGTCTATCATCTTAATGACTGGATTTATTGTGCTTTCATATGTGACCCCTTGTTGCCCACGTAAGCGGTGTGTGAGTGTGTTTGCTGGTGCCAACTATCTCTGTATTGCTAATTCAGTGCTTCTCTACACCAGTTCTGCCACAGCGCAAAGTACTTTACACATTGCTATCAATACAATCTATAGCAACATTACCATTAAATATGTAAGGAATAAGACACTTGGGATGTGCTGTGATAGGAAAATAATCAACGACACGGTAGTGTGAGATCTATTTTTCTTATATTTTACACTTGGAATGTCCATTAAGGTAGCACTTGATCATGTTAAAGCTCAGTTTGGAACACCGCCTGTCAGGCATTCAAAGATGTATACAAGTTCTACTGGGAAGTCACGGAAGTAGAAAAGAAAACATTATGGCGTGTGGCCTGCTATATTACACGTGACTTAGCGCATGAAATCGGTGGATTAGGTGTGTTAGTGCACTGAGGTTATTTTCTCTCTAGCAGTACTCTGTTAGCAGATGTGCCAAGAACAGCCACGAGAGCTGGGAGATATTTTGAAGACACATTTGAAAAGTAGGCTAGACAGCACACCGTGGAAACGACGTTAGTGCAGTTTGATAGACATTCTGGTTCACACTTCAGCTCGAAGGAGGCTTGAATGACAATTTGCCAGCAGCAACACTGAAGCAACAAGTCTTGCCGTGTTCTCGACTTGTTCTAAACTCCATCTGGTACCTGATCGCTGCAGGTTGGTAGCACAGGGGAAGAACAGCCACAGATATGAAGCATAGAACATTATGAAAAATTGAGGTATAATAACTGCACTATGTAATGGAATATCACGGTATTTGATATATGGCATTACATCACATTTTCAACAAGGACGACATAAACGTTATATAAAGTTACTCTTTATAACCATGGTGAGCAGAAAAGCATCTCAGAACGCGTAACACATAGAAACCCGATGTTCAGCTGTCTAGTTTCAGCGAGTCTGACCTCACTGTAGTCTCAGATTCCTGTTTTTGGGCTTACAGGAATAGAACCTTATGTGGTCTTCTGCTATTGCAGCCCATCCGCCTCAGGATTTGGCGAGTTGTTTTTTTTCCGAGATACTTTTCTGCTCACCACGCTTGTAAAGAGTGGTTATTTGAGTTACCATAACCTTCGTGTCAGCTCAAACCAGTCTGACCCTCTCTCATCAACAATGCGTTTCTGCCCATGTTTTTTTTTTAGATGGCAAACTTTTCTAATCTTCCAAACCAACTTCACAAAACTGAATATCCACTCTTGGCCAAAAAAAAAAAAGAAGAATAACTGAGTTTATGGGACTTGAGAAAGTCTTTAAAGATAGTTTGATGATAAATGTAACATCAAACGAGGACACATCTGCACCACACTCATACACACATACACACTCATACACACATACACACGCACACACACGCGCGCACACACATTAATCTCTGAGACGGAGAGACACAGGCTAATTTTACGCCCGTCAAGAGATATTAGCCCTGTGTAACTGTCTCTGATTCAGAAGCTAGACACATCGAAATAGAGAACACACAGCGTACACACACTGCTACACTTATGAGGTCCAAATGTCCTTGACTCATGAGGCCTCTGAAATAGGGCTTTGTTGAAATATAATTAGAATCAGTGCAAAAGCCTATTTACACTGTGAGAAGCCTTTGGACAAGTGTAGAATAATCGCAAATTATTATTATTATTATTATTATTATTGCCACAATCCTTCACGCTGAGTTTAATGAATACAGTATATTCACCATTATCGAAAAAAAGGCCACAAACAGTAGCTGTGACACCGAGGTTGTTATTCCTCTCGTAAACAACGTCATGAAAAAAGAAACCCTTGTAATACTTAATCAGCAACACAGTCGTTTTTGAATCAGATAAAATTGCTACTACTAGTTTCAACACCGTCCCTGAAGAAAAATAAATAAATTAAAAAAAAAGAACAAATTTTCTTGAGCGACTCAACCTGCACCAGCGTTTGACTTCATATTTACTCATAAACTTGCAGTACTGGGCAAAAATCACACGCAAAGACATTCTGTATGGCAAATACAATGAAATGAATAGATTTTAAATAATAAAAAAAATCGTTAAAAAAAATAGTTTAAAAAAATTAACCGTGGAATAACTTTTGTGTGGGTTTTTCCCTCCTCTTCTTTCTCCTTTTACTCGTTTTCCCCTCACTTTCAGCTCCTTGCATGCACCAAGTACCTCCCTCAGTTGTCTGTATGTATAGTTCTGAGTATGGAACAATGACTTGTTCCACTATTTTGTATTTTCTGCATGTTGATTCTCCAGTAATGAAAGCAACACACACACACACACACACACACACACACACACACACACAGTTTTTTCACTGTGGATGTACTCTAGAACAACTTGTTCAAAAAATTATATATGGAATATGACAGGAAACATTCCTGGGCTTCATAAAAACATTGCTGCCGCATGGTCAGGTGGGAATCGAATGTATTCAGGAAAATTATTTGTGGCACTGAAAGATTAAAAGATTAACTTTTAGTTAGGTTTGAGTGTAGTACAGTAGCAAATAAATCTAAATAGTAGCGTTTAGCGAGTGTAATATACGTGTGTAGGTCAGCGGTAATCCTCCATTAAGATTATTAAAGGAATAGGTGTGTGTGTGTGTGTGTGTGTGTGTGTGTGTGTGTGTGTGTGTGTGTGTCTGTGTGTGTGTGTGTTTTGCCTGAGGCAGTCCTTTCCTGTGCTAAGAAATCAGGATTCGATTCTCAGGCTAAGTGACCAGCCTCAGGACAGTAGTTAGCAGCGGCTAAGCTAACCAGCATGCTAATCAGCCCGACGAGCCATTATATTAGACGGCTAATCATTAAAGCCCATTAGAAAAGCTGTTAAATAATACAGGAGGCACATTAGAAGGTAATCGGTCTTGTTCATTGTCTGGGCTCTACACCATGCTGGTTCATTTAGACGACTGATAGCCTGTTACAATATGCCAATCCAACACGCTCTCACCGTCGCAGCTTTTGAAAGAATTCACACGTATGAAAAGGCTCCATTTCGTTCTCAGCTGAAAGCCATTGTTTTCCCCAGCTCTCTAATGAAGCTATGAAGATGACACATTTCTTAGGAAACAATATCAGATTGTGTTTTATATCCATGACATGTCATCTGTTTTAAAGCAGATGACGCTAAATGTCAATCGGAGCTCATATTTCAAATGATAATGTGATTTGAACGTTACATTCCAGCTGATTTTATTTTTCCAGCTGACAGAGTTCCATTATTATTGTTTTAACTAGCCTATTAGCACAATAGCTAGCTAGCAAGCCATCTAGTTAGCATACCAGTAAATGTATTCATTTAAATTGCTAAGGAAATTGCTTTAGCTACATTGTATTTCCTAACACAAGCGAATGTAGGCTATTCCTGCTAAAGAATCAACTACAAGTGGCCATCTATATGACGTAGCACTTGCGTACTGGAATGCAGAGTTTGCTATATGATGCTATAGTGCTTAGGCCTTAGGCTAATGTAGCATACTTTGCAAAACAGTATTATTCATAAGGCGATGCATAAGGACTGGTAATCTATCTTGTGGTGATAATACACTTTCCACCTGTAGGCACTCCTCTCCAATCTAGTCTGAAAGGATGTCTGGTAGATTCACAATAAAGAATCTGATTAGCGGCACTTGCCTCTGCGCTGTAAGGAAATTTACCCGAAAGCATTAATGACACCTCATTAAGCCAATGTAGAAGAAAATAACTGTCTTGATAAAGTCTCGACTCTCTTTCACACACACACGCACACATATGTGCGTGCAGCTTCCTGTTACTTTATAATGGACTTTATTGATTTTTAAGAGCTTCAAACTTGCTCACGCATACCCCAAATAGCTAGCATGGCTTCATTAATTCACACATTGTGAGGCAGACTTGTAAACAAGGAGGACTCACTGTGGAATTAAACGTGTGTCATGAAAATCTGTGAACAATAACACATCTACTGTATCACTTAAGTGGCATTTTATTCACACTTTCCACAAGCCCAAACTAAATATCTGTCAGAAAGAAGCGGTTAGCCATCACAGGCTCTTGCTAGCAAGTTGAACATGAAAAAAAGGCTATTTTTGAAATATGATAAAAGGTAGGAAGGGGGTATCACAGGAAATGAAAAACAACCATTTGTGTGACAAGGTGTGAGACATTGCTTTAAGAAGAAAATATTAGCGCTAGTGCTGAATTTGAGTTGCTAATTGAATAAACATGCTAGTCAGTTCTATGCGTTTTGGTAGCTTCTTAAAAACACTGTGGAATTAGTGCACTTCATCTGATCAAATCTGCTGAATCATGGTAACGTAAGTGAATACAGGACTGTCATACAGGTAAAGAAGAAACCTTTGACGTAGCACAGAATGTAGCGCTACATGAGCACCGAAGCCGTTGTACTGGTTGAGACTCAATGGCCATCCAGGGCCTTTAATTAAAGCAAGTCAAAGCCATTTATCCAACACTAATTACCACTCAGTCAATCAGCACAGTGTGAGAGACGAGTTACAGAGCTCAGAAGAAAGACATGGCAGCCATGAATGAATGGAGCGGAGTGGAAGCTAGGAAGAAGACTAATGGATGGATGGAAAGCTAGATGAATAGATATTTCGAATTAATAACTCATTATTTCCACTTAATCATCGATTATTTTAAGTTAATAACATGTTATTTCAAGATTTATATCAACATTTCAAGTTAGTATCTCATTATTTCCACTTAACACTGCATTATTTCTATTATCTTGAAATAATGAGGCATTAAGTTGAAATAATGAGATATTAAGTTATATCTTGAAATAACAAGATAATAAGTCAAGATAATGAAATACCTTAAAAACTGAGTTGTTAGGTCAAAATAACAAGGATATTAAGTCCATGCAGTGTATAGATATAGGTGTTGCTACTCTGCTAGTTCTCTTCCTGCTTTCGTCAGCTTAGCTCCCAAAACCCCTGTCCCTGAGATGCTGATGTGCAGATGTAGTCTCAGCATCCGACTTCCATAGGATAGACGATGGCCCTTCAGCTGGCTGCCCCAGACCTAGTGCCAGTGCTGAGTGCTTGGCCCTCTTCCTCCCATGGGGCAGTCAGCAACAGTGAGGACGCTGTTTGGAGTGATGGAAGGGTGATCTCTTGAGGGAAGTGGAGTTGACTGCCAAGATCAACCTTCATGTCCCACAGGTTTGGTGCCTTCCCTTACAAACTAAATGTAGCTTCCTGATTTCGGCGAAGCCTTTCTGTTCACCTCCGGTCTGCTGGTCTCCAACCCACCTGCCAGGACCTTCCTCAGGACCTCGTTTTGCTGCCACGTGTATCACCCCTGGGATAGCAAAATTATGCAGGCTGTATGTGCATTACAGAGAGTGCACCTCGGCTCACTGCTGAACCACCGGTAAGGTACTGTAGGTGGATCTAATCAGGAAACTGAACTGGGCTTGTGGGATTCTCTACAGGTCAGACCAACTGACTGGCCTGTTAACTATGGTCTCCCACGTTATCCATTGCCCTGGTGCCCTCGAGACACAGCCTCATCTTATAGCACTCTTACTTCACCCTTGCCACCTCTGAAACCGTGACCAACTCCTTCATCTGTTTTCTGTTGACTTAGATAATAATGATAATAACCCAAAATAATGACATCATATCATGAAATCATTAGATAATAATGTCAAAATGACGACATAAAATCTTGAAATGGTGTCTTGAAATAACAAGATAATAACTTGAAATAATGAGATACTTTGCAATAATGAGAAGTCAAAATAATAACTAGAACTATCTTGAACTAATGAGATCATAACTCAAAATAATGACATAATATCTTGAAAGAATGAGATAACTCAAAATAATGACATAATGTCTTGAAATTCTGAGATATCTCAAAAATACTGACATAATATCAATGAAATAATAACAGAAAATATTATCTTTTAATAATGTGATGGTTTGAAATAATAACATAATGGCTTGAAATAACAAGATACTAACTTGAAATAATTACCTAACATCTTGAAATAACATGATAGCACACAAAATAATGACAATACAGTATCTTGAAATAATGAGACAATAACTCAAAATAATTACATATTATCTTGAACCAACGAAATAACTTGAAATAATGCCATAATGACAAAATGAGATAACTCAAAATAATGATATCTTTAAATAATGAGATAACAACTCAAAATAATGAAAATATCCTGAAAGAATGAGGTAATAACTTGAAATAATGACATATCTTGAAATCACAAATCAATATAAAGTCATCTGGGAAAGAAAAACAAGATAACTGAATAGCGAATCTTGAAATGATGAGATAAAAACTCAAAATAACAAGGGGCTTGTATACTTCTGCATCATTGACTGAACTTGTTGTGGAAAAAAGAGATGCTTTTCATCTGTACAGAATTGGATTTTATTATTATTATTATTATTATTATTATTATTAGTAGTAGTAGTAGTAGTAGTATTCTAAAGAGGACTGAAATACTGTCTTAGTTGAGCAGAAATATGAGCTCTAACCATGTCATATTTCATAATGAAAGCACAATATGTCTGAACAGGAAGAGCCCATTGTTGATTTTTCAACAGCTGGCAAAAGAAAGTAAATCACACACACACACAGACACACACACAAAGCTTTGTTCTCCCTCTCTTATATAACACGTGTTGCGCAAATATATTATCGTCTTCACCTCTGTCTGACACCCACCCACAGCAGCCGTACACGCCAAGGCCAGCTAACATCTGTCTTATCGTCTGCTTATCTTATCATGTCTTATACACAGCAGTATGAATGGCTTAAAACATTATCCAAAAAATATATCAAAATAAATGCTTTAACGTGCAAGCCAGTTTGAGAGAGTGGTAAAGAGTGTATGATTGATGCACATGTTGGGGTGTGTGTGTGTGTGTGTCTAGCTGTGTGTTTGATGAATGAAGCCGAAACTGTGTGTGACATTTGTACAGAGAAAATATGTTTATAGTTCATATTCTTTCGAGCGAAGATTAAGTCGGTGAGTTTCAAACGCAATGCCCTGTGCATATAATCGAACGTTTAAACTCAATTAATCTCATTTTCTGTTTGCGACTTTTTTTTTAAAGGAGTGACTTAAAAAAAAAAAAAAAAAAGAACTTCAGAATTATTGGCACCCTTCATGAAAGTGAGCGGAAATGAATACGTTAAACACGTGCAGATGCTGTAGAGTTTAATTTCATTGCAGTATTACTGTGTGTTTTTTTCCCCCCCATCCAAATGCTAGTTTAAAGATATTGGCACCCCCACAAATAATATATGACGACACCTCACCTGCACTGGGGTGGGCTGAAACGTGGCAACCCTCCCTATGACCTTCGGTCAACTGTTCTTTAAAGTGCCACATAAAAGTAAAAACCTTGCACTTGTACGAATTATTTTGTTTCGTCCTGCGGAATCCCGATGTACGCACCTAGTCTGTTCATAACTGTATTCATATTCGTTTAGGATGCATCATCTGTTCAATCGGAATAATGTACTCGTATTTGGTTTTATCCCTTGTATATACAGCGTAAACCATTTGAAAGTAAAGAAGTGCTACTTTGTTTACTGCTGATGCTGTGAGCAGCCATGTTAATTTGACGTCACTTGCTGAACTCGGGGGTTTAGGGGACCTTCCTGACTTTCTGAGTTGAGAGGGCGTTTTCTTTGTTGTTTTGCTAGTCGAAGTTTGGACGTTTTGGATTTGGGTTTTATTTCAATGCAGTGTATACCTTTTGGCAGAGGCAACCAGATACCTCATACTAAGCAGATTTCATTATGCCATCAGTCTTTACAAGAGCCCCTGGGCCACCAGCCCCAAAACATCCATGATCCATATGCAGGGTGTGAACATGGCTGAAAGAGATTTTGGTTTTATCCAACCACAACCAGAAAGTGCAATTGTTGAAGTCCAGTTGTTGTTCAAATAACATACTCAAGTCCAAACTCTGCAATTTATGAGGCTCTCAGGAAGAGTTTCTTTTGTCCAACCCTTTCAAAGAGCTTGCTGTTGTAGAAGTGGTGTTTTACAAGTAGATTGTAAAAGCAGATAAAAAAAACAAAACAAACCCTGACAACTCCAAGACTGCGAATCTGAAACAGCAATGTTTAAGGGTTTTTTTTTTATGTGTTAGTTTTTTTTTTTTTTTTTTTTTTGCCTCCCTCACCATTCTTCTCATTTTTAATTATGGCACTCATTTTAGCTGATTACTGACTGCTTCAATATTTTCAGATCCAATATCTTACTGAAGACTGTTCAGTTTTCCCCATGGAGATTAGTAACAACAATGATTTTCTGGAGACTGGGAACAATTTAAAAAAAATAAAATAAAAAAAAAAACACCCATTTTTCAATCTTGTATTTATTTTATAGATTCTTTATAGGTGTCAATACTTTTGCTACATTAGATTTTGTAATTAAATTTATATATATTTTATATAGTTCATTTCTAACTTATTTTGTGAGTAAGTATTAAGTAGTTCCTCTAGTTGTTGATTGGAAAATTTTAATTATTGTATGTAATGTTTATTTTTCCATAAATCTTTCCGCTTATCCCTCTTAAAGTCCTCTAAAAAACAGTTAATTAAAATTTCTAAAATTAGTCATGCCAATATTGAATGAAGTTACCAAAAGAAAGATACAACACATGCACACACACACACACACACACACGCGTGCACACACACACACACACACACACAAACGCACACAAACGCACTTGTCCTTCACTACTGTCATAAATGGTATTGCAGTGCAAGCTGTGTGTGTGTGTGTGTGTGTGTGTGTGTGTGTTTACTCTCAGTGTCAGCACCACTCAGTTGACAGACTCTCCGGCCACCAAACGAGTGATAAATTACACTGCTAAGAAAGAGGGACACCTACACACACACACACACACACACACACACACACACACACACACACACTGACTCCTCACAGGTGAAGCATATTTGATCGAAACACTTCAGGAGTGACACACTGCAAGGTCACCAGCGGTAGCTAATCAGTGCTGTGTGTACTCTCTCGCTGTGTTAAAGATGTGTGTGTGTGTGTGTGTAATTACCACTGCTCATCCTGTTCAGTCGCATATATTCAGCATCATGATCATTAGCAAACACAAACACAGACATGCACATACATGCACTTCCGCCTGTTCACACGCCTTATACGAGTGACAGCTGCTGCACTGCGTGTGTGCATGAGTGTGAAAGACACTGCAATTAGAGGCTTTGTCAAGCAGTGCAAGGTGACATTAACCTGCCTCTGCTTTGCCAAACACACACACACACACACACACACACACACGTTTGTCTTACTATCCTTGTGAGGACCTTCCACTAACAATTATTAATACAGCTAATTAATGCTATAAAACCCAAAGTACGTTGGGAAGGGTGAAATAGAACACTAATTACATTGGGAAAGGTGAAATAGGACACTAGTTATGTTGGAAAGGGTGAAATAGGACACTAGTTATGTTGGGAAGGGTGAAATAGGACACTAATTACATTGGGAAAGGTGAAATAGAACACTAGTTACATTGGGAATGGTGAAATAGGACACTAGTTATGTTGGGAAGGGTGAAATAGGACACTAGTTATGTTGGGAAGGGTGAAATAGGACACTAGTTACTTTGGGAATGGTGAAATAGAACACTAGTTATATTGGGAAGGGTGAAATAGGACACTAGTTATGTTGGGAATGGTGAAATAGGACACTAGTTATGTTGGGAAGGGTGAAATAGGACACTAGTTGCGTTGGGAATGGTGAAATAGGACATTAGTTACATTGGGAATGGTGAAATAGAACACTAGTTGCGTTGGGAAGGGTGAAATAGGACACTAGTTATGTTGGGAAGGGTGAAATAGAACACTAGTTATGTTGGGAAGGGTGAAATAGGACACTAGTTATGTTGGGAAGGGTGAAATAGGACACTAGTTATGTTGGGAAGGGTGAAATAGGACACTAGTTATGTTGGAAAGGGTGAAATAGAACACTAGTTATGTAGGGAAGGGTGAAATAGGACACTAGTTTTTTTGGGAAGGGTGAAAATAAATAACCAAAATTTTTGGCCCTGTGGGGACTTTTGACTTTCGAGGTGTTTAAACACAGCACCTGGTGGTTATGTAATGTTCATAGAACTACAGTTACATACATAACTAGTGTTTTCCTTTTGGGGACCAGCCAAATGTCCCCACAAAGTCAAAACAGTCAGATATTCTAAAACCACACACACACACACACACACACACACACATAATAATAATAATAATAAATTTTATTTATAAAGCACTTTACATTTTAAAGAAAATCTCAAAGTGCTACAGAAAAGAGTCATAATATATACAGCAATTAAAACCAGCTGCCAACTGAGATTAGCACAGAAATTTAAACTCTAAATATTAAAAGACTTTTTAAAAAGGTACGTTTTTAGACCCCTTTTAAAACTATCAGT
>CM041002.1:11503916-11527672 GCA_022985145.1 Pangasius djambal | reverse complement strand
AAACGGAAAAAAAAAAAAAAAAAAAAAAAAAAAAAATTTTCTTAGAGGTAGACGTCAAAGTTATTTAGACACACGTTTATGCTGGTAATATACAGTATATATAATTTAAGAGTGTAACAGCACCTGAAAGGCCAAAATCTGACACCAAGCACATCACACAAAGAAACGGCTATGTTTGTTTTCGTTTGCAACGTATCTCGGCAACGCTCAGCCAGAAATCCCTTGGGCATGTGTCCAGGAAGCGAATGTTCCACAGCATACTAGGGAGTATACCTCACATTGCAGCTTGAGACATACCAGATCGGTCACTTATCAGCACTCCTTTTATACAGAGGCATTCTTAATTGAATGACCAGTATGATTTGTCTTAATTTATGGATTTATGTTGGCCTGCTTTTTCTTTTTTTTATATATATATTTCATTAATTAATATGAATGACTGGGTTTCACAAAAGCCATTACAAGCTATTAATACTTGACAGCATGACTCATAAGCATTTATATTATTTGAAGACGATCAAGCTTCATATTACTTAGTCTTCTTATGCACAAATTTACACACACATTTAGGAGCATGAGTAGCGTATGAACATTTATTTCCCCCTGAAATTATGGGATTTTCACGAATACCATGAATGCATTTCTTGTGTAAATGAATAATCTATGAAAACAATTTATGAATATTCGTATCCAGCTTAACAAATGAGGTCCAATGTGTGCACATATGTAAAATACTGTACATCATAATATCCATATTGTATCAAATATGGATTTCACATAAAATGGAGAGAGGAAAACCTAAAAATGGCCATCTGCATCATAGCTTGCAAACTGAGTCCTTCATTTGACAACCACTCAGCAGCGACTTTCTCTGGCTCAACATGTTATGGATTGCTTTACTTTTTCAGATCTAAAATATGAAACAACAATTCTAAATGAATGGACAACAAAATTGGTATAGAAAATTGCAGTGAATCACAGCCAATTATACTATTTGAACGCAATCAAACGAGGTTGACGTTAGTGAGGCTAACATTACCATATTTCTTGTGCAAATGTTTCTGTGAATGGTTTATGAATAAATAAATTGATCAACTTAATAAATGAGGCTCAGTGGTGTTAAAACAGAAACAAAACAAAAAAGCAAAAAAAAAAAAAACCTGTGTTTTTTTCCTGAGCAGACATCAGAAAGCACTGTAGTCTTAGTTTAGACCAGTTTTCCCTTGAAGTGAATGCGGTAACATGAATGGCATGCTATCTGAAAAGTCTTAATAACAAATCCACACTAATCCCCAAAAGCACAGAAGTGGAAGCAAAAGCAAAGTGAATTAGGACTCCATTGTTATAAGTTAAAATTGGGTTCCATTTTTGAGCTGAAATGGGTCAGGACTAATTTTAGACAAGTTTCAGGGGAAAGGTTGAGCACAGACGTTTCTATATGGTATCCTCCTCTCATTCTTTCTCTCTGCTGCAATCACAGCAATCTCATAGAACTGTAAATGCATTCTCCTATTTTTATACCCATTGTATATTACGTCTCAGCCCTACACTTCGACGAAGAATCCACTATACACAGATTAATTAGGAGGAGAAACCCTGATCGATTGTGTTTTATTATCATCTTAGCTCACGTTTTTTTCCCCAGTTTTTCCTCACATGTACATTGTCCTGAACCTCTAGACTTATTTATTGCATCTTCTTGTAACATGCAGTTAGTCAAAGCAGAATGCAAGGGTGTAGACAGGGACATGTCAGAAAAGGAAGGAGGAGGAACAGGAAACAAGCCTCAGAAATGAACAAGACTTTGCAAAGAGGAATGGTGACAACAAGGTATAAATAAGCAAATGAATTACGGAGCGAACACAGAACAGGTGCACACATTAGGGAAACAAACCAATGATGAGACGGGGGCAGAGACAGGACTGAATCAAAAGCACATGGCAAAACAAACAAAATCACATGGATGATAGCTGGGAACCGTGTCACGTGCTGAGATGGGGAATATGTGATACGTTATTTACCATAATGGGAAGGGGGTGATGGCAAGTTGTGATATACAGACGAGTGAGAGATTAAAAGGGAAAAAAACAGTGGCTCTGTTATGCTGCGAGGGAAGCGTCACTGCAAATCAATACACAGGTCTTCTGACTGATCATCTTTATGAAACGTTTCTATCCTGATGGGTGTCAACTCTTCCAACAGAACACCTATGGGAGAGTTTAGAGTGATGTGTTAGGCAGCTAGAGAGAATATCTGTTAGAAGAACGGTGTTCATCACTCCAGTACAATTCCAGAGACTTGACTTGCCAAGGCACATTGAAGATGTTCTGGCAGTTCACTGAGACACTGTGTTGTTTTTTTTTTTCCTTTAATATGTCACCCATCTGTACATTACACCTGAACGTGTTACATATGTTTTGCACATGAAATTATCACAGGTCCTAATTGTATCAAGGCTTAATTCTGGTCAGCGCAACAGGCGTGAAAAAATAAAAATAAAATTGTCATATGTACGACATATTTAGCATAGTACGACAAATTAATGCACTGAATAAATATTCTATATCTAGTGGGACCTACCTTTGTATATATTATACATAACTTAGCCTTCTATCTATCTATCTATCTATCTATCTATCTATCTATGTAAGACAATTGATTCACTTTTTCTGTAAATATTATACTATAGGTATAAACCAGACATTGGGATGTTTACAGTTTTCTTTTTCTAATACAAGAACAATGTCAAGAATACATTTTTAATGTGGTTAAGGGAAATTCAGCCCACTGAAATGCCATTCGGTGTAAAAGATAATTACTAATCCTTTACATTAAGGTTCTTGTAACTAGCATATCTTACTGGATTAGTAAGCACAAGCAAGCCATTCATTTCACAATAAACAGTAAGTTCTGTCGAACGTCTACTTAGTTCTCCATTTATCCCTCAGAGGTTCTTGTTCCTTTATTTCGAATAGATTTTATTTAAAGTCCTCCGCTCATTCTAAAATGCTATTGTTTCTATAGTAACACACAATCTAAGACTATTAATACTGATAAACTGATAAAAAAAAAAAAGGGCTGTTATTTAACAAAGAAGAACATGACTGTTGAAGGGGTGAAGCTTTCTGTAAGGAGATGTAGCATTTATGGAAGGAGTCTCCAGTGTCAGCGCTTTGTAACATCAGTAAGTTTTCCACCATGAGATGGTGTTCAAGATGGAGGACATTTTTTTTTTTTTTTGCATTTCAAAAGAGAGAAAAAAAAAAGGGAGACTGGTGAGGGAACAGCTGTTTATAGCTGCTGTAACATGAGTGATAACATGGAATGTGTTTTGCAGACGTTCCACAACGTTACAAATAATAATAAATATAAACAGCTAAAAGAAAAATAGCGACGTGTTGATCATTAATGAATCTATTTTCATTTAAAAATGCATGTAAAATTGCCACGGTATAAAGGGAATAAATCACTTCAGGAGGTGCTGTTAAAGGAAAATAATCAACTCCGACGTTTTTCCACTCACTGGAGATGTTCAGCTGTGTAACAGAAAGACTCAACTTATTAATGAGCAAAGAAAGTGTGTGTGTGTGTGTGTGTGTGTGTCTCTGTGTGTGTGTGTTTGTTCGTTCGTTCGTTCCTGATTACTGATTACCTGACTCTCAGTAACATACCAAAAGGTCAGTGGAAAAGAAAATTCACAAACAAGAACAAGTGTGTGTGTGTGTGTGTGTGTGTGTGTGTGTGTATCGTGTTGTTTTGTGTGTGTTGTGTGAGTGTATAATTAATAATGCTGTAGTTCCTGTGTAGAGTTTCAGCTCAGATCGATGCACCCTGTCCGTCTGCTGTAATATCAGCCTGGTGTGTGTCTCCGAGTGCAAGGCAACAACATTCGACACAAACTTACACACACACACACACACACACACACACACACACACACACACACACACACACAGAGTGATGTCGACAGATTAGCCCTTCTCTCCACTCCCATTTGATGCATCAGCTTCTCAGAATTGAAAACGACAAACCTCCTTGTCATTCGTGTTCTCTCTCTCTCTCTCTCTCTCTGTGTCTCTCTCTCTTGTCCTCTTGTTTCCTCTCACTCCAGCAAGGGGAAATGTAAAGTGACGCTACATGAAAGTGGATCTCGAAAGAAAGAGAGAGAGAGAGAGAGAGAGAGAGAGAGAGAAAGATGCTGCCATTCGAACAACATGCAGACAAGCTGTCTACTGAAAGCCTGAGGAAGAAGAAAGAGAGAAATAGAGTTTGGATTATAATGAGGTCAGTCACGGTGACCATATTACAACTCCAACTGGAGTAATTTAAATGATTAGGCTTTTGTGTATTCAT
The DNA here is from genome assembly GCA_022985145.1 of Pangasius djambal. Taxonomy (NCBI): domain Eukaryota; kingdom Metazoa; phylum Chordata; class Actinopteri; order Siluriformes; family Pangasiidae; genus Pangasius; species Pangasius djambal. Next base: position 11,523,319 of record CM041002.1, on the reverse strand, counting down.
GACACAAAGCTGTGGAGGATTTTTTTTTTTTTTAAACCCAGTTTTCTTCTAATTTAGTCTTTGGCAATTTCCACCTGCTAGCTGAGTCCCCGCTATCACCAACCTGAGAGGGTGAAGATAATGCACGCTTTGATCAGCTTAAAAGAAATAAGGCCTAATTATGCCGTCTTCGACTTCTAGCCAAAGATGGTTGTGGCGTTTTCAAGATTCGAAGGATAACGTGATTTTTTTTTTTTACTAGATGTCATGGTAGTAGCCAGAGTATATACAGTACTCCATATGATTTCTTAACTCTGATTGGTCAGCAGGTGTTGATTCGTTTTCTGTAACAGCACCTCTGACAGAAACATTTTGTCCTATGGGGCTATAGAAATCGCAGAGATCAATATTATAACGATGATTAATAGACAAAATATTATTGTTGGGTTTAACTCTTAACTCTATATTCTGGTTTTCCAGCATGATGACAGTGACCTTCTTAAACAGTCCGATAAAGGAACAGTTGGTTATCTGCATCTGTGCAGAATGATAACACTTTAAAACTTCTTGAAGCAATCTGAACTGTTTAATTTTTTGCCTTTAAATGTATCTACAGCTAAAGGCCAAACAGGAGACATGGTCACATTTCCCCATCTACCCGGATTATGAAAATCACACTGCCGCGCAAAAATCCTCTCCATCAGATAAGAAATTGAAATGAACGCGTTTCTCAGTTATGCTCGCTCAGGCAGTAAAATGGATCCCAATCTTTTTGGGCATGTTTTACTTCAAGAGACACTGTATTGCAGTGTTTATTCATTTTGCGAGTAAATTTATCTTTATCCATGTTGATAAAAAAAAAAAGTACTTGAAAGATGACACACAATTTTTGTTTTCTGAAGACAGCAACATATGATTTTTCTCAAAGCAACATGTGATTTTTCTCCGAGACCCCATCGGTTTTGCAGATTAGGGGATGGATCCCGAGTGTCAACATTATAGAGGTGATTCCACTTAGTCATTTAGCAGTTCTACGAAAGAGGTCAGAGGAGAATGGCAAGGCTGGTTTAAGCGGACAGGAAAGCCATGGTAACTCAAATAACTACTCTTTACAACTGTGGTGAGCAGAAAAGCATCTCAGGATGCACGACACATCAAACCTTGAGGCAGATGGCTGACTCCTGTCAGCCAAGAACAGCAATCTGAGGGGGCACAGATATAGAAAAGATCAGAAAAACATCACCTGGTCATTTTCCCATGTTCAACTGCATAGTTTTGTGAGCCTGTGCCCACTGTAGCCTCAGATTCCAGGTCTTGTGCATTCAGAGATGCTTTTCTGCTCACCACGGTTGTAAAGAGTTGTTATTTGAGCTACTGTAACATTCCTAACACGTAACGTTGTTTTTTTTTTTCTATTCCATTCTATGTATACTCAATAAAACCCCTAAAACGTTTAATATTGAATACACAAACTGATGACTTACTCAGCGCTTATCGATCCTTTCTCATATGGAGGTTCCATCAGCAGATCTGTAAGAACTTGAGGATCCATCCTTGTGGTTCATAAGTGAAATGCACTATCTCTATGCCATACAGGCAATTACTGGCTCAAATCCACCTTAACAACTCATCAAAGTTTCCACTGGGAACAAATCATTGCTGCTTGCTTGCAGACGTACGATTTATTTTGAGAAGGCGCGGAGCCGTGGCGGTAATAAACAGCGAGATAAATTCTCAGAAGCATCCTCCTCTTTCTCTCACTCTCTCCTCCTCAGCTGGATTTAAATTGATATGGTCAGACGCGACCTGATGAATATAATCTGCATCGATTTCAGCCGAGGTATTTAGAGCAAGCCATCTGCATTTCTTAACACACCAGTGAATCACACACTCAGCCGAGCCAGGGTGTCATAAACTATTAACACACAACAGGAACGGCGAGACTCGACAGCCGCTAAACAAGAAAAGTCTGTGTGTGTGTGTGTGTGTGTGTGTGTGTGTGAGTGTGTGCGTGTACATAATTATATTTTTTTTGGTCCTAAGCTGAGTATCTACGCAGAACAAGAGCCTCCTCCACTCCACACACACACACACACACACACACACACCTGAAAACACAAACTAGAGTAACACACTTTAACTTCTTCTGCAGCCTGCACTTATTGAGCCGTGTATATACCTGAGCCTGAATAAACAGAGAGAGTTTTGTGGTTATTTTCTGCTGAATTAAGGTAAAATGATATCACCGATTGTTTGACTAATCAGTTAGAATTGAGAGGAGTGGTGGCAATCAGACACTCCTGCTGGCTGAAGTTTACACACGTGCTTGAGAAATAGGCATGCAGTGAGGAGTTAATACCGAAATTGTACACGTTGGTGTACAGACCTTAGATGAAACTCCACATTGATATGCTATTCAGAAGTTACGTGAGAGCTAAGCACACAGAGTGAGCGAGGATTGCATAAGTATTTACACCCATTGCTGAGAAACCCTTAAATTAGTTGCCATCAGAATAGAGTCACATGAACGGAGTCAACCTGTGTGCAGTTAAAGTATCACATGATCTCAATATAAATACACCTGTTCCTGGAACACCCCAGAGTTTGTTAGAGAACCTACCTAAAGAAACATCATCATGAAGACCAAGGAGCTATCAAAAACAAATCCTGGACAAGTTCTGCAAAAAAATATCCCCCAAACTTTAAATCTATTATTAAAACTAGAAACAATGTGACACAACCACGACTCTAGAGAGGCCTAGAGGAGGCCATCCATCAAAAGTTCAAGGGTAATTCTTAACATGATGCTCCCACCACCATGCTTCACTGTGTGCAGGGTAATCTCAGGGTTTCTAAAAATGTAGAGCTTTGTGCCAAGGCCAGATTTTTCCATTATGGTCTCCTAAGACCAGAGAACCTTCCCCCACATGATTGCCAAGTCTCTAACATGCCTTTTGGCAAATTCAAAACGTTAATTAATATGGCTCACCACCCTTGTTTTGTCCACGTTAGCTTATTTTCATAAAGGATGTCACTAATTCTGGGAATGCCTGAATGTATAAGCAGTGTGGAAAATACAGCATTATTAAAATGTTAGGTTATTTTACTGCTCCTTGTTACGTTCATATACAGGCTTCTGCATCAGATTGCAGTGGCTTGTGGGCAGCTCTGCACTGCTCCTGATGTGTTACAGTTCCGCTGACTGGATCTCACAAGCCTCCAAGGACTTGTCTAACAAACTTCACTCGAGCTGATAAAGAACTAGAACAGCCCTTAAGATGGCAACAAGGGCAAATGCAGAGGGTAATTCAACAGGGGTGTGTTAAAAACAGTGTTGGAGAACACTGAAACACCTGTTTCAGTCCTGCTCCGTTTCCTGCGAGAGAGGAAGAGAAAGAAAATAGAAAATATAGACAGAAAACTCTATTATACTGAAGTGTGGAATAAAAGTTTATTTTAAAACCAAACTTCTTTACAGCCTATGTGATGAATCCTTATGTATTCAACCCCAGGCGATGTGTGTGTGTGTGTGTGTGTGTGTATACGTGTGTGTGTGTCAGTGTTTGCGATATGTCTAAGAGGTCATATCACATTGGGCTATTGTTTATGCGTGGGTGGATTCATCATCTATTAATTCACTGAGTGTCAATTTCCAATATATGTGTATATTAGATTGTTTTGTGTGTGTGTGTGTTGTGCCCCCTGCTTTCCTCATTAAAATGCAGGCAGAAATATTAGTAATGGCTTTCTCCCCTGAGTGTGTGTGAGCGTGTGTGTGTATGTGTCTTTCCAGGCGTTTTCTTCTTCTTTTTCTGTTGCCCTCTTTAAAGGTGCAGTCTGTAATTTTTAACCTTGGTTCTAGAACTGTAATAATCATAGCAGTTCAAAGATACTAAAGTAAAACTATGATTTGTAATATTTACAATATTACAATATTTGGCATTATAAAGTATGCGTAAATGTATAACACTTTATAAAGAGTATAATGTCAGATTACATAACATCTGTTCATAAGAACATTGTAGACTCTGTAGATGTTGTAATGCACTTTTGAGTTATAATGCTATAATGAGTCAATGTTATAGTGTCTGCATTATAGTTGTATTTAAAAGGCAACTCAAGGTATATGTATTTTCCACAGAGGGGGCGGAGTCTGTTGTGGGAAGGTGGAGGCTTTGAAATGAGGCTGTAAAAAATTACAAACCGCTCCTTTAATGAAACTCCTGTTATGCTATTATTTGTATTACTATCGTTATCAATTATGGATATCATTGCATGTACTTAGCAACTAACGGATGTAGCTGTGCTGTGCATTACCTCTTAAAGATCGCATTTAATTGCTGCTCTTCCTACTAATATCCCCTCACATGCTTCTGGTCGATTAGAGTAGACTTACTTAGCTCCTCAAACAGCTCACTTGCAAGCGTCATAAAGTTTTATGAAAACAGGCTTCACAGAACGTGTTACTGGAATGTCTTATTTGTTCAGCTCCTGCTAATGTGCAGCATCTTTGTAAACGGTAGCAAGTCTTTTGGGAATACAAGCACAGATTTTCCAGAACATCGCACATGTTTTTCGTGGCCACTGAGTCCAGGTGGGGAGCTCATTTTCAGCAACTCAGTCAGACGGACAGACACACAAACACACACACACATACATTCTGATCTCTTCAATTTAAAAAAAAAAAATAAATCCAATATCTCATCTCAGTTATTAGCAATATAAACAGAAATTAATGACAATAAACACAGAAAAGGTCTTAATATGGGTGGGGATCATCTTGATAGTGTGTGTGTGTGTGTGTACGTGTACAGGTGGGAGTGCAAATAACAGATGGAGAAAAGAAGCAGTCGTTGGAAGCAATTTGGGATTGCTCACAGTACAATGTATATAGTTTTTGTTTTGGTACCAAAATGATGATCCCAAGGCTTTTCCATATGTCCCCGGGATGTCTGCTGATCCTTAAAAAAAAGTCTTAACTCACCAGTGTTGTTGAGCTTCACCTACTTAATCATCTACTAAAGACCTAATGCCACAAAGCCCAGTCTCCGACATGGAAAAGTGCAGTGGAGCACTTCATTCAACTCGGAATTCCGAACAGTCATGAAATTGGGCAGCATCCAGTTTGCACAGGTTCAGTGACAACATTGATGTGACGACAAAATGGCGGTGCAAAACAGTCCCTTTGCATCATTTTTTTACCTGATAAAAGTGGATTTTACTTAATGTGTCATTTTTGTCTTCAACTTTGTACATTAAGCTTTATAATGTAAGTCTATTGACTAATAAGATCACTGTGACAGATCATTTTTGTACATTGTTTCTCATGTAGATCTTCTTTATACAGTATATTTATCAGAATCAGGGACTTACCATAGCACTATGACCTTGTTCTGGGCATCCATGCTTTTCCGAGCAGAAGCACAGGAAAACTAGGGAAAGTCCACTTGCAGTGATTTGCCAAATTGTGAGTAACACTCTTTGTGGCCTTTTAAACTAATTTTACACCAAAAGCACACAGGCATATGTGTCAAAGTAGGCAGATTATTTCTTGTGCCGCGTTAGTAAACATAACATGCAAATGGCCATAATAACCATCTGTATCTGATTAAGTAAATCCAGTGAGATTTCTACTCCTGTGCATAGTGCAAGTTAGAACATGACGCAAGGGTGTGTGTTAAAGAGAAAATAAATGTATTCTTTTCCCATAATGACAGAAATACACAACAGTTTTAAGAGTGTAGGCATAAAGACATTTTTACTGTAGCTACATAATGACTAACCCCTTATTTTGACCTTAACCTTGGTAATGGGAAAAAAAATATTTAAAATTTTTTTAGTAAATAGTCTTAAGGTTAGAGTTAGCGGTTAGGCATTATGTAGCTACAGTAATGTGAATGTCAATACCTCACAAAAGAGTAAAAATGGGTGTGAGGGTGTGTGTGAAATTAGTTCGGAGTGTGTCTGTGAGGCTCGGTTGCCATGGAGAAACATTTCACGCACTCAAATTCACGTAATCATAAATAAATAAATAAATTAATAAATAAATAGCCAGTAAAGTGGATTGCAGCTTTTTTCCCCCTTCGAAGAAATTTTACACAAAGTATTTTACACAATCAACTAGCTGCTGTGTAAAGATGACGACCGAACTTTTGAGGGTTTAAATAATTAAAAATTATGCAAATCACAGTACTTAACATGCATTCCAGACGAGATGGCAGAATCCACCATCAAAACAGATCACAAGACTGTCGCATGGCAACTACGCAAAGCACCTCACAAGTACATTAATGCTAAAACCAACAGTTCACTGAGATATATTTGGCTCTTTGGGAGAGAAAATCAAACCAGATCAAACCAGAAAAAAAGTTCAGATACACACGAGAGAAAGGAAACATCAATGAATGTGAAATTTCAAGTAATTTAAAAATAATAATAATAAAATAAAATAAAACTCAGAATGTATGAAAAAAATGCTTATGGGATCATTCTGCTCCAAGGTTTCATCTTTGTTTCACTGAAATGCAATATTTATTTTTCCCTCACTAAAATATAATAGCTTGCTAAAATATAAGCTTAGGTTCAAAGACACCGTGTTAGCTTGCTAAAATATAAGCTTAGGTTCAAGGAGAATGTGCTAGCTTGCTAAAATATAAGCTTAAGTTCAAGAAGAAAGGGTTAGTTTGCTAAAATATAAGCTTAGGTTCAAGGAGAATGTGTTAGCTTGCTAAAATATAAGCTTAGGTTCAAGGAGAAAGTGCTAGCTTGCTAAAATATAAGCTTAGGTTCAAGGAGAATGTGCTAGCTTGCTAAAATATAAGCTTAAGTTCAAGAAGAAAGGGTTAGTTTGCTAAAATATGAGATTAGGTTCAAGGAGAAAGGGTTAGTTTGCTAAAATATAAGCTTATGTTCAAGGAGAATGTGTTAGCTTTCTAAAAATATAAGCTTAGGGTCCAGGAGAAAGGGTTAGCTTGCTAAAATATAAGCTTAGGTTGAAGGGGAAAGGGTTAGCTTGCTAGATAATATACAGGCTCTGGCTGAAAGAAAAAAAAAACATTCATTAGCTAGCTAACATTTGAGCTCTATTTGAGGGGGAAAGGGTTAGCTAGCTAAAATTTAAGTGCTGGTTGGATCAAATTCAGATTAATATTGTTTAAATCAGAGTAATACTCTGGAAAGCACATGTGAAGTGTAAATAATTAAATGTTTTCTCACCACAGCCAGGTCTTCTATAGACGTGCTTGTTCTCCCCAACCGCTTTCTGAAAGTGTAGTCTGTTAAAAACATTAAAACTGCTAGCAACAGAAATGGAAGAAAAATGCTCTGTAAAAACCTGTAATGTCTTTAAAAAATATGATAAAAACCTTTGGACTGAGCTATAAAATATAAAATACAAGTGCTATAAAATGTAAGTGCTGGCTTAAAATGTAAACTCTAGTTGAAAGGGAAAGGGTTAGCTAGCTAGCTAAAATATAAGCTCTGTTAATTGGTTGAAAAAAACAAAACCATTAACTAGCTAAAATATAAACTCTGAAGGGGAAGGGGTAGCTAGCTACTTAAAATATAAGCTCTGAAGGGGAAGGGTTAGTTAGCTAGCTAAAATATAAACTCTGAAGGGGAAGGGGTAGCTAGCTACTTAAAATATAAGCTCTGAAGGGGAAGGGTTAGTTAGTTAGCTAAAAATATAAGCTCAGAAGTGTTAGTTAGCTAGCTAAAATATAAGCTCTGAAGGGGAAGGGTTAGTTAGTTAGATAAAAATATAAGCTCTGCAGTGTAAGGGTTATCTAGCTAGTTAAAATGTAAACTTTGAGGAGGAAGGGTTAGCCAGCCAGCCAGCTAAAATATAAGCTCTGGTTGAAAGATAATGGGTTCTGCATTAATTAGTGCATTACTGTTCCAGACGAAAAGCTGGTAAATGGATCAATCTATAAAAACACATATAGAATTATTTAGCAGCCAAAAAGTGTGAAAAAAATTAACAGTATATCATATTTTCAATTTTTGCAAGTACACTTGTTGACAGATTAGCACACTCTTGGCAACCTCTCAGCAACTTCATGAGGAAGCCATCTGGGACACTTTTACAACAGTCTGGAAGAATTTTCTGCATATGCTGAGCACAGGCTGCTTTTCCTTCACTCTCCAGAGCAAGTCTGATAATTCTTCACATAAGACCTTCTTTATAAAAACTTCATAAAACACGCCCCAATTTTAGGCAAAAAAGAAGTCAGACCATATGGTGACAGACAGAGCTGGCAGCCAATCAGGTGTATATCAGAATATATGAGGAGAAATGATTAAGCACTTATGGAGTTTTTCTTTTTGATGAATAAGTAGGCAAGACAAGAAAAGACATTTTCAGTGCTCTCCAGAATTATTGGCACTCTTCGTGTGAAAAAAATATATAAAAAGAATAACATTATAACTTTCTTTTTTTTTTTCAAAAACAAAAAAGTAGTGCAACTTCTTCTGCAAAACACTGGTTTCACCAGCAGCGGGTTGTAAAATTACACTGGAAAAATGATTTCCCATTCAAAATATATAAAATCTAAGGTCTGGGGGAAGGGAAAGAGTCAACATTAGCATTAACAGTAACATTAGCATTAGCTAGCTAGCTAGCTAAAATATGAGCTCAGTTTCAAGGGGAAAGGGTTAGATAAAATAGAAGCTCTGGTTGAAAGGAAAATTATTAGCTAGCTAGCTAAGATATAAGCACTGTTTGAAGGGCTAGCTAAGTTACTAGCTAAAATACTGTATAAGTGCTGATTGACGGGAAAGGGTCAGCTAGCTAGCTAAAATATTAGCTCTGGTTGAAAGAAAAAAACATTAGCTAGTTAGCTATGATACAAGTGCTAGCTGAAGGTTGAAAGCGTTAGGTAGCTAACTGAAATATAATCTCTGGGTGAAAGAAAACACATTTGCTAACTAGCTAAAATATAAGCACTGGTTGAGCTCACAGTGCGGTTTGGGATGCAGGCATGACCTCTCTCTCTCTTTCTATCTCTGTGTGTGTGTGTGTGTGTATACAAAACATGCTACTAAAACCATGCTAAAATGACCAGATCTCAGGACATGACATCTGGATGCACCAAACCATTAAGAAAGTGATGTGTGAGCACGAGGGATGGTGTGTTTGTTTTTTTTTGCATGTGTGTGTGTGTGTGTGTGTGTGTGTGTGTGTGTGTTTTTGTTTTGTTTTTTGTATGTGTGTGCAAACCACTTTATATACACAGCCAATACTGCTATTAGAAAAATAGTAAAATTACTTGCAATTGAAGTATGTATATATCACAGTAGTGTGTAGGGTTAGCTCTCCTGGATGTGTGTGTGTGTGTGCGTGTGCAAGAAAGACGGTAAACTGAGCAGTGTCCTTGCCCATGTGCTCTGGAGATCGCTAAAGTGCTCTTATTTTAGACAAGACCGCTCTCTGAAGACTCACAGCTATCTGAAACCTCGCTAATGGACAGCACACTGTGTGTGTGTGAGTGTGTGTGTGTGTGTGTGTGTGTGTGAGAGAGAGAGAGAGAGAGAGAGAGAGAGGAAGTACGAATGTACTTACACATGCCTTCCATTTCCTTCAAGTGTTTCTATAGTTTCCTAAAATGTACCAGTTATCTGAGAGTCAACATCCAATTAAATAATTGTTCCAGGAGTGTAAAACAATGATAATATCTGTATCTGTATCTGATTAGTGTTCTTAAAATCTGTATTTGGATTTAAACCTGAAGCAAGCGTTGCTTGTATCTGCCTGTAATATTTTCTAATGAATTTAGTTGGTTCTATTTCCGAAAACTGAAACAAACTAGTAGCCTAACTTAAACCACTGCATCCCTGACCAGGCAGTTACTAAGGATGAATGAATGAATGCTGTAAACATAGCTAAGCACTGCATGCTCACGTTAATAAACATGGTCTTTGTTTTTCCTGCAAGCTTCATAACGGACCATCTCACCCAGGCTTTCTAAAAGGAGAAAAAAACACTGAATAGTACTCCTCCTATTCATACCTGTATTTGTATTTGTTTAGTATATCTGTTTATTCCAAAATATATGTATATATGTATTCGTATTCATATTCGTACATCACATCCCTAATTTGAAAAGGAAATTAGGATTGTAACGTGTAATTGAGACAAAGAACTGGAACACACTAGCGGTACCTAGGATGGCAAAAATCATGAAACAAGAAACAAAAACATGCAAAGAAAATAAAACCAGAAATATATACAAAGTGTGTTTAACCAAAACAAGATACAGGTGGCACAAATAACGTAGACTGGACAAAACGAAAATTAGTGAACTAAGATGGGAGGAGAAAATGAAACAAAAGCACAATAACAAAAGCACATGGAGAACTGAGAACAAACATGACATGCAGAGTGAGGGAATTCATGACACCTTGTGATTTTCTTTCCATTAGACAGTCACCTTCCATGGTTTATGTGCTACAAACACATAGTGTAGCACTACCACGCATGCCTAATCATTAATATTCAAATGCATTACACATGATGGAAAAAGAGAGATCTTCATATTGGCAGAGAAAAGAAAGTTCCAGCAAAGAATTTTGAAGGTCACGAAGAGCAATTGAACTATGACATCTGAGGAGTCTAGGTGATAGACGGCTCGATAATTTTTTGCATGTGTGTGCGTGTGTGTGTGTGTGTGTGTGTGTGTGCATGACATTAAGACAGAGCTAGGCCATCTGTTGTTGTTCTGGAGCTGACTGGGGGCCAAGCTCACACAACTGTAATTTGCTGATGCCTTCAGACATATGGTGGACATTATAACATTACCTCTGGTAGTACCCCTGCACACACACACACACACACACACACACACATTGCTGGCTGCAGTAAACAAAAAAAATGTATGAATATGAAAGCTGACACATCTGCCTCCTCTCTCTCTCTCCCTCAGACACACACAATAAATGTAGACTTGTACTTGAGTCCCTTAAAGAAGCCCTTTAAACTACGCATGTGTGCATGTGTACTGAGTGTGTCGCATCACTCCACTCCTGCAATCTCAAAGCCATCCAGTAATACTCCTCATCCATCTCCATAGCAACCTCAGAAGCTAAATCAAGTGCACAGACTGGGACTTTAGTCGAGGATTAAATGCATCTTGAATTTGAATAATGACTCTCGAGTGAGATCTCATATTCCCTCCTTTGTGCTGGAACTAATGCAGCAAAAATATGATATCCTACATACACAGCATGTATAATAATCAATAAATAGATTTCAGTTCCTGCTGATTATTGCCATTTAGCCATTTTGCTAGGGTCCCAAAAACTGGTTAACACAAAGGTACCAGAAAAGCCGGAAAACACAGCTTGGCCTTAAGAAGAAATTGAATGCATGAAGAGATTTTGCAAAGATAAAATGACAGAGTATAAACAGACAAAGGACTAAACACAGAATAGGTGAACACAATAGCGCAACAAACCAATGACAGGGCAGGAGTGGAGAAAGGACCAAAACAGAAACAAAAACATTGAAATGTAAACAAAAGCATATAACACACATGAACTTAAAAAAAAAAAAAAAGACCTGAAAGCAGCACTTGTCACTCTGGGAGCCACAATGTGTGATGAGAAAGGAAATTCATGACTAAATGATTTTATACAAGAAACACACATATTAATTAAAAAAAAAAAATCACTCAAATTATAGGAGAGAAACTTTTTACCTTTGATCTTACAAAAAAAATTATTATTTTTAGACCTACATTAAAAATAGTATTTTCTCTCAAAATATTATTGACACCTCTAAGGAATATTTCATACAAGTTGTTCAAACAAATTGTCATTCTTGTCATGTATTTTTGCCTTTAACCATTAACTGTTAAATGCATCCTGGGATATAAATATAAGAATGCACACATTGTAAAATTGCTTTTTTATCCATTACCATGAGAACAAACATAGAACATTACAACAGACTAGAATACAAAAGAGACAGATGGTTGTTGGCCAATTCAGGTAATGGATATAAAATTGTTTTAAGCATTTAAAATGAACTTTAAGCACAATTAGGGCCATAACAAACAGCCAGGAAATGGACCCATGAGCACACTGTTCCCCCACACACTGTGGAGGATGTTGAAGGAAGGAAAAAATAGGCTAAAGATCAGAGTTTTAAAATCCCACATTTTAGTCGATTCTTGAGGTTGTTAACTTTTAAAATCAACTATTAAAAATAGTTCATTACAACACTGTAAATTATGGAGATGGACGCTTCCTTTGGGGTTGTTTTTTGGCTTGTGATTCAGCGTGTAGCACCAGGACTCCAAAATCCAAAATCATTGACTTAAGGAGGGCAAAACACAGTTGGGAATAAAATACAAAGAGAATGGGCAAAATCTGAAGTGTATTCAAAAAAGGTGGTCAAAACACATCAACGGCAATCACTATATAATAGGCTCAAAACCTATCCACATGCAAGAGTTGGCAAGACTTCGCAATGAATATTAGTTTGAATGTGTTTTATATACTGTGTAACCAGGAAGTAGTTTGGTCCTCTGCTGGCATGGAGATGTTAATGTCCCAGGCTGGTATGACACGGGGACTCTTGTGAAGATTGTTGACATCATGAATTCTACTAATCAACCAGGATATTTCAGCCCAAAACCTTATTGCCTCTGCCAGGAGGTTCCGACTTGGTCAAAGATAGAGCTTTCAACAAAATACTTCTAAATCAGCAGAAAAATGGTGAAAGAATCACAAACTCAGTGAATTGCAAAGACCAACTCAGTCTCTTAACCAAACATTACCAGGCAGTTGCTTGTATTGCTGGCACCAAGAGTCCCTTTACACAGTGATAGAAAGGCGAGTATTCTTAGACGTTCTTGATATTGTCCAAAGCTGCTGAAATAATAAATTTGCATGTATACTTAACATTTTTATGATGACTTTAGGTGGATTTGACTGATATAAACTTAAGGCGGCTAACAGGTTACAAGGTGGCTATTAGCACAAATGTAGTGTTTTGTTATTCCGCTCTTGTTGGCCGTGATTCCAACAGAGCTTTAAAAAGTTCAGCGAAGTTTGACGATGTGAAAATGCATGCAAAATGCATTTAGCCAGTCAAATAATGGCTTGAAAAAGTGGAGGACTTTTAATTACATGACAGTGTGTGAGTGGACACTTAGTGTTATTCTAGAACATTTTAAACCTATCAACTGCCTGATTAATTACGGTGGGACTCATGGTTCCCAACCAAATTTCAGTCAGGGCCAGGGCTACCCCAGGCCCCACACTAGACACACCTCTAGATAAGTGAGTGCAAAAATGAATAAAAATACCAAATCTACCAAGTTAGGTTCAGTGTTCGTGGCCCTTTTTTTTTTTCTCTTCTGTTAATTTTTTTTCTTTTTTGTTTCAAGCTCCAGATGGATATATGCTTCATCCTGATCATCCTATAGAACCTGGGTACCTTTTAAGTTACAGTCTTTATTTATTTCAGGCTACTAGTGATCTCATATGAGTGCCAGAACTGTGGAATACTAAAAAAGTGCTCATGATGTCACAGATAGGTAGATACTGTATATGCATTACACTCATGTATTGTACATTTTTCTTTTTTCTGGCAGTGAGGACTGAAACTGTGATTAATGTGAAAGAGCTCAGGATAAAGTGCACTAGCATTCACACAAACACACACACACACACACACACACACACACACACACACACACCCAGCTTGCCATTCTTGCTTAGCTATTATAGCCGTTTAGATTTCTGAAGTTGCGGGATTCAGCGGTCGATCGTCGGAGCAAGCATCGTGTTATGTTTTCTTTTTTGTGAGTGAGCCGAGGGAAGCTAGCGGCACTCACACTAATCTGGAACTTGCTGTCTGCCTGAGAATGGGGAGCTCATTCGTATGAATAATGCATCAACCCGCTCCTAGATTGTGTTTCCTTCTCTGGAGTTTAAAGATACAAAGCTTTACAACTTAGTTTTAATGCAAGAAGAAAGCAAGATAAGCTTTATTAACCCTCTATGGGATTTTGCCATATGCAGTATGAACGATGAAAAGCGTTTTTCTTTACCCATATTTTTAAAAATAATGGTTACATTACCAGATCATCTATTATGATGATAGTTCTTCGGAGAATCTGTCTCAACACTCATTCACTCATCAACTCGGTTATGAAATTAGGAAGGAAAAAAAAGGCTTGAGAACGTAAAGACTTATGATGAGGTCCAGAAGTGCCTGAAGGTCAAGGTTGAAGAAAATTTTGGCATTCTTTGTCAGAGAGAGGGACTGAATTTTCGGCTGAAACTAAGATTGTCTTCTTTTTGCACATTTCTCTCAAACCATCATTAAAACAAAACAAAAAAAAAAACAACACAACAATTCCTGACTGACAAGATGTTTTTAAACCAATCAGATAAAGAGCATAATACTTTATACTACAGCACTGCCAAATTCTCGATTCTGATTGGTCGAGAAGGTGTTGATTCATTTCCTATAACATCAGCTCAGACAGCAGTTCCTATTGTTTCTGTTCTACTAGGGACTTGTACGGCAGATGCTCCACGTAAACAAATAAAAAATGTCATTTTTGAAAGGAGTCTCCAGTGTCAGTGTTTCTTCTTAACTGTTAGCTGTTAGTGATACCTGGGACCAACGTGTTTTGCTGATAAACCTAACTATAAACAGATCAACTACGAATACCTTTCGTATACAATGCGATTTAGTGTGCAGTTCCCCATCAAGTTATGTAATATACATTTAAAAAAAAAAAGAAAGAGCTACAAAAAAAAAAAGAGAGCTAAAAATGCACGATGTATCGTTATTTAAGTAGTGAAGAAATGGTATGGTTGGAAAATTACTGTGGTATAAGAGGAATAAAACACTTTGGAGCATGCTGTTGTAGGAAAAGAATCTACTTTTGGTAACAGTAGTCATTAGACTTCCTTTATAAGTGAGTTTGGAGTAAACTGTTTTTCTTTTATCCTTTTTTCAGTACAGGGAAAAGTTTGTAAATTCCTGCGTACGGTACTAAATGTGCTAAATAAAGATTGGGCTCAGTGTCAGAGTATTCCTTTACTTCCTGACACAGTAATAAATAACATTTTGCCTGAATTCATTACATTGATTGTTTTCATTACACTCACTGTAATATCAGCCTTGGAAGTGAGAAAGACAGTATGCCGAGTTAAAGTTGAAATATTTATTTTACACCTTCCTATCTTAAAAAAAAAAAAAAAAAAAAAAAAAAGCCCAGGAGATTCCAGAAAACACTCACGCTAAACAGAAATATATAGCACGAGGATGTTTGGAGCCATGCATATTCGTCACTGTCTCGGCTATCTCAGAGGAAATACTGAGTGTGTGTCTTTCCTCCTGCATCTTCTTTTCACCTTGACTGGCTGGCTAGGACGAAGCAAGCCTCTAAGCCCCAGAGGACACCTATCTTGTGTGTGGGGGGTGTGTGGAGCTGTGTTATTGGCAGCTGAAGGGGACTTGTCCCTTCCTGCAGGCCTTTGACATCTTCATCTTGATATTTTCTAATCTAGAGCTCAAATCCCAGACAAGGACAGAGACGGATTAGCTCCCTGACATGCACGCACACACACACACACACACACACACACACTCACTCAGCTGCACAGAGAGAGAGAGAGAGAGAGAGAGAGAGAGAGGGAGGAAAAAGTAGTATTCCTGTAGTTTATGACTATAGGTGACATTCACAGAGTAATGAAATGAATTACGAAATAAGGCGATGCTTCACACAGCCGTAGATCTAATTAGATGCAGGTGAAGCATTACTTTAGTCACAGGTGCGCTCGGCTCTATTATCGGATCAGAAAACTAATCTTGCGCCGCGCGCGATGCAGATGAAGCATTTCACAGCTGAAAATTCTCTGTTGTGGTTCTTTAAATGCAATTTTTTATGAAATTACACTGCTAAAGGTCTCGCAAAAGGAACGCAACACCAGAGCACAATATAATGCAGCTTTTTTTAGTCTCACTGAGGCAATAGAGGACAATTTGTTCCACAGCAGTAGTATGACACTATCCCAGCGTAATATATCAGTATATAGACGACAGTATACTTTTTAAGCAGAACTTTTAAATGCTGGCAGATTCTCCGTTTTCCAATTAAAACAGAGCCTTTCTGAGAATCATTGCTTCCACTGGGAAAAAAAAACAAAACAAAAACGGATTCGTATGAGCTCAGTTTGTGATCATGATAAACAAACAATTCAAATATGACAACTGGTAACTTGAGAGTTTTAGCTAAACAGCCTGGCTAGCTAACTTCACTCATACAAGTGTTGAATAAAAATGTAAAGGTTTGGATGACAATATGACAAATCGACACACAAAATACAGAAAGCTATGATTATCTGAGTGTGTGTGTGAGAGGAAAGTGAGCTAGTTTGCTAGAAGTTAACTAGCCAGCTAACTAGCATACAATATGTGCTAATGTCCCCAATAGTAATATATAGTACATTTGTACAGAAGCAGTAAACAATGTCTGCAAACCTTCCCAGGTTTTGGTGAACACATCTCACTTCTGGACTCGACATTGTAAGATCAAATAACAAGCTAATTTGTGTGTTTAGATTGCATGCGGATTGGTGATTAGTGGGTGCATTGCTGATTATTTGTGTTATTTACACGAATGGCGTCACATACAAATTTCGATCAACCTTTAACGTTTAATCATTGTGTTAAAAAATTGCTTTGCATTCACAAATCTCTGTGGTACAAGGGGAATAAAAACTATTTTGGATGTGCTGTTATAAGAAAATCCCAATAATATACAATAAAACAATTCTAGTGGCAAGAATCTAGATCTAGTCAAATAGATAGTACACAAGCGTCCATAGTACACAATAGTACACAAGAATTTCATGATAGAACAACTTAAAGCACACTCACTTTCCAGGCTGAGTGACTGTACTTTTCCGGTTTGTCAGTCTCATAATGTTTGTAAGACATACGGCAGGCTAGAGTGAATCTCCTAACTGCGATTTGAATTAGAATTGAAGCTACTCTTATAGAAAATTAGGCAATACCTTCTGACCAATCAGAATGGAGATATCAGTGGCGCTGTGTTTTATTGAGATTTATATGGTATATTGTTGTCTTAAACTGACAGAAATGGGCTTCCACAAATTTAATACGCGCCTTTCGGTTGTACAGATTTGTGTCTGTGAAAGACTTTCAGGCTCAGTGAATCACATTGCAGGTGCAAAATTCCAAAGTACGAAGTAATTCATGGATCAACGTATTTAAATCAAGGGCAGAATTTCCACTTGAGTAAAATATGGAAATACGTAAATAATGGCACGTTTATGTTAAACTCATTAAATAGAAATACGTGCAATTTGCCCTAATAACAAGGACATTATATCATCATGAAAAGCTTCAAGGTCATAATCACTTGGTAGAAATGCGACAAGCTGCATATTCATTAAGACATACACACAGAATGGACAACACACGCTATTTTGCTCATTTGAAAGGCGCAATCGTTTGTCGGCTATTAGTAAATCAGCTTGCACATACAGTATTTTCCAGATGTTATCAAATTTGCACATGCAAACCTTTAATAAATCAAGACCTGGGTCTGTTCAGTGTTCAAATATTTCCATGAAGCACAACATAAGCAGGGTAGTTAAGGGACTAGGTGGGGTTGCCACCGCATAATCTTTAGGGGGAGTTTCAATTTGCATAATTATGCATATTCATAGATCCTGCCTTTCTTTTTTTTTTTTTTGAGAGTAAAGGTGTTCAACCTGCATCATTTTAATAGTTTAAAATCACACGCTTTAAAACACAGTGACGCCAAGCCAAAGCTGAATAATTATCCTCTTAATAAGTCCATTTGAAATATTCTAGCACTTTCCATAACCACTGTGGCATTTCATATGCAGGTATTATTGTAATACATTCAAAACCGTGATGGTGGCTTGCACTGTAATCATACTCTGAATTACAGTTCATACCATTCCACCATATTTCATTAAACGAACTTACAAAAAAAAAAAAAAGACAAAGCTTAGCATAACTGAAAATCTGAAACTTTTATTCCACATTAAGCACTCGGCTAATTTGCAGATTAATTCGATGACATGCTGACTGCTTTGAAACAAAGACACCATATGTTCTGCGCATATGATACCAGGACAAATGAATATTTGAAGTGCTCCTGATGGTACTTTTCATCTCCATTATAAGTAGACTGTATTAATATTGAAAACAGAGGCTTTGGTGATTGCATGCTTGAGATGCTATAATGACGCCTCTCCTCTTCATAAATATGGCAAATTAATGAATCTGATCAGATCCTCTTTATTCACCAGTGAAGTGCAATTATACATATAGGTGGTATGTGTGTGTGTGTGAGTGTGAGTGGAGGAGGAAATTACTTATAGGATATAAGGGAGTGTTGCAGTCTATCATAATTGTCTCTCGTATGCACAAGCTCATTTTTCTTCTTTCTATTCTGTGTGAGGTTACAGCAGCTCAGGAGACATTATATGGCTCTCTCACACACACGCGCGCACACCCGCGCACACACCTTTCTGCTGCTCAATTAATTGCTCTACATGTCTACATGCCACTTTTGACCTTTGCTTTGGCATTTTTTTTCCCTTTTCTAATTCCAGGAAGCAAGGTCATATATGGTCATATATGTAAGAACAATCATGAAAATGTTCATTTGTAGGAACACACATTACATTCATACAATTTCGTGCAAAATATCATATAAGGTTAATATACAGGCAGACGTGGCTTTAGCTTTTCTTAAGAACGAATTCATGCATGAGTGAATTTCAACAAAAGGCTCTCTAACATTTCTTTGTTAGAAATGTCATACATCTTCTATGAGATTAAGAGTAAAGTTAGAGTAAGAGGCAGGATGGTTTCTGTGGCTTTTAAATACAACTTAAATTGTATAAAACTCAATTTTTAAAAAAATAAAATTAAGACCTAAGCATTAATTGACAAACCTACACAGGCATTTATAAAAGCTTATTAAAACACCCCTCAGCTGCCATAAAGACTGCTTTTGTCAATTTTTAATGTTAAGCTGACATAACACCTCAGTCAAAATTTTGTCACAATTTCATCACAAAATAATGACAGAGTTCGCACAAAACCTGTCACAAATTTGTAATGAGAGCGTTCGCACAAAGACTATAACAATTTCATGACGTTGTGACTACAACAGTCATAACACTTTCATAATACAATAATGACAGAGCGCACACAAAACTTCTAGCAATTTCATGATACAATAACGACAGAGCGCACACAAAACTTCTAGCAATTTCATGATACAATAACGACAGAGCGCACACAAAACTTCTAGCAATTTCATGATACAATAACGACAGAGCGCACACAAAACTTCTAGCAATTTCATGATACAATAACGACAGAGCGCACACAAAAC
>CM041002.1:11467822-11503816 GCA_022985145.1 Pangasius djambal | reverse complement strand
ATTTACTGGCACCATAATGACAGAGACCACATAAAACTTTTAATACTTTTATGACACTGTAATGACACAGTGTGCACACAAAACTTGTCACAATTTCATGATACAATAATGACAGAGCGCACACAATATTTCTAGCAATTTCATGATACAATAATGACAGAGCGCACACAAAACTTCTAGCAATTTCATGATACAATAACGACAGAGCGCACACAAAATTTCTAGCAATTTCATGATACAATAACGACAGAGCGCACACAAAACTTGTCACAATTTCATGATACAATTATGACAGAGCGCACACAAACTTGTCACAATTTCATGATACAATAATGACAGAGCGCACACAAAACTTGTCACAATTTCATGATACAATAATGACAGAGTGTGCACAAAACTTGTCACAATTTCATGATACAATGATGACAGATTAACACAAAACTTGTAACTATTTCATGACAGCATAATGACAGAATTCACACAAAGCTTGTACAATTATTGGCACTGTATATATAATACAAATATACGTGTAGACAAGAAGTACACCGATTTGAAACACAATTAATACAAATAAAGTTTGAAAATGCAGGTATGCTACTAGGATACTGTCCCACAAAGTCAGTTGCTGTAACATGAGTTAACTTTGGGTCATTGAAAATCTTTTTCATTGAACTTTTGTCATTATGACAGCTGATGCCGGTTGGAATAAGCCTTGATAAATGTTTATGGAGGTTTATGTCACCACTTACGAACACTGCTCTGATTTAAAGTTTTAGTGAATATTGCATGAGATTGGGTTGGGAAGAACAGCACATTATACGAACACTGCAATGCTGAGAGTATTGTGGGTGAGGAGGATTGCATCATTATGCACTATTATGCTGAATGTAACTGGAGCTTGTATAAAGAAAGATTCAAACCAGCAGCTCAATGCACTAAGCCTTAAAGTGCACAAATCAAAGTGGGATTTAGAATTATATTCGTTTCTTTTGCAGATGCTTTTATCCTAAAGTGATAAAGTCAGAAGCAGTACCCAGTCCAAGCACAGATCTGTTAGAGGAGCAGAAAGAAGTGTGGGATAGGTGTAGGAAGAACAGAGCAAGCCACAGATAAAAATGAGTACTGGAATAAGAAAGACACTTACAGTTGAATAACAAGTAAAAACACTAGGCCATAAACATACATTAGTGTTTAGAAGTGGGTTTTTTTACAGTATGAATCTGGAAGAATGACATTCAGGGATGACAAAACAACGACTGTGTTGCCACTATTTTGCTTTTGTCAGAATAAAAACTATACAGCGTTTCTCCTAAAACTGCCTATGGATGTGTTTTTGATCAAACATCACCCCTATATTAATCTTTATGGGCCATTTTTTTTTTCAGGCATAAAGGGAAAGGCTTTTGTTTAAAGGCAGTCGTCTAGACGCTATTGAAAAAGCAACGTATTAAAAAAGAAATCTGGCAACCTACATACCGGCCATTTCAATGATCTGAATCAGATGCGCAGAAAATCAACTCAATCAAGTATGTGCATAAACCAACTCTGAATATGCAGAAATTTCCCCACATAAAAATTCTTATAACTTTTCGACGCCTGAATTCTGAATACAGCAACATCGGTTAAGCTTTATGACTGGCTTAAAGCTAGACTGGCTTTATGATGTCTTTAAAAGGTGCCGTTTGTAATGTTGAAAACTGTTTCCAGATCTGTAACAATCACATCATTTCGAAGCTACCTTTAAAAAAAACTCTACAATATTGTAAAATTGTAAAATTTACAATATTGCCATGTAAAGAATCTGGCTAGCTTCTTTATTTTAATATTGCATTTATATTCTCCCAAATCATAAATGAGCCCCACCCACAATTACTACGCTCTTAAAATTACAAACCACCCCTTTAAAATTTTCTACAAAAGTTTAGAAAAGGTGGAACAAGATCATTAAAAAATGACTGATCCTAAAAATTTTTTTAGTCCTTAGTCCTTCCCAGTGTTGTTTATATTGATAATCACTAAGATATATAGGATATTGTCATATTAGTTGTATGACTACAGAATGAAAGATACCTTAAAGAGTGGCCTTGAGGATTAACAGGAATCTTGATTTGTTCCAGAAGTCACGTTCTTAAAATAAAGAACTAAAATAATCAGAAACTAGGCCAACTAGGTAGGTCCTGATCCCTAGTGTGTCCCCACACATACCCTGAATCAGAATACACACTTTTTTTTTTTTCAATCTGCCATTTTGGAATCAGTGCAGATTAGCATAACCAAAGAGGGTAAGCCAACTTTCTTAATCTGCTCATTCGCCATCCATCTTCATTCTCCGGGTGTCATGGCAACGTTCGTCCTTGCCAAGGGCCTGTCTTAAATATTGTATGATCATTAGTGTGTATTGTATTAGTGTGGATCTCCAGTGGTGCTGAGCTTTGATGGAGTAAAGGATGTGGGAGAGGGAGGATCAGTGACAAATGAATGCACTGAAAATCAGCCACATCGTAGGAACTGCGGGAGTTATGTGCAAAAATATTATGGGCTGCTTTATGACCAAGATGAACAGCTCTTTTATTCTTTTGTGTTTTTTAAGTGAGGCAGAATTCAATCCAAGCATTTTTTTTTTTTTTTTTTTTTTTAGAAAAAAAAGAAGTAGCTCTCTGGCAGCCCTGGGATTTGAAATCACAAGCTTTTTTAATCATTAGCACAGAACTGCTGAGCTACCACTGCTCAATCTGCCTCACTTGCATAGACTTGCTCACTTTCTGTCCCTAAAACAGGTCACATGGATTATTAGTTGGAAATTATAAAAAAAAAGAATAATAAAAGGTCAGTTAAATCTAACTCTCCCCATATCCAAGACTTACATTACCAAATATTCTGTAATAAAAAATTTACAAGCTAACATGGTATAGATACACCGATCAGCCACGAAAACCACTGACGGGTGAAGTGAATAACATTGATTATGTCGTTACAGTGGCACCTGTCAAGACGTGCGACATATTAGGCAGCAAGTGAACAGTCAGTTCTCAAAGTTGATGTGTTGGAAACAGGAAAAATGGGCAAGCATAAGGATCTGAGTGACTCTGATTCGGGCCAAATTGTGATGGCTAGACAACTGGGTCAGCGCATGTCCAAAATGGCAGGTCTCGTGGGGTGTTTCCGGGATGCAGTGGTTAGTACCTACCAAAAGTGGCCCAAGGAAGGACAACCAGCGAACAGGTGACTGGGTCATGGGCGCCGAAGGCTCATTGATGAGCTACTGTAGCACAAATTGCTGAAAAAGTTAATCCTAGCTGTGATAGAAAGATGTCAGAACACACAGTGTCTCGCAGGTTGCTGTGTGTGGACGGTCAGGTGCGTGTGCATCACTTACCTGGGGCACCAGGATGCACGTTGGGAAGAAGGCAAGCTGGCGGAGGCAGTGTGATGCTCTGGGCAATGTTCTGCTGGGAAACCTCGGGTCCTGGCGTTCATATGGATGTTACTTTGACGCGTACCACCTGCCCAAACATAGTTGCATAGTACACCGCTTCATGGCAACGGTATTCCCTAATGGCAATGGCATCTTTCAGCAGGATAATGCGCTCTACCTTTCTGCAAAAATTGTTCAGGAATGGTTTGAGGAACATGACAAAGCGTTCAAGGTGTTGACTTGGACTCTCTTGCTTGTGTCTGTTGTGTCTTGTTTAGCACCACTATTTAAGTTCTAGTTTCTCACTGTCAAGCTTCTGTTGTAGTTGACATTTGTGCCTCATTATCACTTATAGTCTGTATGGTGCTTGCCTCGAATCCGCAGTTCATGTTAATGGTTCTTGTTTTCACTTTTGTTGTTGTTGTTGTTTTGTTTGTACTTCACACAATAAATTATCTGCACTTGCATCCACCTCCTCTACCACTTCCTGACTGCCCAATTCTGGGTGAAAGCTGCAGTGCTGGCATCCCAACCCCACAGATCCTAAACAACGCAACATCGCAAGTAAAAACTAAATTAAAGGTTTGTATGTTAGCAGTTAACAGTCAAAAGAAAAAAAAAAAATCAAAGGGTCTGGAAAACCGACAACCCAAGCATTAGGTATAAACACACTTTAACTAAACAAATCGAGTCACCAAACAGCTTAAACTTTTTATACAACAAGAATTGTTATGTCTATATATAATGCATAACAAGACATAACAGAAACAGACGAACAGAGAGAGGCTCTGTGATAGACATGTGCAACAACCTGTCGGAAATGCAGGAAATTAAATAATTTACTGTCTGACAGCTCGTGACAGAAAACGCTTTCTGAATAGGAGAAGCTTTATAATTTAAGGGAATAATGAACAAATAAATAACGGAATAAATCATTAATGAGTGCACATAAGAAATACCTCTGTAAAGGAAAATTGTGATATTTTTCTCTTATTTTCTCTGGTTTTTTTTGTTTGGTTTTTTTTTTCCCACCTGCCTCCTCAGGACATAAATCTGTGTACTCGGTGATTTAAAAATTAATTAAGTATTGTAATACAATTATTAATATGTTGTTTATATATGTATTATATGCTATTATAGCTTGATCTAATAATATATTATGTATTATTATATAATATTATAGTGCTGTTCTGTTCCTAAAATGAATGAGACATTGTTTAACACCATGCTGCCATGTAAAAGTATTTGCCCCCTTCCAAATTTCCTCGATTATTGCATATTTGTCACATTGAATTGTTTCTGCGGCTTATAGTGAATGTAACAAATAGACAATAATACTAATCCTAGTACTAATAATTAAGTATTGTAATACATTTATTAATATATCGTTTATATGTATATGTTATAAAAGAGCTCTTTTAAATTTCGTTGTACCTGTGACAATGACAATAAAGGCATATTCTATGCATATTCTATTCTACATGCTATTACAGCTTGATATGATTATATATTATATATAATCATATAATCAGGTGCAGGAAAGTAGCCCCGAAACCTAACCGAGCCTCCTCCATGTTTCACAGTAGGTATGGTGTTCTTTTCTTTGAAAGCTTCATTTTTTCATCTGTGAACACAGAGCTGATGTCATTTGCCAAAAAGCTTCAGTTTTGTCTCATTTCTCCCTGAAGCATTGTGGCTTGTCAATATGCATTTTGCTAAATTCCAATCTGGCTTTTTTTTTTTTTTTTTTTTACTGTTTTTCTTTCAACAGCAGAGTCCTCCTGGGTCTTCTTCCTTTGAGCCCACTGTCGCTCAAAAAGCGACGGCTGGTGTGATCAGACACTGATGTTCCTTGACCTTGGATTTCAGCTTCTATCTCTTTGGAAGTTTTTCTTGGCTCTTTGTCTACCTTTCACACTATCCTTCTGTTCAATCTGGGGATGATTTTGCTCTTGCGGCCGCATCCAAATCTGTTCCACGTTGTGGGAAATATGTAATTCTATACCGCATTGAAGCCTGTTGCATGTCATTTTGCAGATATTCCAAAAAATAAAAAATAAATAAAAAAATCTGAAAATTTGCTTTTTGAGATTAAAAAAAAAAGTAAGCATCTTCCTTGAAGTATAACCTAGGAGACTGAACAAGAGAATGACAGCAGATGGAGAAAAAAGAGGAAAAATCAATGAGAAATGATCTGACAAGACTGACAGACAGGCAAGGAAGAAGCGAAAGCATTTAAACAGAAGAGGGATTGTTTAATTACACTAAACGGCTCCTGTGTTTATGCTAATGGTCCCGTGTGATAAATATTAAATTGTTCTCTTTATCTCTTCTCTCTGAGGCTTTAGCCAATTTCACCCCATTTTACAGCCAATTACTGCGGATTAATCGGCTTTCTCATAGTGGATAAACTGCTGATGTTTAAAGAGGTTCACGGTCCAATCTGTTACATGTAAGGATCTTAGCAGTGAAAAATGAATATAGATTAAAAGCATTACAAGTCATGTTAGCGTTTTTCTTAATTACGTTTTTATTTTCTTAAGTCCAGTGATCATGATCGTAACAGTTTGCAACAATTTGATGAGTTCGTGTTTGGCCACTACCTTTATGCACAGCTATGTATCTATCTATCTATCTATCTATCTATCTGAGTGTGTTTTAAACTACGTTCACGCCATGAAAGTACGCTGCCTATAAAACAGCCACCTCATTGAAGTCACATGACCCATGGCTGTTTATTACAAGAGCATTGACTAGTGGTTGTGCAAGTCAATATAAGCCTAAATACACACCAGGAGTGTGCAATATGACAATATGATATTGATGTCATGATTTATACCACAGTGCTGTTGAATGTTCAAATCTGATTGGTCGGAAGATGGCAGGTGAATTTTTCCATAACTTCAGTTCTGACAGTACGTCATTGTTTCTATAGCACAACACAGAACCAACTTACAAGCTAGCTAGGAAAATATGTCATACTCCATTATTAGCTAGCTGTTTACAGCCCTTATCGCCTAGTTGCTTAGCAACAGTGATCTCATGACTTTAATTGCTTGACCTCCATGTCAACAGCACAAATCTACGAGTTCCATTTAAACCCATTTTAAGAAGGAACACGTAACTTATTGGACGTAAAGATCACAAATAATAAGTAAATGAACATATATAAAAATTGTAAATAAATCATTAAATAATTATATTTTAAATAAGTAATTTCAATATTTTCTTCAGAAATGTAACCATGTTGTTTTTGTAGCACTTTGCTAGCAAACCTAAATATAAAAAATAAATATCAAAAATGTCAAGTATTACCGTATTATAGTATAGAGAATGCCAGTGCCTTGTGTGAGCTGCGTTCGACATAAAAGTGTCAGTGATGGGCTTTAAACAAGTCAACAGTTACCGAAGTCAATAAGTGATACCGAATGTGACGTTCGATGAGTGTCCATTAGAAAGCGTAAACCAGTGACCTTACTGACGTCCCAGCCACCTTTAACCTTAACCTTAGATTAACTTCTGACCCAAGAACAACTGCAAAGTGTGAAGTCTGATGGTTTCATCCTGGGCTACATTGAGTGACAGATACCTCTTTAAGTATATCCTAGCAGCATTCACTTAGGGGTTGCACGATATAAACATTTTGACTTTGAAACCTGAAACATGGTTTCATTCAAAATGTTCTGAAATCACATGTTAGAGCAGCGTAGTGCTAATGGTGATTTGAGAGGCAAGTTAGCGTTAGCAAAAACGTACCAAAGATGAACAAAAATGTACCAAACTGCGCCGTTATTAAGGTAAAACGTAAAAAGGTAAAAAGTAGTATTTTATCACGCTCCTTCCAAATTAGGCTGCGTGGGAAATAAAGGAGTGGCGATTCATTTATGCTGGCAGTTGTGATTATGAAGAAGTGCATTAAGTGCCACGCGCTTTATGAGTCACTACACAGGAAAATGAGTTAACCATATGCCTAAATTAAACTCGTAATAAAATGCTTTCATAATTAATTACAGGAGCTCACCAGTGTTCTTTATGTTTTATATAAAGGCATGAACCCTGAACCACAAATAAGCACAAGCAAATGAGCAAGCAGATATCTGTGATTTTTACTTTCATGCTCTGTTAGTTAGTAAATGTTCATTATTATTATTATTATTTTTTTTTTTAAACTGACGCTATAGTGCAAGCTGCTGCATTACGACATGATACAGCTGGAGATACAACCCGAGTGCTGCTTAGATTGCAAAATAGGACATCAACATTGTCATTAGCTGTATTTCTAGTTATAAACGAAATATAACACAAGCAACAAAAAAAATGTATTTCTCCTGTGACCCCTGTCTGCATCTCAAGTAGGGTCGTGACCCCGAGGTTAAGAACCTATACACTGTAGAACAAGACAAATGGTGTCTCTGATGACAGGAAAGGATGCAAAAGGATTCTGAAACAGTGGCTCATGTAGATGTTTATGCTGCCGGGCCAATCCATTTCTGTTTATTAATTTAGATTAATCAGACATTTTGATCCCCAGTGACTTACATTACAAGGGTTGAGGGTCTGTTGCCTCAACAGCTTGTTGGTGCCCACATTTGAAAGCTCAACTTTCTGACCAGTAGCCTGAAGCTTTAACCAATGGGCCATCAGTAGAGGTTGGATCTGTTCATGTGATCTAATCATTCTTTTTTTTGTAGATCACAGTTTACAGACTCTACTATTAGAAGGTTATAGACGGGGTTGCCAGGTCTGCTTGGAAAAGAAGCCCAATTTACACTCAAAATTATCTCCAAAAAAGGTCAAAATCTGACCCTTCCAAAATCAAGACAAATATGTGGTAACATTATACAATACATTTTAAAAGAGGAAGAGTTAAAACCAGACAATTTTTCTAAACAGTCCTGTCATCAATATCTGAATGTCTTATTGTTACAAATTTAAAAAAAAAAAATACCAATGTTGTACTACTAACTAAATGCCTTACCGTTGTAACGTGAATGAAATTTGACTGTGGTCCCTTTGGCCAGTGAAAAAGATTGGAAGATTTTAAGATTTTAAATAACAGTGTCTGTTATTATTGGCACAGATCTGGGGGGGAAAAAAATCATCTCATACACCAACATAGAGTAAGCTTGAGCTTCTGTGGTAAAACTCTTTTTTTTTATCTTTTCCTGCTAGCATTTTCATGTTAGCAATGTTGACGCTTGTTCGTTATAGATACCATGTATACTGCTCGCATCTAAAAAAAAAACAAAAAAAACATCACAGCTTAACTGCTTTGCTTTCCAAACATGGGTATAATATAACAGCCTATGGTATGGTCTAATCACCTCCACCCTGCAGGAAAAAAAAACAAAAAAAAAAAACAACAGGGGATCTGGCAACCCTTGGTTACAGTTCTTCTCAATCTAAAATATTCTCAGTTTAATATTTTATATATATATATATATATACACATAAAATCAATTACCAATTTGCAAGACCTTTAGAGAATTCAAGCAAACTGCCAATGGTTTTCACACATGCTGTTTTTAATTAAAAAAAAAAAAAAAAAAAACTATGCTACTGCAAATAGAGAGACACTTGAATGATTTTAGCTGGTGGATTTTCGAAAGCCCTGATAACACAGCCGAAAAAGAGCATTAATGCATCTAATCCAATCCATAATCCATAATTCATTCGGCTAACTTACTTGAAATATTTACAAAACTCACATGTTCTGTTCACTGCTTAGAAACGCATTAACCCAGTCCACGTCTTTTCATTTGATCACTGTACAAATGTAAAATGTATTGTAATACACACACTGTATATCTTCTAGTCATCTCTGTTATAAACTATATAAATAATGTTTATGGCGAAATACACAAAAAACTCCTTCGCATGCTTGAGGGTGCATCTGATGGCGTGTGGAGGCGGGAGTGTAAATAAGACACGGAGGAAATGTGACAGGGACTAAAATCCCATTTTCTATTCATACTTATAAAGTCCATTACATTTTAGATTTCCCCATATTTCTCTCAGGACTACTCGAGTGAGATTTAGGACGCATCGATCTTGCTAACTTGCTAGTGAAGATAAATTCCCTCTGTGGATAATGCTAACAATCCTCTAGGAGCTTTTAATGACTTTTAGAAACACTGGCATTTCTTTCTTTTTAATTTCTTTTTTTAAAAAAAAAAAAAAATTCTCCTTATAGTGTGAGAGTTGAGTTTAAGACTTCGTAAGCACAGTGGTTCTGATCACTCTCAGGGAACAGCCAAGAATTGTATTTATAGCTTAATGCGGGGTCTGTACACATGTAGGCAATATCAAGAAACTATAATCCATACTTAGAATAGAGTGACACAGGCACTAGTCAGAAAACAGGACAATAGACAAGAAATAACACTCAGAACTGCACAATATGATTGGCAAGACTTCGCAACGAGACGTAGAAAAGGCAGGGAATTATAGGAACTTAATTAAGAGCTGGACACAGAATACTTCAACGCATTGAAGTAAAAAAATAATGATAAAACAAGGGCAGGAGACAGAACTAAAAAAAAAACAAACCAAAAGCACTTGACATGAATACAGCGCTCACTGCACAAGGGAATTGTGCCAGGCATGTCCCATGAACAAAATGATTGTTGTTATGGTAGATTCAAGATGTTTGGTTACTTTTTAAGTTACTAAAATCCCACTCATGACAAATTAGTAGCAGTTAACTAGTATTCAGCTAGTAATGTACTGATGTTACTGACAGTAAAATGCGGTACAATTGTACAGCAGGAGTGAGCAGTGTCAGTAAATGCAAGTTGACAACCGATCAGCCAATAATTGCAAAAGGCTGGTGACAAATGTCTTCTTTTCGGACTCAGAGTCAGTCTGAGTTTCACATATACATGGCCACATTTTTCTCAGTATGGCCTCTGGCCGTTTTGTAATAGTGAAGTACATTATAGATAATAACATAGCATGAGCAGGGTAGTGGAGGTGCTCTAATTTGCATACTCATGTTTATTCATAGATCCTTGAATTCTTTATGAGGGTAAAGGTATAGAGATGTCCCAGGTCATTTTAATAGTTTATAAGGTATTCAAGGAAAAAAAAGGTTATCCAATAAATGAATATTTATTACAATTATTACATAAAGTGTTCACTAGTACTTCTTCAGGATACCAACACAAGACATTTATGCTGCCTTCGTTGTGCCTTAATTCCGTAAAATGGTAATGATGTCATTTCCCACCTCAGGACATTTGATGTGTGAAGGAAAAATAAATAAATAAATTAACTGGTAGTTCAGAAAATTACCCCAAGCTGACAAGTTGAAATTTCAAGTTGAGAGGGCGTTTTTTTTTTCTTTTACTGCTTGTAGGCAAAGAATTACAAGTTGCAACCTCACCTTAAAGGCAGCATAATAATTTAAAATTATTTTATAACATCAAATCTAAGAAACATTTATTGGACATTTTTTTAAAATTAATTTTTCATTTCATTTATTTTTTTAAATTAATTATTACTTTCAATGTATCAACTTTTAAAGTTAATCTCTGAACATTGGTTGCATTGCTATGTATGCTATGACCAAAAAAATGTTTGGCAACGTCCTCAGCCAAGCAAGGAGGCGGAGTGACGTCCTCAGTGGAGTAGGAGGGTGGAGCGATGTCCACAACGGAGCTAGGAGGTGGAGCTTTGTTCTCCATGGAGCAAGGGGGCTGAGCAATGTCTAGAGTTGGGCAGGTAGACTGAGTGATGTCCGAAATGGGGCAGGGAGGGTGGGAGATGGTTTTGGTTGGGTCAGCAGTCCCCCCCCCCCCATCAAAAAAATTCCTGAAGGGGTGCATGGCATCAAGCCATTCCTGAGTGGCCTTGACCCAAGCTCCTTTCCCCTGTTGCTCCCACAGCATGCAGTTCCTCTCTAGGAGAACTTCCTGGACAGCAAATATCTGTTTCGGTCAAGCTTTCTGTCACGACTGGGAGTCGAAGGCAGATGCAAATGCAGATTTTATTGTAGAAGGTGCAACACAAACAGCCAAAACAGTGAAAACAAGAACTACTGTACAAAAATAAACAATGGCTACAAGGCACAAAAAAGAAACCAGGCAGACTATGGAACGCACAACAACTCATACACACAACAACAACAAAAGCTCGACAATGAAACATACAGAGACCAGGACTTAAATAGGGACTCTGATTAGAGTTAACACAAAACAGGTGTAGGTGATCAGAGGTCATGTGGTCACATGGTCATGTGACGTGCTGGGGCTGATGGGTAATGTAGTTCAGTGCCAATTTCATCATAACCATGACATGCTGTATTTCTGCACTATGAAGGATTAATTAGATGACCAATGACTAAAGCATCAGTTGTGCTGGAGCATGGAGCAGTGAAACTGTGATGTGCTAATGCTTTAAGGTGTCTAATTCAGGTTAGATGGCGTTACTTATGTGAAAAGAGCATGTGCTTTAGATGTATAGAGTGAGACACAGTATAGTGGCATAAAGAGTGCCTTCTCAGAGAGTGTACTTGAGAAGAACTAAAAATAATCTTCTCAGATATCACTGCTGTTATTAAATAAGTGCTTCTTTCACCTCAAGAGCTTGAGATGTGTTTATTAGGAGGGCGAGAATATGGGTTATAAGTACACGGCGAACCAATTTCAAGTGGCCTGTAGTTCAGAGAGAGAGAGAGAGAGAGAGAGAGAGAGAAAGAGAAGGAGTTGTTCATAGGGATCAAATATCCCCATAATTGTATAGATATGTGACAATTTTTGACCTTGTGGTGATATTTGGTTGGTCCCTATGAAAGAAAAGGTACATTTTACTATACTATAAATCATCCATCCATCCATCCATCTTTGTAAGCTCTTTATCTTGGTCAGGGTCAAGGTGGATCTGTAGCCTGCTCTGGGAATAATGGGTGTGAGGTGATAAAACTCACTTTTATTCATGTATTCACTTTTATGGTGTCTTGGTCCGCCTTCTTTGGTCCTCTTGCGGTGCTACATGCAATACATGATGATTTTTTTCAGCATCCATATATAGCCTAATTAGATACTGATCTTTCTATTCCCGAAAAGGTAAGCTTGTTAAAAAAAAACTGTTAAACTAGTAGACTGCATCTGTCTGGAAGGCAAGTGACAGGATGGTAATTTCTTGCTTAGAAAAATAGAGACTAGAAAATTAAAGGAATTTATTTTAGTTAGAACGACAAAATTCGCAGGCGGCCGAGGTGAATAGTAGGTGGTCTAGAATTGCCTGTGATTCATAATCGTAGCACTGAGAAGCACTTCAGAGTGAGAGAGAGAGAGAGAGAGAGAGAATGAAATAAAATAGGAATTACACGTGTAGATAGAGGCTGTGCCATGGTGCAGAGTAGAATTGGCTTTATTGCTAATATGTTTACACTCTTTCATTTAGAACGGGTGACACATAAGAAATAAAACACTTGGGGGTGTGCTGTTATAGGAAAGGAATCAATGATGGGGTGGTGCCATGTGAAGAGGTGTGTAACACGAGAGCTGATGAAGTAGGATGCTAGACTTCTCAGTGAGACATAAAGAAAAGCAATTAAAGGCTGTACTCGGAACAGGTGCACACATTAGCAAACCAGTGATCCAAAGAAATGACCGATGAAAAGGGTCGAAGATAGAAACAAACCAGAATGAAAGCACATGTCATGACATGCTTGCCATGCAATGAGGAGATTATGTAACAAGGAATTACTGTAACCACCCGGAAGTGGATTGTCTTTCTATAAGATCATGTTTCAAAGAGTTTTACTGCTCTTATACCACAAGTATTGCCTCTCCTTTTTGCCGCACCAGACTCTTTTCTCTCTTTTTCTTAGACTCACTAGAGTACTAGCATGACCTCTACCATTCACTTCTTGGTTTCGGAGTATTTATTCAGTCCATGGACACTAGATCATTGCGAAGTCTTGCCAATACCTATGTCTGTGTAAGTTCCGGGCCTTCCTATTACCTTGTGCTTTTATTTGCCTTGAACAATAGCCTCGCTTTTCCAGCTTGCCTTTGGCCTTGTTGCGCCTGATCATTACTGTTTTGACATCTGTCTGCCTTAGTTGTTGTGGATGTTTGGATTGTTATTCACTTTGTTTGCTGCAATATTTTTTCTCCACTGTTACATGAGAAAACACCTTGGCGGAAAACTTAAAGTTATAGCTTGACAAAACTACAAAGCAATGAATATGTAAAAATTTCTGCCAAAATTGCTAAAATACATCTCCTCATAGAAAACTTCACCATATCAACAATTCACATTTTTTACGACAGTGCTGTAGTATATATGCTATTAAGTGAAATGATGGTACAGATGATGGCACAGTGTTCACTAATTAGAAATCAAACTCCCTCTGATTCAGGATTTGTCTGCAATTTATAGCCATACAGTTGGAAAAGTATATTCTATATTCATATCGGTTATTAACACTGTAAACTGTAGTTATGGAAACTGACATACTTTACATTTAGAAAAAAAAAGTAAGGTCATTTAGATCTAATCAGAGCATGAAGGTTAGTGCTGTGCTTGAAGGAGGAGAATAATGCTATAAATGGAGTAATCTAGAACATGTTAGTGACCCTAGAGTGTAACATTACACACACACGCATACACACACACACACACACACACACACACACACACACACAAGGAATAAGGTTTCAATCAATAAGCACTTATGGCCTTTAAAAATAGGCTCCCATTATATTCATTGTTTTCCTTTGTCCATCTCTGTTAATGAGAGAGTTATAGATAGAAACACACACACACACACACACACCCACACACACACACACACAGAGGGAGAGAGAGAGAGAGAGAGAAAGAGACAGACTAACAGACTGACAGACAGACAGGGATAGATAGATAGATAGATAGATAGATAGATAGATAGATAGATAGATAGATAGATAGATAGAGGCACAGAGACAGAAAAGAGAGAGTTGATACTGACTGTTTAAACAGACAGTGAATGATAGACTGTTACTCTGAGGGAACACTGCCCTCTATAGATAACACACACGCGCACGCACACACACACACACACACACACACACACACACACACACACACACACACACACACAGAGTAGCTTTTAATGTTCTTATATATAAATAAAATCTACACACAGTATTTTAGTTGTCCAGCAGCAGAGCGTCTAACAATTACTGTGTGTGTGTGTGTCTGTTAAAGACCTTAATTAATCAATCAAAATGACTGTTACTACTGCACACATCTTTGTGCTCCAACTCATTCGATTCACCTAATAAGGGGTTAATTAGCTAACAAATAACTAACGAATGCGCTACGCTGGTGCTCAGAGCAGTAAATCAGTAAAACCCTGCCGCACCAGTCACCTTCAGGATGAGCGCTTACCGTATATAAACTTGAGCCAGTGACTAATGCACGTCTGTCTGTGCTGTGTGCAGTGAGTGAGGTGTTGAAATGGAGCTACAGGCAATCACATGTAAATAATCCACACCAGGGTTCAAAGCACAGAGAGTCACGATCTGTGTGGGCGGATCTATTAGCATAACCGCTACATTCACTCTGTTATGTTTACTTAAGCAACTTGTACAATAATTTGTACTTGTTTTAATAAGGGTAATTGAATCCACCTTAACCTTGCTTCTAACGCTAGCAGGTGACAAATCATCTCATTCCAAATATCACTGAGTAAGGTTCAAGCTGGGGTTAATACACATGTCCAAAGAAGGACGATCCATAAATGACAGATAAGGCAAGTACAAAATTAGGAGAAATCGAACTCACGGACAGAGAAACAATGCTCAGAAATGCACAGCTGACAAGACTTCACAGTGAGACAAAGGAACAGGAGGGTAGAAATACACAAACTAAACGAAGTGCAACATGGAACAGGTGAACACATTAGGATAATTAACCTAGACAGCGACTAGTGGTCGAGACAGTCTACTGTATAATTATACATCACCACGCTTTTTACTTCTTAGTCTTATTCTTATATTATCTCTTATTATTAAGTCTTAAAGCAGAATGTTATTGAATTCTCAGTACTGATTGATCAATAACCTTTCGTTGTACGCCAGGACACGCCAAGAGGGGTGTGATGCAACACAACGCACAAGCAGAATGCCGTTGCCCCCACCACCCCCCATCCCCGAATTGCATTATTTTATATAACAGCACAGTGTGGAGTGTGTTATTCCACTTACCATATACCGCAGCCATTACAATGTTTAATTTATTAACGAACTACACGCTGCATGTTTTAACAGTATATAGTTAGATTTAATGTTGTGAAATGAAAGAGAAAAGTTGTTATAGCTGTTATAACCTACATTACAGCTGCAATAAAGTCATTCCCTCGCCAGCATCTCCCTCTCCCTCTCCCACACACACACACACACACACACACACACACACACACACACACACACAATGCGAGGCCTGTCATTCTACTGAGAAAACGGAGAAAACGGAAAGTCTAACCGAAATTAAGAGTACTTACAACTGAGACTCCTTCCATTAAATGAATATCTCCTAACAAAACCCTTCACCACAACAACCCGGTGTCCAATCCGTTTATTATTAGTCTTCGATCATTTTGAGCGTCCGCAGTACAAGTCCCTGTGCATGAGCTGTTACTATAGAAACAATAACGTATTAGAAGGAGCGCATTAATATAAGGCTGTTGTTCATGCTACAGCTGGAGCTACCCGTGCTGTTATACAAAAATAATGCAATTTGGGGGTGGGGAGGGGGAGGGGCAGTGGCATTCGACTTGTGCGTTGTGCTGCATCACACCACCCTTGGTATGCCCTGGTGTACAACCATAGGTTATTGTTAGTAGTAACAATAGTAGTAACAATAGTTACAATAGTAACAATCCATTCACAAGGACTTGTATGGTGGTTGCTCCACATAATTCAAGGTAACTATAAATGGGAAAAAAAAGGTGCTGTTATTGGAATATAATAAACTTTGTTGTCTTAACAGTTACTCCACATGGTACCACATCACACCATATCGTGTCATTGATTATTTTTCTTTAACAGCACACCATAAGTGTTTTATTTCTTCAAAATTACATGTAATTCTTCAGTTTATTTTCTATCACTCTGTAAATTGTTGTGTGACTCTAAATCTAAATATTACTTTTCTTACTTTTTTATTTCCATTTTTAAAGAATGAATAAATAAAAAAAAAACACACACACACACAAAAAAAAAAAAAAAACCAGCATCACTAGCATCATGAACTGAATATTCTCAAAGCCTTTCCAAAATTAACTATATACTGCACCACCTACTTTCGGGGCAGAAAATGTTGCATAATTCAGTGTCAGGTTGAATTACAGAAACTATTTCTGCTGTGTTAATGACGATGCTAATTGCCAACATTAGCCATGTCACCTAGCAAACAGATCGGTAACATTCATTCACAGGAGTCCTTGGCCTTCTATATAATGTAAACACTTCTAAATACATGAATTTTAATCATCTTCACAGATTCACATTCAGCGTTCTGAAAGTAATTAACATCACGACGATCTTCATTACAAAAGTATTCCTAGTTAATGATAAATTCGTTCAGGGCGGATTTTTCCTTTAAGACCTAGAACACTATGAAAACTAGAGAATCTATAATCAGGGCCACGGAAACGTGGTTTTTACACAAACCAAGTGAGTATTACGAAAAACGCTGCCGAAATAAACAAGACATAAGGTGTGAACGCTGATCACGGTGAGTGTTAAGAACACAGCAAAAGCAGGAATGAGGAAAACAGGAAGTAAACATGAAGTGTTCATGACAACATCGTGTTTGAGTTTCATGGCAACAATGTGTATGAAGAATCTCTTTGAGTAACCAGTAGCTGTGCCAGAACAGGTTCTGTAGAGGACAGTGAATCTTTGAGAATCAAAAAACGGTTTTACTGTGTTGCTCTAAAGAACATTTTTCGCACCTTTAAGAAAGAATGTTTGTCGAAAATGAAAAATACGTCATAAAAATGTAATGTCTGTCTGCATAGCGTATAACGAAAGCCGCATTAATGGCTGAGGCGTCCTGTCTTCAAGAATAAAAAACTCACGTAAACAATGTAATACTAAATAAGAAATGAAATAAATTAACAAATACATACACACACACACACACACACACACACACACACAAATAGACCTAAGAACATAAATAATTAAATCAATCCAGATTTGGACATGTTGAGAAGTCTGATCAGTCTGATACATTAAATCTGACCAAACTACACGAGACCCTGCTCAGTAAGAGTGATTAGAAGGTGTGGATACAACACACAGAGCTGTGTGTGTGTGTGTGTGTGTGTGTGCCCTGAGGGTGAGTGCAGCTCTTTCATATCAGCTTAATAAATGAAAGAGAATTATGAATACCATCAGATAATGAGGAGAACAGATAAATCTCTGCCACTCTCTAACACACACACACACACACACACACACACACACACACACACACACACACACACACACAGAGTTCAAAAAGATTGAGAGAACAGAGGAAGTTAATCCCAAAACGGACAGCATGAATGGAAACTTTCATGGATTTATCAATTTCTCAAGCTAATGCAATCCAGTTATTTTATATTCATACAAATCTTTTAATCACTTCTTTAATCTTCATAAGCTATGAGTGTGAGTTTCAAGACGTAGATGACTTGTGGTTAAGTATTTCTCTCTCTTTTTTTGTTTCTTTGTTTCTGTGATATGTAATGAGAGGCAAGTGCGTAAACTGTATGTGAGGTTTATTAAGGGCAAACCACGAACCAGACTACAGCACAGAGATCTGGTTCCTCTCAAGGTTTCTTCCACGTGTCGTCTCAGGGAGTTTTTCCTCGCCGCTGTCGCCCCTGGCTTATTCATTAGGGATCTCAACCAACATCTGGACTTATTTGAGACAAATCCTATTGTTGAAAGCGCTATACAAATAAGATTGAATTGAAGTAGACACACTAATCAGACCTAAACACAGTACAGGTGAACACAATCAGACAACAAACAAAATGACAGGACAGGGGGCAGAGACAGGACTAGAAAAGAAAGCAAAACCATGGGAAACACAACATGAAGAAGGACACCATGTCCAAAATACACTAAAATCCAAGATCCTGTAAAAGTATATGACCTAAAGAATGACCTTGAGTATATGAATGTATTTGAACTTGAATCATTTCATACTGCCATATGCAGAACAAATATTAGACATTAGTAGAACTGCTTTGAGTCGTCACATTAACCATAGAATATGAAAATTGTCACTATATTAAAGCGCAAATATACTTATGTGGGAAAAATATATTTATTCAGGCTCATTTTCCGACATCAAATGACACCAGGGTCATTTTCCAAAAATGTGGGAAATGTAGTTTGTCAAACGTACGTTATATGACTACGCAGAATATGGTAACCTTCAAATATGGATAATTTTCACCTCTAAAGATGTAAATATTAAGAACATGTGAACAGTATTCCAAGTGACAATAATAATAATAATACTAATACAGCAATTAATGATTAGCATAATTAGGCAATGAACGCAGGAATTTAAACTCAGAAGAAGAAGAAGAAGAAGAAAGCACTACTGAGCTATTCTTATTAATAAGATTTGTCCAGTTTTGCCTTTAATACTTCCACAGCATTATTATTATCATGAGTTAACTTTACCAAGTCCTGGATGTGCGTGCGTGTGATGGAGACAGGTTGCTAGCGGCAGCCGCTGCCATGGTAACTCTGTGCAAGCTTCAGGTCTAGCATGATTACGTGTTGCCGCTTGTGTTAGAAGAGTTCAATGGAAAGTTTCTGAAGGTTAACAGATAGTTTGCATTTTCCTGAGCATGGACAATTAACAGACTCCAAACAGTCCATTAGCGAAAGCGTTTTATTTAATATCTAATATACTTTTTTTTTCCAAGCTCAAGTGACTGCTAATGTAGAAGTAGGAGGCGGGTGTGACGCAGTGCTCAGTGCTTGCTGAACTGAAGTGCTGTTACATGCAAGAATTTCTCTGCACGCATGTTGAACTCATTTTCATTTGTCAGAGCTGCTGTTATAGAAAATGAATCAACACCTTCTGACCAATCAGAATCGAGAATTCACCAGCGCCGTGTTGGAAAGCTAAACACACAACACGATCTGCATCTTGTTGCATACAAGCAATTTAACGTCACACACATACCTACGTCACACACATACACACATTGTGAAGTGGGGCTGATGTCCATATGATGGAAAAGAAAACCTGATTCATCAGACCAGGCCACCTTCCTCCATTGCACCATGGTCCAGTTCTGATGCTCTCGTGTCCATTGTAGGTGCTTTCGTGGTTAGACAGGGGTCAGCATGGGCACTCTGACTGATCTGTGGCTTCTTCACCTGTCAGTGTTTTTAATGTTGTGGCTGATCGGTGTATATCATTCACACACCATCACCTTTACATACACTCTTAACACGCACTTAACGTGTTAATGCATGCTAACTGTTAACTGTTAATGTATCTTAACAGCTATAACACCTGATAGTCACTTCTTTAGTACAGTCTACTATATGCTACACATTCCTGTCCTTACCGCTTTCAGTCAATAGGAACAAACTTTATCGACATAGGAAAGAAGGAAGGTAATAAAGGTCATTTTGCTTGAGAAATGCTATTTGCTAAAACGGGTTTTTGATAACTGATGAAATTACTTCATTGCGCACTCCTATATTTTCGTACAGCACTGAGGGGTCACTTTGGCGAGTTCTCGTGGGCTGCATTTGCTCCTAATTTGAAGTGAATAAAATTGCTCTCCTGTACTCTTCGCTAATACGCTGCAGCTAGCTCTCTGCAGAAAAGCTGCTCTCGCCAATTCTCTCTGACCTGCTATTAAACTTCGTGCCCCCAATCTTGTTTCCACCGTGAGGGCGCGCACGCGAGCGTGCGTGCGTGTGTGTGTGTGTGTGTGATGAAAAGAGTCGGAATGATTTGTCTGCATTTTATAATCATACTTATTTTTTATTCTACTTCCCAGAAATATGTTCTATATTTGATCAAATATCAGCTACAGTTTGGACGAATGCCAATTTGGAAAGTTTCCATTATTTTTCAGCAACTGAAGTAAAAAAAAAAAAAAAAAGTGTTCTTACTGAAATAAACTTACTAAAAGATGTCTAAGGTTTTTGATTTCAGATGACCCATTCACAGGCTAAGGGAAATATAGTAAATAGTGAATATACTGAGGCATAAAAAGTCCCAGTCATGTTCATTTCACATCGAATTGGTCGTATTTAGAAATATGAGTTTCACCAACTGTGGCCATGAGATAAATCAAGGTAATAAAATCTTAGCGAGTGTGTGTAATGTACTTGTTTCATGCTCTTAATTTGCTTAGTTGTTTTCCAGAGTAATCATTTTTTCCCCCACATGGTTAAATGAATAAACTGAGCAAGCAGTCAATCGATCAACCAATCAATCAATCAGGCAAGCAGTGCATTAACTGATCATAAATAAATGAATAAATGAATTAATTAAACGTGTCATGGTCAGGGAAAGCCCGTCTCTGTGCCTGAACTCTGCAAATAATCAAAAATGATGAAAAATCTGGTTTCGATCTAAATTAAATTTTTCTGCCTGTAAGATACTATACACTGACATCGTTATTTTAAGAAATATATATATATATATATATATATATAAAATTACCAAATGCTCCTGAGTGAAATAGTCATACTTTCCCAAACACATATGAATTCTTTCATTGTGTAAGTCATCACATGCATAATAATCCATTCAACTGTCAAAATCTGTCGGGCATATATTCCATAAATATCATTGATATGGAATTTTTGTAAGTGAAATCCCTCACACCCTTGTGTTTGGGGAATGAGTTTGGTTTCCGTCTAGCCAAAGGTAGGAGAAGTGGCCGAGATGTCGTAGGCCACGGAGCTACAGTAGATGTACAAGGCCAAAGCTGGGGCAATATAATAATGTGTGCCACATTATCTGAGAATATATATATATATATATATATATATATATATATATATATATAAGACATGTTCCCAGTCTTGGCCCATACAACACCCAGCATTTCCTGACATTCATGGACACCCTCTACAAAGATCTTGTCCCTGAGAATGAGAGAGGTTTGGTAAGGCATGACTTGCCAAATTTTGTAAATGTGTAGGATAATGTAAGCTTTCACCCCACAAATGTCATTAGGGAATGGTGTGCTGTCCACCAGTGGGTGCTGATGCTACCATATTGTCCATTCCTGATTCCAATTGTCCAATTGATGAATTCTTTTCTGCATGGAGGTGGAAAGTCTGTGATCATCAACCTCAAGACCAAATGTCTCTGCTTGCTGCAATGGATGGAGTCTTTAGTGTAGCATTATAGTGTTACTGTGTTACAGTACAATGTATTCTTTTTCTTTCTACAGCACATGGGTTTTCTTTGTATTGATGCATTTTTGCACTCTATTGTGCTATGTAATGTTTCTCTTGACCATATTGTACTACAGTTTTTCTCAGCCGCTTCGGTGCATTTCTCAGATCATAATTGAAATTCTCAAAACTACTTGTTCAACCTCCACATCATCAACCTCCACATCATAAAAGCCATTTCTCATTCTTTCGAAACAAATTGCCAATGCTTTAGTACATTCATGCAATTGATTATGTACAATTGTCTGCTGTCTCCTACATTGTCAGTTGCTTATGTCATGTTGATCAAAATGTATTATACTGGTTCTTTGTTGAATAGTCTCACCCCGCAAAACATCTAGGCATTAGCTCATTGCATAAGTCATTAAATGCAAAATGGTTGAACCAGTTGTCATAATCTGTCGAGCATATTCTCTATACAATTCTATTAGACTTTCTATTGTAAACGTGAGCTGAATTGATGCATTGCTCTCAGGTGAGTCTTGAATTCACTAATGAAGGGGAATGTGTGAAGCATTAGATCAACCAGTTATCTAAAAAAAAACTGCTCAGAGCTGCATCTCATGAACCTTCAGCTGGCAAATATATATAGATAGAGCACAACACAGTGCTACAATTTCTGACAATGGAAGAACCACAAGGAAATAAGCAGGGTCAACAGCCAGGAAGAAGAAGTGGAAGGGTAGATAGGAAAACAGAGGAAGAGAGAGATGAGGCCAAGGACATAGGCACGTTTCCAATGAAATAAGGACCACTATTGTGGACCACGCTCTCAATCATGGCCTTACAATGGCCGAGGTTGGTCGAAGGGTGCAGCCGAATGTTGGGAGAACAATCGTATCCTCAATCATTCAAATGTTTTGTAGACAGAACAGGTACGTAATCCAACAGTGTGAACTGTACTGTAATACTGTATACTTACTGTAATGCTTAATATTACAGTAGTCCACTTGCATTTTACAGTATACAGTAAATATACTTTATACAGATACAAACTGTAACACACACACACACACATGTATACATATATACAGTGTATGTATATATATATGTATATTTGCACAGAGACATATTGTTTGAAATCTTCCTCAATCTTGTGTTTTGTATTACTGTATTTTTTTCCACATAGACCTGCAAGACTATCTCACAGGGGTGTCAGAGGGACCCTACTCAAACCTCAACAGGAGGAGGTTATTTGAACCACGGTCAGAGCAAATAATGCCAGTAGACTCGGGGAGGTACACAGTGTGATGATAGAAGACGACAATGTCTTTGAAAACATCCAATCTGTTAGCATCTCAACTATCGACAGGGTGCTGAAAAGACACCACATGAGCCAGAAGCAGAAGGCGTGGCCGAAATGTCATCGCCCACAGAGCTACTGTAGGGAACATCAGTATGTGTGCTGCTATTTCAAAGCATAGTGTGCTTGTATTCCCCGTCATAGGGCCATACAACACATAGCATCTTCTCACCTTCTTAGAGACCCTCTACAGGGATCTCATCCCTGATGATGAGTGAGGTCCATTTCGAGATGATTTACCAAGTAAGTGGGAAATTTGGGAGTTTCCATTGCTCAAACGCCATCAGGCAATGATTTGTGACCCACTACAGGATGCTGATGGAATTCCTCCCAACCTATTCCCCATTCCTTAACCCAACTGAGGAGTTCTACTCAGGATGAAGGTCAATGAAAAAGTAGAACAAGACTGAATTTGGATGGAAGGAACACCTCCAGGATCCACTGCCATAGTGACAAAACATCCAAACATGATTGATTTGACCATCACATCATTTCATTTTGGTGGCATTGGCTAATTTACTGACACGTTTTCAAGCATGGGTTAAACGTTTTGGGTGAGTTATAACCTTTTGCAGGTGAACTGTGGTGTTGTGCTGTCCTATATAAGCTGTTTTGACAAATGCACCTGGAGTTTTGAGAATGTTAAAACTGTTTCAAGAAAGCACAGCAATCGAGAAAAACTGTCAAATGTTTAACTGACCTATTCAAAATATGGGGGATTTAGTCCATAGAACAGGATGGACTGAATGAATCAGAGATTATAACAGATCTCAGTGGAGCGAAAAGACAACCATGAGACTTGTCAGGCACTGTGAGTAACCTTTACGTCAGGCGATGAGACAGAGACTGATGTGGATGATGCTGATAATCAAAGTAAGAACTCATTTCCCACTGAAAACTCTTTGCATTTTGAACGTGTTTATTTCCCACTGTCTTTGTAGAGAGATCATATAGGACCAGCTCGACATGTCTCTCTCGAGGCCCGGACAGAAGTGCTTGATAAATCACGCAATTGAGTTTTACAAATACAGCAACACACTGGCTGTGAAACCTTCTTGTCTAAATGGCACCAAGGGAAGTGAGCCATATTCAAGAAAAGGGTTTGTAATCCTCACATGTATTTAGTGACAGTTTTGCCATTTTACAGAGGGTCACATGTGCAGACACACACGCATCGACTGTTTTCTGTA
This sequence comes from Pangasius djambal, assembly GCA_022985145.1. Lineage (NCBI taxonomy): Eukaryota > Metazoa > Chordata > Actinopteri > Siluriformes > Pangasiidae > Pangasius > Pangasius djambal. Next base: position 11,479,468 of record CM041002.1, on the reverse strand, counting down.
TCATTTATATTCATTTAAGCTGTCAGATGGCTTCTCTCTCTCTCTCTCTCTCTCTCTCTCTCTCTCTCTTTGCTCACCCCTTCTGGTACTTCCTGTCTTTCCCTCTTTAACATTCACACAGCAGCTCTGCCAAGACACAGGTTGGTATTAACTGCTAAACAGTGTGTATGTGTGTGTGGTGTGTGTGTTTTAAAACAAGTTAAGATGCCCATTAAGCCGCTAAAATCATAGAATCTTCCCTGAATCTCCAGAACAGCCTTAAAAGAGCAATGAGGAGAATCTCTTTTATTCCCTTGAATATTTTCACTCCACCTGTCACATGACTTCAAGTTTAAAGTCGATGTCGGACTGTCTGGGCAGTTCTGATGTGATGGAAAGTCTCTGCCACACTCTACTCTACTACACCCTTCAGAGTAAGAACTCTGGCTCAAGGTGGGCCAAGAAAACATTCCCCACAGCATCACACCACCACCACCAGCCTGAACTGAAATGTTCCCACAAGCCAGGTTGGGTCCATGGATTCATGTTGATGCCAAATTGTGACCCTGAATGTTTTTTCCTGTCTTCAACCATCCAGATTTGGTGATCCTGTGCCAACTATAGCCTCAGATTCCTGTTCCTGGGTGACAGGAGTGGAACCTGATGTGGTCTTCTGCAGTTCTAGCCCATGTGCATCAAGGTTTGGCGCTTACTGAAATGCTTTTCTGCTCACCATGGTTGTAAAGAGTGGTTAATTTCCTCTGACCTTTCTCATCAGCAAAGCATTTCTGCCTGTAGAATCACAGCTCATATATATATATATATCTTATAGAAATAGTTGACTTTAACTTCAAATTGCTGTGATGACTGCTAAATTCCTGGTTAAGCAAAAACCACGGCTTTGTGGCCTACAGTGTGAAAAGCTGTACACTGAAACTAAAAACTCCCTCTGATTGAATGAGCTAGCGTTTGTCAGACTGCTGAGGTAAGATTTTTGGAAGACTCATTTAATTACCGATGTTCAGCAAAAAACAAAAAAAAAGCTCGTTCCTATCTTTTCTCATCGTTTCTGAAATGTAAACGGATCTAAAGCATGGATCTGCACGTCTAAACCAAATGCTAATCTTTCATTAAAATGGGAAGATGATAGTACAAGTGGCTGGCTCTGCTTGTCATTTTAACCTCGGTGGAATGTCCTTTACGCTACCGCTAACAACAAAACCTGCAGTCTCTGGAAAGAATGATTTCTCCAGCTTTAAGTGCACGGCTTAGTTTCTCTCCCAAGCATGTGAAGAGCTTTTGTGTGTCTATTTACATAAATAATGTTTAATCATACTGGAGATAAGATACAGTGCATGTTGTAAATGGATAATTTTATGGCTATGGCTATGAAAATCAGAAGATTGATGGGACATCCAGGGCTAAAACTTATGCAAACTGAATTTGACTGGAGGACAGGAATGATATGCTAACTGAACACACACACACACACACACAGTTACCAGGATTGACACCTGTGTTGCATGTGATTTGCCTACAAGGTGACACGGCATCCATCTTGGCAGCCATGTTTGACAGCTTGTCAATAGAGGAAGGAGCAGAAATATGAGCTACTGGACTCACTCAGAAAAATTAATGACAAGGTAAATTACTGCAGGATTTCAAACATCAAAAGTGTGATCCAATTTTGAAATCCTGTGGCTGTTAGGTTTACTGAAAAAGCATGTAATAGAATGATTCTATCTGCCTTGCCATAATCTGCCAGAAAATCAACGAGCCAGTGCCATCTCCTTAAGACACAACTTGCACTTTTTCCCCATTTGGGGGTTAATTTGCTGTACAAACTTTCCAGCAGGAGTGTTTTCATCATGAGCAAAAATGACTGCGGTGCAAAAATGACAGGTGGGAACCCAAGATGGCTGGAAATAAGCGACTCTCTATTCCAATCATATTCAAATCACGCTTTAGCCATAATGTATACACATCCATAGACCTTCATTAAAACATTCTCTCACACAGGTATCTCAAGAACTAGACCACTAAAGCACATCAAGCCTTTGAACAGTGGGCTAATAAAAGGCACAATGGACAAACAAATGAAACTGGTCTTGAATTTTAAGTAGTTGCTTAGATAATTACTTCAATATCTATGTGTAGATTATAGGTGCGGTGGTCTGGGAAAACCCTTCTGATGTCTATGACTATGACACCTCAACTTTAAGAAACCATAACTACATTTCACCAAATGTGGTTGCCAAAACACTCGAAAAGCTCGCTAGGTAAGTGTGATTTCCTCACGCATTGAATGTCAAGCTTTGATCAAGTTGTTGGATGGCTACACGTACGTGCATGCCATAGCAAAAGGGTCAAAGGTCTAAACAATTCAGTTTGCAATCAGTTACTGGCTGTTAACATGTCCATCCAACGACAATCTATGTATACACAGCTAACATAAAGGCGTCTGCAGCGAAAAATCATACGAATAGTATTAAGTGAGAAAATATAACGGGATGTGCTTTTATAGGAAAATAATCAACAATGCATTTATAGTCACATATAATGTTGTGGAACGTCAGCAAAACAAGTGGGTTCCCGTTATCACTTATTACACCGTTGTATCGTTTATAGCTATAAACAGCCGTTCCCTCACCAGCCTCTCTTTTCTTTTCTCTTAAAGTTGGCCAGAAAAAATACATAGCTTGTCATCTTAACAAGAAATCAGAAACTCGTCAAAATATCAAAATATCGAAATATCAATTATTATACACTTTCCTTTGTCGAATAGCAACATTTCAAATCTGTTTATTAGATCAATATCAGTACGAATCCCTGCAAAACGAGCTGTTATATATAGAAACGATAACGTAATCGAAAAAGCGCATTAATATAAGCCATGGAGCCGGAACTACTATCAGAGGTTCTATGGTAAAAAAAATCAACACCTTCTGGCACCTTGATTGACAGTCCTCATTGACAATCTCACCACTGCTGGTTTATTGAGCGCGTATTTAATCAGTTAAAAGTCCAAACCAGAAATATCTGACAGCGCTGTCCAGAAAAAGAAACATCTGCCCTGATAGAACATGATAGACAGTTGTGACATCTCCTCGGCATCAATTCCAAAAATACAGAGGCACGTGTTATAGAGAAGCCTCTCACGTGCTTGGTTTAGAAACGATTGTAGGACAGCTTCACGGCCTGAGCGAGCAAACTAACGCTAATTACCATTTAGATTAGACTAAGCAGGCGTCGTTTCTTTTTTCCTGATGCCTCGTATTTCGGGATTCATTTACACCCGATTCTTAACAGGCAGCTCACAGCTTAGTTATATTTTATGCACGTTTGTTTGTTTAATTCTTCTTAAGGGACTCAAGTATCGTCTAAAGCAGAGGTTCTGAAACTGTTTGCAAGTAGAAAAACTTTTGACTGTTAAAAAAAAAAAAAAAAAAAAAAGACTTTTATGTAGACATTCCAGCAACTCGTATACTGTATTAGGCTCTTTATTTAAATGTGTGCAATTATATTTTGTCTTTTAATTGGATTTTCATTTCGGAACTTTCCACTCACAGAACACATTTTTTTTCAATGAAAATTTATGTCATTAAAGCTGATATTTATTTATACACTGACTTGTTTTTGAGTTTTTAAGGTTTTGGTAAAAGACTTTCAATTTAAGTGACCTCCAAGTAAGAAAATATCCACTTCACGGCCTGCTGTTATCCACAAGACAAGTTCGTTTCTGTCATCGATTACAATGTAACAGCTATATAGCTACAGTAGTTTCCTCACCAGCCTGTTTTTTTTTTTATTTTGTGTCTTTCTTTTTAATAAAAACACATCTCTTCATGTTACTAAGAAACCGGAAAGCATTCTGAAGACTTTCCCGTGGCGGAAAACCGACTAACACTGGAGACTCCTTTCATAAATTCTGCCCTCAGAGAAAACTTTATTACATAAACATTTATATGTTTTTCTTTGCTAAAGATTACGTGGATCAGCTGTTACTATAGAAACAATAACACATGAGGTATAAGCGTTGTCACTTGAACTGCTGTCAGAGTTGCTGTTATAGAAGATGAATCAAAACCATCTGACCAATCAGAATTGAGAATTCAACAGCGCTGTGGTATAAAACAGACTAACAGGAACTCAATAATAAATGTAATGTGATAATTTGAATAAATGTGGGCTGTGACTGAACCCTTACAACCAACCCCCACAACCAGTGGTCCCAGTTTTGCCCCACTTTGAGAACGATGGGTTTATATCAAAGCGTTTAACAGTGTATGTGAGTTCTTTCTAGTTTAAATGCATCCCATGAGTCTCTATACGGGGAATTTGGGTTTATTTACTCTCTTTCTATTAGTTCTAACGTGAACTGTCAAAGAACAATTATGAATTCATATCCTGCAACCTTTGTTTTTCGCTTGCCCCAGATGGTGGTTAGATCAAGGTTGTCTTTGACCAATTTGCCTGCTACTGTTTACTCTAGTCTGCTGAGCAGACCCGAAAATACAGCCCATGAATGCATTTTAAAAGTAGACCTGACGATAATCTGACTCCTCATTACTCTAAAATGGCAGGAAGATCAGACTGATGATAAGTCTCAAACATTTTCCTCTCTCACATTCATTTTTTTTTTTTTTTTCCGGCACAGTGTGCTCAGGTTATAAATCTAACACCGGTCCTCTCTAATTTTTCTCTATGTACTTCCCGTCCTGCTTGATCCGCGAGGCAGAGGAACAGGATGAACAGAGATTAAGCTCAGTACACAGAGCTGCTGCCATTTGCCAAGTTAAATTTGGTCTTTTATTCACAGCAAACTCTTGCTTTGTGTGATCTCTGGTTGAGTTTACTGTGTTAAATCTAGCTCTGAGAAACCTGCCTATTATTTGTGCGTGAGAAGAAAAACAGCAGGACTAAGAATGAGCTCAACGTGGCCATCAAAGTGTTATGTTTGTGCAATTTTTTTTTTTTCCCCCCAAACACGCACAAATTAAAGCCTTGATATGAACTGTCTCGTATGGACGTGCACATTTTATAATTAGCATTCCCGCCTCACTGCAGGTGGAGCGCCATTGTTTGTTTTGAGAATTAATTTACCGCGCTCCTGGCCTCGGATTGCCTAATTACGCGCGCCGCAGTCTCACAGAGCGGAACAGCAATGGTGATGGCAGGTGAATAGATGAGTGTGTTTAACCTCCATGTCCTGCCATATTAGTGTCCCGTTAAACATTGCCACGCCACTGCTGATCTCGTAGGAAATCACTCCATTACCGGGAAATGCATCAACTCCAAAATGCATCCATGTTAAACAGCTGACAGTAACCTCAGGAAAAGCGGCAGAGCGAGAAGAAGGTAGCAATTTATGTCATCGTTGATGGGGAAGTTATTTCCTGACTATACGTGCTGCATGGTAGATGACATGGCTGAGGTCTGGGTGAGCAAAAATGAGCTCGTTCAGTGTTAGTATATCTGCGTATGTTTTAATACCTTTCTAAGGTATTGCTATTGCTTATAAGATAATAAGTGGCTGAACTGTTAATAAGCCCAACCCTAGCTTAGTTAGGTAAAGCGAATGCTAAACAAACTGCAAGATCTTTATCAGGAGGGATTCCTGAGAAAGACCAGCTAATCTGAAAACGCAGATGTGTCCCAAAAAAAAAAAAAAAAAAAACACTAGCGAGAACAGAGCTAGTGTCAAGCAAGAACGTTTCTCAAAGAGCTTGATTATGCGGTAAAAACCTGTACTAATGTCTCTAAATTTCTCTTTGTCGGTGCAGTTATGCCAATTTTATGATGAAACCTCCACGCCAGGGTCCTGCTGGCTTCTCCTTCATTTCTTGGGTCTACACTGGCAGACACAATCAAGTTTGGCAATTGCACAGTATGGAACCTGGGTCAAACCCAAAAACTAGGAATTTAAAAGCAGCATCACTGCTTTAGACAGTAACGTGTCTAGACAAAAACTAGACAAAAAGACTAGAAAATAATGTCCACACTTTTGGATAGTCTTTAGGAAGATATGAGATGTAAATCGTCTCCATTGCTGTAATTTAACATAAATTCTTATTGAGACTTTTGTCACTCTCTAGATTGGCCATTTTCAGTGCAGGATATTTCTGGTATATCTTTACAACCTTTCTAGCTAAATTCTCAAATTAAGTTTAAAAAAGTACCATAATTTTGTGCATTTTAAGAATAGTTTGTTAAAAAATGGTACTTTTGGTCATTAACTTTAAATATATTATTTTGACTTTCATGTTAACAATTTCTGTTTATAAACACATCGGAATAATTTCTTACATAAGGTCCAAATTCATATGCACCTGGATGTTTTTGAGTAACTTATGCATGAAAGTGACAAAGAACTCCTTCTAGGATGTTACTGTTTCTGTAGCATCAACTGGTGGATGCTACACATAAACCATATTTAATCCTGATATCATTATCGCGACATGTTCTGTGAAAAGAACTGAGCGTTTATGCTAAATATAAGGAGTCTCCAGTGTCAGGCCTTTGTAACAATTAGACGTAAAACTATAAATGTTCCAGCATGAGAAAGTCTTCAGGATGGAGGACTTCTCATTAACATGACAAGCTGAAAGTTGAACTGAGGGAACAGGAACGGTTTATAGCTACGACAATGTGAGAACAGGAGTGAACTTGTTTCACAACATCTCGTGTAACTATAAAGTGATAAAACTAACGTGTCTGTGGTGTAAGAGGAATAAAACACATGCTGTTATTGGAAAATAATTAACTATGGGGTGGCAGCAGTATGTTTGCACACCCCGATGTGTTTTACTGCTTACGTAAGAGTTTGTAATTTTGTACTTTGACTTGAGTAAAGAATTCTTTTATACTTCTACCACCTCTATTTAAGACGGATTTAAGTAAATAGTTAAGCAGGGACATTAAGATGTTAACTTTAAAACTTCTGAAGCGTCCGTTTTTCCTAACGTGTTAAGAAGACAGTGAGACACACCCACGCACAAAACCATCTTGTCACTAAATCCGCCGTTCAGGACATAACTCATTTATTAGCACGGCCACTTTCTTCCCTGTTGACTGTCAGGAAGCAGATCTCTCTCTCTCTCTCTCCTCCATTTCTATCTCTGGCTGTATAATACAGTGTTAGATAATAATCCCCTGCCGAGGCTTTCTTTGGAGAGCACTCTTCATCCTGATGCTACATGAAAGGGCCGGCAGAGCGAACGAGAAGGAGCAGGAGATGGAAATGAGGGCCTAATGAAAGAATCTGCTCGGTATAAAAAGAGGCTTTAGATAAGGTACACCAGTGCAAGCCACAGGAGCAGAGAACAGAGAAATCCCATTTTGGTTAATCCGCCCCTTCTCCCTGCCGTGTGAGCGAACACATACACGCAAGTGTTCTGTAGCAAAGACACACACACACACCCCTACATACTTATTCTTATGCAAATTTCTTAAACAGTGATTGATCCTCCTCTATTATGCAGTGCAAGTTATATCTTAGTTATATGAAGTGAAGTGTGGCCAAGTATGGTGACCCATACTCGGAATTTGTGCTCTGCATTTAACCCATCCAAGTGCGCACACACACAGTAGTGAACACACACACCCATGAACACACACCCGGAGCAGTGGGCAGCTATTTTAGCTGCAGCGCCCGGGGAGCAGTTGGAGGTTCGGTGCCTTGCTCAAGGGTCTCACCTCAGTCGTGGTATTGAAGGTGGCAGAGAGCGCTGGTCATTCACTCCCCCCGACCTACAATCCCTGCCGGACCCGAGACTCGAACCCACGACCTTCAGGTTCACCTTCGGGTTACAAGTCTGACTCTTGGACCATTAGGCCACGACTGCCCCCATATAGTCAGATTTATCTAATATTGTATGATACATCACTTGAAATCAGGGTTAATATCAATATAACATGCCTTTTTTTGCATCCCCAGCATAGTGGTTTAAATTCGTGAAACAATTAATCTTCAAGTTTTATTCTAAACCGACACATTATTATGAATATATTAGAATAGTAACATTCACTTTAACCCTTTCTCGCGGTACACTGGCGGAATGGAAATTTACTTATCAGACATTTTCTCTCAGTATAAACAAAATAATACTTTTATTGCCGCAAGTCTGTTATAAGCTTAGTCAGGACACGGTTGGGTTTCTGTGTGTAGAGTATCTTGACTCTGTGTTTAGCTGCTGGTGAGCAGGGCGATGGGAAAGAGAGATAAAACAGACAGCACAACTAAAGTTATTTCGATAGTAAAACACCGTATACATCTGCCACAAAAAATTAGAACATTTAGACCTAGTGGGGTAGGTTAAAAAAAATGACGAAAAATACGTTTTTATAAGTAAAAATACTTATTACTTATTAAGTAAACTGCAAGTTCTTAAAGCCCTGAGTGTCTACTTTCATATTAGACATTAACCATTAATGTGGAGTGTGACATCACAAATAAATTCAACACGGGCATCCCTAAAACAGGCAGAAATTCCATTTTTTTTTTGCCTCTGTTAAAATCTCAAATATTATATACCATTTTCTTTGATGTAGCTATGGGGATTTTGTCCGAGGTGCTGCCTGGTAAAGCGGAATAACTCTTTAAAGTGATTAAAAAGCACAACTTTATGAAAATCTCTATATTTTCTTAAAGCTTTAAAGATGTGTTTTTTAATCATTTAGGCATGTCATTTATTTATTTTGAAGATGTTTGCTGTTACTTTAGTTAGGTGAGGGGGAAGCATGTCTGATGTGGATACGTTGGGTAATTAAACTAATTACAACAAAAGGGCTGTAAGAAGAGTCTGAAAATTACCTTTAAAAAAAAAGTTTCCGCAAATCTTCAGAAACATAATTTATCTCTTTTGTGTTCGTCCATGACGGGGTGGACACAACTTGTGGGTGTGTAACAAGATGTCAGCTTGCCGTTGCAAAATAAAAAGTAATTAAGCTCGGCACAGACGTTTTCAGGGTAGTCTGTAGTCTTGTACATATCATGAATGTTCAAAAAAGTTATATGATCCCAAAGGCACAGTATACGGATAATGACGCATCAAGTATAGCAGCAGATGTTGAGCATCTGACACAAATTTCCAATCTCGGGACTCTGAGTGACCAATAACTTGAGCAGCAGTTACATGTACTGTACTCTGTAGATGGATGAACACATATAAAACACAATTTTAACATTTTTCTTCTCCCATTTTTTTCCCAGTTTGGTCTTTTACCAGTTTCCATCCACTAGCTAGCACCTTTTGTGCCGATATGAAAAAAGCCCTCGCGTGTGCTAGCTAGTATCAGCTAACTAACTAGCCAAGCTTATGCTCTAGATCAGATTTATTATTATCAATAATAAATATGAAATAAAAATTTGTGTAACTCTGGTGGTAAGCAGGGCTGTTTGCCTTGTTTGCTGTAGCTTTGGAGGCAGAAAATCCAGAGAATTTCAGCTGCTTGTGCAACATGGCTGATAAAGTGGGACACATTGTGTAAAGAAATATTTTCAATTCAACATGTTGTAAATCTCCTAATATTCGCTAATTTTTTTTAAAAATCAGTTTTCTTGCTTGGCCCCATGTTGCTCCCTGAATAGTCAGAAGGTAGAAAAGGGAAGTTTGGAAGCTCACTGTGAGAAAAAACAAACAAACGAACAAAACAAAAAGGTGACTTGTGAGGCCAAATGAAGCCACCACATCTTTTCGAGCTGGTTGTTCATGATACATCACAGGGAAATTTGACCACTCAGAGAAAAAGCTCTATCTGCCCTCTTCCACATACATGAGATCTCAAACACGCCTGATTGGCTGGTGTCATTGTGATTGACAGGGGAGTGGGAGTGTGCCTTCTACGGAGCCCCTAAGGGGACACGGTGATGGGAAAAAAATAGATGGGTGGATAATTTATGTTTTAATGCTTTTGCATTCCCCCGAGAAACTTTACGTTCGTAAGATACTTGCATTCTCTCGCAAAGATATTTTTGCGTTCTTTCGCAATGATATTTGCATTCTCTCACATACTCAAATATCTTTGCAAGACAGCGCAAATATCTTTGCGAGAGAACACAAAAGTTTTGCGACTGAACGCAAAAGCATTGAAATATAAATTTTCCTCCCAGCTCATTTTTTTTTTCCATCACCATCACCGCATTTAAACACAAGTCTCATCGTCGTCTCTTCCCTCAACTGACCTTGCTAACCTCTTTTATTGTTACTGTTTTCTTTTATTAGGTTGGTTAAACATTTTAAACACTTTGTCAAAGTAAAGAGTAAGCGCTCTTCTCTGTTTTGATGATGCTATGGTACTGAAGCATCACGGTAAAGCAAATGCATTCACTGTGTGAGAAAACTGTGCTAAATTAAAGGCTAAATAAAACATTGGTATGTCATTTTGATAAAACTGAACAAAAGAAAGGCTATAAGGCCATGTTGCTTTCAAAAATAGTGAAATTAAACATGTCTACATTTTTAAAAATTCTACATTTTAACAAATTCAATATTTGGTGTGATGACCGTTTGCTTTAAAATGAAAAATAGGTACAATTTGTGCAGTTTGTTAAGCTACTAAGCCTGAGCATCTTGGAGAATATGCCACGGTTCTTCTGTTTCCTTTACTGACATACAAACAATTCATTTTTTTTTTTTGTTGGACAAGTGGTGTTTGGAAATATTGAAAGTTTTGTACTGACTCAATAATTCAGAAGTCATAAAATAAAAAATATTTGTACTAAAAAAAGAGTGTTTAGTACTTTTGTACAGTACATGTTTGCATATTGCACATGTATATTTATATTTATTTATTTATTTTTTACATATAATATGGGTGTAAATGTATATCAGATTTTGGTCAAAATCTGATTTGTCATCATTTTGTCTGTTTGGAATGCTATTTCATTATTTTGTATACCTGTGTATAGCTAGAATGGACTACAATATACTGATATTTGTAGTTCTAGTGGCTCTATAATTACCTCTGTGTGTACATAAGACTCAGCAATTTTATCAAATGATGACAAATTTGTCAAAATTTACATTTTTACTTTCTCTGTCTCTACATACACACACACACACCACCACCATTTACTAAATCCTGTCCTCCTAAACCAGTTTTTGGCTTCTTCTTCTTCTTTTTTTTTTTTTTTTTTTTTGTTCCGTGACCGTAACATTATTTGAACTTTTTTGTTTACTGTAAACAAATGCTGTTTGCGTTTGTCAGTTGTGTTGACGGGCCTCTGACCTGTAGCACGCTTTTCTGTTAATTAGTGTGTGCTTGAGAGGTCACATTGTATATTTAAAGTCTGTTTTCTTTAGTGTGTGTGTGTGTGTGTGTGTGTGTGTGTGTGTGTGTGTGTGTGCGTTTCATAAAACACTGCAGGGGTTCAAGTAGCTTCAGTTTAGCTCTTTTTTTCTCCTCTGTTTTCTTTCTCCCTTTTTCTTGCTTCTTTTTCCATCTCTATCTTTCTTTCCTTTGATCAATATCACTCCGTTTTTTTTTTCTTGAGCCACCAAGAGCACAAATTAATTCCACACACACACACACACACACACACACACAAACAGGGACAAGCTAATGGCTGTTTTCACAGCCACAATGACAGGCTCACACACACACACCTACATACACACACACACACACACACACACACACACACACACACACACACACACACACACA
>CM041002.1:11436221-11455582 GCA_022985145.1 Pangasius djambal | reverse complement strand
TTTAAAAAAAATCTAACTTTGGCAAAAAGCTTTCTTTTAGTTAATAAGGTTAAATGAGACGCATTAATAATTATGCCAATGAGGGGCCTTACTTGGACAGTAAGACAAAAACATTTTTCTCACGGAGTGTATGTGTAAAAGCCTTAGTGTATTTATGAGGACTGAGTGTAGTCGCAAGTTTGTTAGGTTTCGAACTTTCCCCATATATAATCTGATCATAGACCGTACACATCTTACATATGCTCTGTGGCTCCGATATGCTGTTGTAACCTTTATAAAGTTTCCATTTAATATTTCGGACCTCATTTGACCCAACACCACTTCTAGGTCCTCAAAACACCTGTCTGTGCCACGGTCCAGGTTAACTCTTAAACTGCATTTACTTTGTGGCCCTTGATGCACAATTCAGATATTTTGGCATAGATCTGATTTTTTTCCTCACACCTATTTACACATACATAAGACCTGACCCATAACCGATTCATCTTTATGTGGTTAACTCATTTTCAACCAAAATGGCAGACAGAACCTTATAATACTGCAGTTGCGAGAACGTCAGCAAAAGTAGCTATATATATATAAAATAGAGAACTGATTTGGCAGTTTCAGAATGGAAGTCATACACTGTCAAGATTCCAAATGCTGCTAGTTAGTTAATGTAAAGCTAAACACGTAAGTTAGCTTAGACTAGACCAAAGATAAAACTCACCGTCATCCATCTGCAATCTGTTCTTGGATGCCGTTGTCACATCATCTAGGAGCTGTAGAGTACTTCAGATAGACGGCACCTGGGTTTATCCTCAGGATTACCTTGTTTATAGAAAGGACAAGTGATTGTATTGATTCCACTGCAATTACTGTAGACTTTACCCTCTTTGTATTTTTGCCTTACAGCCTTTCATTTGATGTTGGCGTTGGAGCCAGGGCCGACTGTATCCTAGCTTTGCCATGGGATGTAACCGAATACATTACAATGAACAGATAACGTGTTCTGAACAGATACAAATACAGATCAAGTACTTAAACTAGGCTACTAATTTGTTTACATTTTGGTAAATACAACCAAATAAATTTCTTAAAAACCTCGCCTCGCAAGCAGAGTGTAGACCCTGGAGAGCGATGGCAATCGAGGTGCATGTCTCAGTGCTCACAGAACTGAAGTGCTTGCATGTGCGACACTTTTTCTGTATGCTCACTTCACTGCTCCACATTTACAAATACCTTAGTGTAAAGCAGTTTTTGAGGACCATGAGGACCAGTGCCCAGTTTGCCAAAACTATATGTCAAGTTAAAATCACCTTCCCTAGTACAGAAAGCATTTAGTATAATTCTTACTTTATCATTTAAAACTGATATGGATCGTTTAGCGGGGTCTCTGTATTACAATGTGGTGCAACAGCGACATCTATTGGTATCAAAAGCACAGTTCTTTGAAGCTGATGTATGGGATTGTGTTGATTTAGAATTTGCAGAATTCTTACAACATTTTCACTTTGTCATTACGGGTTATTGGGTGTAAAATAATGACCATAATAACTGCAAATAATAACTTCAGGGTGGTAACAGTAACTCTGTGTCAGGCCACAGCACACCACCCTGTCATGTTTTATTTTCCTATAATTGCATGCCCCCAAGTGTTTTATTCCTTACACGTTCTATTGTGATTCTTCCATTTGCAGTTTGGTTATCTCCTTCTATCTTTCCTTCTCTCTTTTCTGTTTCATCCATGCAGACTGCAATCTACAGCTGCCAGTGAATAATTAAGTGAAGAGGAGAAGAATGTTGGGGGGGGACGTGGTGTTGGCTTACCCGCTATTGCTCAGCAAGAACAAATACACACACACACACACACACACACACACACACACACACACACATTTATATCTTACCACTCCACTGCATCTAGTGTGACAGGACACTGACGGCATTAGACCATCAGATCACCTGATACCCGATGGTCCAGCAAATTGCCACCTGCAGAGCCATGATCTTTTAAGCCTTTACATGACTGCAATTACTTAAGAGTGTTCAGGTGTAATAATACATGCCAGGCAAGTTTAAGAAGGTTCATTTCCAAAGTGGGAATGCCCTGGAGTGAATCCCAGTTGTACCATGATGTGAAAGTCCACTGTTTTGTCTTTCACACAATTTTGTCAAATCATATTTCTTAAAGAAAATGATTCCAAATATTTTTGTCACTACTCCTGTGTGTCATTTGAGAAGATTTGCTCTTTTGACTAACATGTTTATCCAAAGTGACTTGAGACAGGATATAACAGTTGTTTCTTGTCCATGGAAAACAAAAAACATAGTTTCTTGGCCATAAACTCATGGCCTTTTGATCAGTAGCCCAAAGCCATAACCACTGAGCCACCACCAGGTTAGTTACCACCACTGGGAAATTGTTTGGGAGAAAGACAATGCCTGAAGCTCCATCTAGTTAACTTCCTCAAAAAAATTCCATCTGTCTCCTTCTCCACTAATAAGGAAGTTTCCGCACTACCACCTCCCCATCTCCTCCCTACTACCTTCTACTCAAGAGTTTTTAGCAGGCAGCCCAGCTATTCTCAGAATTCTTCATACTTCTGAAAGCTCCACAGTGACTCACCATGTCGGTGAGTTGCGGGTGTGGTCTGCACTCACAAAATGAGTGTTCCACTGCTAATCTACTTGTCTAAACTTAAAATAGGAAGAGACAAACCAAGAAACTCTGATATGTATGCTCAGGGTCCATTTTGGTAGTACACTTAATCCCTCAGCAAACGCTGAGTGATTACTGACAGAAATAGGCAGATAACACAATCTAGAGACATAGCAAAGAACAGACAGAGAGTCAGATACATAATATACTGGTTACTAAGGGCAGTGCAAAGTGCCAAACCAACAACCTGGCTCAGTTGTGGCCTAATGGTTAGAGAGTCAGACTTGTAAGCTGAAGGTCATGGGTCATGAGTCTCAGGTCTGGCAGGGATTGTAGGTGGGGGGAGTGAATGACCAGCATGCTCTTCCACCCTCAATACCACAACTGAGGTGAGACCCTTTAGCAAGGCACCGCACCTCCAACTGCTCCATGGGCGCAGCAGCAAAAAAAAGGCTGCCCACTGCTCTGGGTGTGTGTTCACTACTGTGCATATAAAAGGTGTAAGAAGTGGTTAAGCTGTTGGCATACTGATTGGAAGGTTGTGAGCTCAAATCCCAGTTCTGCCACTGTTGGGAGCTGACCTTAACCCTCAGCTGTATAAATGAGATAAATGTAAGTTGCTCTGGATAAAGGCATCTATCAAATCTGCCATCCCTATCCCTTGTGCAGAAAATATTCATAGGTAGTGCGAACCCTTTACTGCCTGGAAGATTGACTTCACAAGTGAGTGATAGAGACACTGTTTAGACTTAGACACTGCTTTGCTGTGAGCTGGTGAAAGCTTGTATGGATAAAGTATGCATACACAATACATAGAGCATTTTGCATTCTTTAGAGTCAAACAGAGCAGGATAGTATTACAGCAGCTCAAATGCCATTGAACGATAGTACATCGGTACATAGACTGCATTTTGGTTCAACATTACCCTTGAGTCACCTGGTGCAATGGACATGGACAACCCATGAGGATCTCCCACATGATTTGATGAGGCTAAGAAAAGAGTAGTGCTGTCTTATGGGCAAGAAATTCAATGTCCACTCACTCCAGGGCTCAAATAGCGAACCCCATAGTGCCCCACAGCATGAGTGATAAATTTCATGAGGGGGCAGTTACAGTAGCATAGCACTAGGCATCAGATATTGCACAGCCCTAAAGTGTGTGGCAAGAGCGTGAGCCATTGGCAATACCCTTTCAAAGCTCACAGGACTAGCAAATATTGTGGCCAGATATACTTTTATTGTCAAGAATGTCCTTGCTCCAAAAGGTCCTGAGGGATGTTCACATAAAAAATTAGAAATGCACAAGATCTTTCTCTTGGCACCCTTGCACAAACACTCACCACCTATAGAGGACTCCCTTGTGTTCTAAATAGTAGCAAACTTTCAGACCTCAGACACTCCCACTGAAACACCTGGTCTCCTGCTTGAGATAGGAGGTCCCTGTGCAGTGGAAGGCACCAGGGCTCCTTGCTAGGAGACTAATTATTTAGCATACCATGATTTCCCTGGCCACTAATGCAACCAACAGGTGCTACACATAGGAGGAACACTCTCTAATATGGCAATGATCTGATCCACTGGATGAAATGCATACCAGAGGTGTTTTGACCACCTATGTGTCAGTGCATCCACCCAAGGACATGCTCTGTGATCCATCAAAGAGAATAACATTAGCCAGTTTTCTTTGGATGCAAAGAGACTGATGTCAGCCCTGCCGAACTGAACCCATATCTTTTCCGCTACTTGGAGGTGAAGCCTCTGTTCTCTTACCAGAGGGCCAGCTCTGGAGAGGAAGTCGGCTCTGAGACTGAGGTGGCCCTGCCCATGATTTGCCCAGAGAGACAACAAGTGAAGACCACTACATGTCAAAATGGAGCAATACAATTTCAAAAGAGGGAGAGAAGGTGTTTCCCCTGCCTGTTTTTGTAGGATACCACTCGTGTTGTTCCATGAGGACCCTTGAAGGCAGGGAAAAAAATGCCTGAGGGCCAACCAGACTAAATAGGTAGATAATTATATGGAGGTTTCTTTGTACTGGGGACCATTTTCCCTGTACTGTTTCTGAAAAGCTTATACACTGTGAACTGAAAGATATGCTTGACTGTGGAGTGAAACTTAGAAATGACAGATTCTGAGTTGGGGTCAGGATACTCCTATTGGTATTCACAGAAAATCCCAGTGCCTGAATATGTGACAGCACAGATGTGCACTTTCTGCCTCAGTCCAAGAAGTCTGAAACTATTGACACCAATACAGACATTGTGAAGGTTCTAGGTGCTAGTGAAAGTATGAAGGGCAGAATTAAATATCTGTATGATATGCCCTCTAATTCAAACCTAAGACACTACCGGGTGTATTACCACATGAACATAAGCATCCATCGGATCTGTCAGAGTAAACCAGTTCCCCGGACTGACTGTGTGCATTAACTGTCAAACTGTTATCATCCTGAATTTGAACATTTCTAAATGTTTAGCACATGCAGATCTAGTATAGGAAACAAAACCCCACTCTTTTTGGGAAAAACAAAAAACAGCTGCACCAGCCGCTTTGTGATATGATCACTTGCTTGGTGAGAAGAGTTTGTATTTCCTTCTTCATCACAGCCACGGTGTATTTCTTTCTACAACAGACAAGCGTGGCCACAGCAGGAACATACTTTAATGGGTTGCTCAAAACAGGTACGACATTTTTCCTACCCAACCCCCAACCCCTGAGAAACTACTAGTGTGCCCAAACTGAGCAAGTGAGAATTCTCGAACCTCTGAATACAGCGATCAGGTTGTGGAAAACAGAAGGTGTTTGGGTGACTGTGATAGCAATGAACATGTTCATTGTGGGCCCCTGAATGGAAAAAAATATGACACCTCTTGAGTGGCACTAGGGTTATAGTAATGATGTCTCCTGAACACTAGTGCTCTCTGCTAGGCTTCGTCTTCCTCACCTCTGGAGGCCAGGTATGGGCCTTTGTTCCAAGCTGATGGCCATGCAGCACTTCTGGGTGGCTGTTGCTTTGGCGGAACATCAGGAGAAAAAGACAGCTCCATGGTTGTCGGTTCATGAGTGCCTGTGGATGGTTCCGGATTCATGCACTGCTTAGGATAGGTGCTCTAGGAGGCCTTAGTCTGTTTATTTTAGAGCTTGAACTTGGCCAAGATGGCATCCAGTGACTCTGTCTGGCACATCAGACAGCATTAGCCACAGGTGCCAATGAGCTACTACCGTAGCATCCACCCCTCTGCCGAGAGCGAGAGCTGATCCACTGACCACACCTAGCATATATAGTCTCGTTCAATAGTGGAGACTCTCCAGTGGCAGCTTTTCTCCCAACTCAGAAAGGCCTGGTAGATCAGCAGTCTGACCAAGATAAAGGACTTCGTAACGGTCACCCATGCGCAATATATTTTCTTGAGCTGTGCAGCAGAAAAGCAGCTTTACGAGGGGAGAACTGGCATGCCAACTACCACAAAGTTACATATGTGTGGGTACCAAGTAAGCTGTCAGAGATGGTTACACATGGGGGTGGGTTTACAAACCTGTCACCTTAGCATCATCCAAATGGATGAACTGAGCATAGCCGTACACAGCAGTGCATGTTTTTAATGGCTTGTCCAAGGACGATACTTGAAGGGAAAGATTTCTCAATGCTATTACATTATTACTTTTGGAAGAAATCACTGAGGTCAGAAAGATACGAAATGAAATGCACTTAAATGATCTAACTGTCTTACAGGTATTCAATTGAAATGTTAATATTGAATGAGCTATAGCACGTAAGACAAGAGATGAAAAGAATTAGGTTATATCAACACTGAAAAAACTGAAATATATTGCCTACAAAAGAATATATTCCAGAATAAACTGAGGATTCGCATCACCATCAGATGTGGAATTCTTTTTCTAGACTCAACATGTTCGGTGAGCCAATAATTTTTTGACCTGACTCGATCAAGTCAGAGTCAAAAAGACTGGTGGAGGGCAAAAAATGCTCTCAGATGCCAGATTTTAGGCAAACAAAATATTTAATGTTTATTTAACATTAGTATTTCTGTTTACATACTATATTTACATTACAACAGACACACGATAGACACTTTAAAATATTTAAATCATTACTTAATAAAAAAAAACAAAAAAAAAACAAAAAAACGTGTAAGCAGGAATAAACTAACTCGAGGGATTCTGACAGTAAAAGGAAAGAAAGGGTTGAGCAATGAAAAGGGGAAATTTTCTTGTAGCATGTTTTAAATTAGCAGTACAACGATAGCGCTGGACGCACACGTGCGAACACACACGCACACACACACGCACACTTCGCATAGTTGCTCATATACACTCATTCTCAACTACATTAAGCAACTAATGTTATTTCTTCCGCTATTAGGCGTCTATTAATACTGTAATTATGACCAGAAGTGAGCAGAAAGTGATGGTTATATGGTTTAAAGAATTTTCTGGGTGTAGCCATTTCTCCAGTCATAGCTTATTTGCATTTCCAGCCATTTCGCAGCCATGTACAGTACAATATTCAAGTATGGACATAATTATAAACAGTGCTTGGCTGGCAAAATGCCTAAAGCTCACAGTGAAAATGGCTGAACTGTTACATTTCTGAATTATTTACACATTTTTATTGTTTGGTTTTATGTTAGCTGACACGATCTCTGGATGTCAGTCAGTATGTTTTTCCACTGTGAAGGTCTGACAGGATTTAGTACAATCCAAAAAAGTCAGAAGATGCTCAGAAAAAAAAAAAAGATTGTTAAACTTTACTTTAACGCTCAGCTATAAAATCAACATGGGATCTAAGTGTGATTTTTTTTTTTTTTTTTCTTCTAAATTATGCTACATAGCCAGAACTAAAAATTTGTTTCTAATTGTAGTCTGTTGCATGAGCGATCACTCGGACAGGACAAATCATTCTGATTTGTGTGAAATGTTATCGGAACTCTTCAAGCAGCAGTGCTAAAAGGACCAATCCTAAACGATCACCAAAAATAAAAAAAAATAAAAAAAATTTTAAAAATAAGGCTGGTTCCAGAGAGGCATGGTGCATCATGGGATTTCAACTACAGTACCAGAGATTTACAATATAAGGCCTCGTAGGACACACTCCCTCTGTGAGAAGCGTCAAGACGTACATTAGCGCTTTGTTTATTCTACACATCAACAATCAGACCCGTTTCATTCGTTCACACATGCACACACAAGTTAAGTGCCTCAAGGCGGAATGAAAGGGAGTGTGAGTACAAGAAAAAAAAAAAAAAAATGATAGCAGAAGATTACAAAACATGTGTTTTCCTGTTGTATTTAAGATAAAAGCAGTATTGGAACATTTTGATCTATGACTATTACCTATAATTTGAAAACACATCTACACCTTTGAAATGGACACGTCTACGCTCTAAAGAATTTAAGTTAAATTAAGTTTTAAAGATCCTAATAGGAAAAAAATGGCAGGTGGGCTTGCTCTATGGCGAACTAGTATTACCTGTTAGCAGCAGCACTTATGCACAGTTTCTCTAAATCGCACTGCGTTATTAGCACGAGGAAAACTCCACCCTGAAAAACATGCGTGTTTATATTGAAATATCTGTGATTCTGGTGCGGATTTGTCAGCTGTGTTTTCGTTGTGTGCTGATGGCAAAGGGGGGGGTTGGGGGGGCATCGCCAGAGCAGTTACAGTTGTGTTTAACAGTTACACTGACGGCATTAACCTAAAAAACTGACGCTTTGAAAGCTGATCTGCTTGGGTACAGATGAGGAGGTGAGAGAGCTGGACAGACTAAAGGACTAAAGCGCCGCTGCATCGCTCTCTTTAAGTAGAGATGAAGCAAGGGGCTAAATCCCACTGCATCACTATCGTCACTATCGGCATTGTGGGTAATGTTGGAACCTGTTAACTGAAGTGAAAACAGCTCATCGTGATGAATTAAATTTTAAACCAAAGAATCTTTTGCACCAACTGAAGATCACATTCAGTTTATGATTATTGATGTTAAAGTCATTCAGGGTGGATTTTTTTTTTTCTTTAAGGCCCACCATCACTCTAATCTCTCTAGCAACAACTAGCATGTTTACGATGCCTAACAAGCCGAAAACAAGCATATCTGGGGCATGCGAGCACCTTCGGTATAGATAAGCAAGAAGAGACAGGAATATTTCCAAAAATTAGTCGAAAAATAAATACAGTTATTCTATACAGACATCTGAAACTTGAAGGAGGGCGACTAGTTAATAAAATGTATTTGTAACATTAAAACTGTCACTTTTGTCCCACTAGGATGGAGTCGATATTCCGAATCACACGTCGACGTTCACCGTATCCAAATGGACGAGTGAAGAAATCAGACTCTGGTCAACAAAGAAGCGCAATCCGAATTTCGTTTTTTTTCCCCCCACTCCATTTGGCTTTCAGCTCACGCCTTCGTCTTGTTTTGTTTAGTTTTGTTGGTCTGTTCACCTGTGTGTTCATTTCCTGTCGCGCATGGCATGTCGTTAGTTTTTCCTCTTTAGTATAGCTTCAGCGTCTGTTAATTCTTTTTTGCCTGGGTTTGTTATTTGAGCTTCTTGTCGAGGCTCTTGACGTGGCCGTTGCGTTTGTGCTTGCCGTTTGCGATGCCGTTGTGACAGTGCCCGTTGGCCTTTTCCACTGAGGCCCTGCGCCTTCTCAAACACGAGCGGACGAGTCGAACTATCCAGTATATGCAGTAGCAGATGAGAAACAAGCCCGCCCCCAGGACGGCGGCGACGTCCAACAGGAAGTACTGGTAGACGGGGACGCTGTAGACGGCCGAGCGCAGGTGCTCGGCGCCGCGGTGCCGCAGGATGTAGCCGATCCAGTAAACGGCACGCGTCACTGGATGGCCCGGCTGATCTTTGTGGATCTCGGACAACTTGAGGGCTTTTTCTCGATACCTGTGAGAAGTGGAAGAATAAGAAACAGAAAAAGGAAGGGAGGAAGAGTCAGCGAGATGAATGAGTGGGTACAAACAAAAAGCTCAAATCTCCTAAATGTTCTTACTTAGAAATGAGCGAATGAGAGTGGCCATGAGGGAAAGAGGCGTGGTGTGTCCCCTGCACTGAGAAACAGAAGTCGCTGTGGGGTGATTTAGAAGTCCAGAGGGTGTATATTCAAACCGACGTTTTTTGCGGACTCGCCGCAAGACGCAAACGAGATGAGAACCACTGAAGTAAGTAACTTGTACGAGTGGAAAAAATGAATAATAATAATATTGGACAGCGATTCGATTTAATGAGTGTTTTGCAGGTCAGTGGTACTGTAACAGTCTGATCACACACAGTGAATAACCGTGACACCGCAACCATTCTGTGTGTAACTACACGAGAGCGCGAGACAAGACAATCCAAACAGGAGACCCGCACTTTCTCCCCGTGACCACAAGGAGGCAGCACACCATCAGTTTTGTGCCTCTGCGCTACGATTTTTCCAAAGTCAGCATGCCAAAGCCCATGGTGTCGTCCTGTGGGCTGAACGTGCCCGACAGGTTCTTATTGACTGATGTGATGTTTGCTGTAGACGTCGCAATAAATTAAACACACTCCGCAAACACCGAGTAGAAAAACGAATACAGCGCGGTATAGCTTTTTTCCCTTCTGTAATGTGTGGTGAAGAAGAAAAAAAATCTAACTCTTGGAACATGGTGTGACTCCGAGACGTCCATCTCACGGCATTTGTGAGACACTACAGGCAGAAATGACAATTGTCTTTAGATTTTTGGACATCTATTATAAAGCACATCTTTTATAACACTGTAATAATAATAATAATAATATCAAAACTCAACAGAAAAAAAGTTTCTTTCACTGTTTTTGTTTATCTTACATCATCTGAGACTCAGCAACTTTGGAGAAAGCTTAAGCTCCGCCTACTTTGCACAATTTCAATGATCATTTACCCTCGACTGATTTCGTTCTATTTAATTTTTCTAGATTCAGAACCCAAAATCTCCGTTTCTAGGATGAGCTGCATTCAAGAAATGTCACGCGTTCCTTCCTATCCGTAATTACAAGGATATTTACAGAGGAATTTCGCAAAAATATTAATTATTGTTAGCTTTATATTACTAAAAAAAAATGGCGTAATATTTTTAAAACAGCAGGTGAGCTATCTTCTTCAGTAAACAATTATTTAAAAGTGAATAATGATCCGAAACGTTCTGTAAAATTCTCCTTATGAGATCATGTTATCAGTAAAATAAATATTTGAATCCTAACGACGTCCATTTTTTGATTTTACAGTTTACGTATGCAAATTTACATATATATATATATATATATTTTTAAAAATGAAGCCTTATGACCGTATTGACCTGCGCTGTCTTGCCTTAAAACAAACAAATGCTTTCGCGAAACAGCAGCGACTTGAAAGCGCAATTAGATATTTTATAGAGCTGTTTGTTCACAATTCCTCCTTTGAACTGTACACATAAACGTCATGCTTGTGCAAATATTCGGTTAGCGAGGACACGGACTGGCTTCCACTCAACACAAGCCTGTAAACTTGAGTCATCCTGATTGGACTGGCATTAAAAATTAACTTTGTGTGCATCGGAATGAGGACACCGCTCTCCCCGTCTCCTTTTATTCTACATGAAGATATCGCTTTTCTTTTCTTTTCTTTTTTTTTCTAGAAAGGTATATGAACCTAAGCCAAACTACAATCATTACTGCTACACCTACCCTGTAATAACATCTATACCACAGAGCGCTGTTCTGAATCCTTCTGATTGGTCAGAAGTGTTATTTTTCTATAACAGCAGCTCTGGCTGTATTTCCAGCTTCAAGACAGATCGCGAGTTAATTTTCCTGTATAGCTGAGGCTCCGCGTTACCGGATTAAAAAACGTGCGTAATTCGTGATACGGGGAAGTTTCGGCATGTGTGGATGGAGTCTCCAGTGTCAGTGCTTTAAGTTTTCTGGCACAGGTAACGTGGCTTCTCGGTAACAGGACAAGCTGCATTTTCTTTTTGTCTCATTAACTTCGCGAGAGGGAAAAAAAAGAGAGGCTGGTGAGCGAACGACTGTTTATCGCTACTAGAGCTATAAGCCAGGGGTTCACAAACTAGCGGTCACGACCTCATGCGCAGGTCGCCCGATTTACAAATGGGGTCGCGAGAGAAACGCACAATCTCCTCTTTGCTTCGTTCATTCATTTTTACAAATGAATATTCGAAATATCAAAGAGGGATTTTGTGCGCTAATATTTTGAAATGTTTAAATTTAAATTAACGGGATACATTCCTAGGGTTATTTTACTCGTTTTTCCACGATTTGCGGAACTCAGTAATAAATGGACATATTTTCCCACTCATCACCCTCTGTTGAGTTGTGTCTCAAATCGCATACATGCACTATTTTAGACTGTTATTAAGTACTAACACTAACCAGTTTTCTTATTATACTTAGTTTTCGAATTTTAAAAACTTCTCACGTCGCCGAAAACTGTTTTGCGTACCAGACTTCTGGATTTTCTAGATGAGTAAATACTTCTGAACGTAAGATCAGAGTTTTCGGCCTACGATGCCGCTCATGACAACAATCACGACGACAGCGGAATATTTTAAAGATTCGTTTACAGAGCTCATCAGTGATCAAAAACGTGAATTCAAGACGTTTTCCAGTTGGACTTGGAAACCTGATGGACCGGGATGTTTTGGCTTTCTGCCATCTAGTAAATGTCACTTTCAGATCTTCCGGATGGTATGTAAGATATGGAGCGAGCGTGTGAACAAGGCCGCTCATGTTGCCGCTGCTTCTGCCTGTGCACACACAAAAAAAAAAAATAAAATAAAAAAAATCACGTGTCGAGTATAAATCAGGCTGCGTCAGGCCATGTCACACCACCCAGGCGTGGATTATTTTCCTAGAACAACCCACTTCCCAATAGATGGGTAAAATCAGCGTGAGGGATATTCCACTGTTTTTTAGTCACGTCCATTATACCTATGCAAGAGACATAATGAAATGCATAAATGTTACTGGAGTCCTATATTATACAACTGTAATTTTAAAAAATGTACAGTGGTCAGTGGTTGCGGCCGCAGAAAAAAATGGGTGGAAAAAAATGGCTTTAATGGCTTCACCAAATAAATATGATTTTTACGTATTTGCCTAATGTGCCTAATATTTAAAATAGTAGAATTATGGTTATAAAATGCAAAATTTGTGCTGCAATCATAAAGGAGTTCCCATGGATTTTAATACAGTGGAATGAATAACCATGCGTGGGGTATGTATTTGCACATACTTCACGTTAGTTTTGTGAAAATACATATGCGAAGTCTGAAACGTGGCAAATCATCAACAGCAGCAATGAGATTGAGGTTAACTTTCCCTCACGTCAACAGTTTTTAACACATCTTTTGAGATGATCTCTGGGATGGGTCTAACCCGAAACCCAGTGCGTGTGTGCGCTACCTGCTGTCCGTGATGACGCTAAGCATGGCTGTGTAAAGATCCTCCTCGCTCATTTTCTTCCACTCCAGCATGATTCCCATGCCTTTGGCTTGCACTCGTGTCATGGTGTCGTAGTGATCGCCGAAGAGGGGCACGCCGACGACGGGCACGCCGTGGTACATGGCCTCGTAGATGCTGTTCAGGCCGCCGTGGCTCAGGAACGCCCTCGTGTTTTTGTGTCCTAAGAAATGAAGAGATCGAGATTTTATACGCTTGTATTTTGCTCGAGTTTTTGTATTCGTTCAGCATCGGAAACTCCTTATTTTTTTCCAAATGTACACAGTAGACTGGAATTTGACTTGTAAATCAGTACTTTCTTTCAACTTGGGTGTAGCAACGTTCGGCGAACGCATGCAGATGGGTGACGAATTAAAGGAAACACAAACAGAACGCGTGTTAGTAAAGCGTTGGGCCACTACAAAGCTGCCAGAATGGGCAGATCTCTGGAACTGTACTCGAATATCGCCTTCCAAACGATATTCCCTTAGTTCATGTTTTGATCACGGTGGTGTTCAGCTGGGTTGAGATCTGGTGGACTTGAAAACCACAGCATACGATTTACATCATTTTCATCCTCATCAAACTGTTCAGTGAGCCCCTGTGCCCTGTACATGGGGGCGGAGTCATGCTGGAAATGACCACGCCCATTAGGACAGAGGATAAGTGATCATGCCTCTCATAAAGCTCAGAAAGTGGATTAATCTGATCTCAACACGATATTTTATTATTTTAGTTTTATATTGTTATATAGTATTAAACGTATGTACAGTGATTTTGTTCGAACTGAGCTGCTTTGAAACTCAAAATGTAAACAAATACAGCCCCTCCCATCACTGTCCTCTCCATGAACACACCCCTGAAAGGTGCCTTGGTTTGTTTCTCTCGCGAAATCCTTAGGGTACTTTCATTCTGAATCAGAGCAAAATCGCTTCCGTTCTGAATTGATTCATTTGCTATTTGGTTTGATTTTGTTTCACGCGTAACTAAATGAACCCAAAAGCAAAAAAAAATGCAGGACGAGGGTTGTGTAGGGTCTTAAAAAAAAATGAATTGTACAACTTTCATTCGTCGGTTACAAATACGGCGACACAGGTTAATGAATCGAATTCACAAAAAAACATCCAAGCACAGAGAACACCGAGTGCTCAGTATATTACTAGATAATAATATAAAGACTAGTCTGCCACATCCTGCATCTCTGTCCAGAACACACAGTGCTCAGTTTAGCAGTTTGACGACTAGCTGTTCGCTACCCAAAATACACGGCATGTTTAGTTCACATCCTGCCATCGAGTCGATTCAGAGTCGAATCGTTTTCAGGAATCAAACGGATCAAATTGAGTGTCCCTCCTAATGGTGCATAAGAATTCAAATAAAAGGAGTAAGGGATAACAAATATAAAACGATATAAATATTAAGCTAAGCGATCAGGTCTGTTCAGTTAAGATAGTACAGCAGCTGAGATATTGCACTTAACATACATCATGTTAGACTTGGACTGGAAGCAAACAGAGACCACTTTGCTCTGATGTTCTCGCACCAGGTGTTTGGTGTGTTCTAACCTGAAGAACCGTACAGAGGTGGAAAACTCATGAGGGTTTGATTCAAACAGAGTACAAAAAAATAAATAAAAAACCCTGCATATGTGGAAGCACCCTTAAAGGTTCTGTGAAGAACCCTACAACAATCTAAAGGACGTCTTCAGTTCAATTCAATTCAATTTTATTTGAATATTGCTTTTAACAATGGACATCGTCACAAAGCAGCTTTACGGAAATAAATCCATTCAAATTAAATTAAGATTGTAAATATGTGAACTTATCCCTAATGAGCAAGCCAGAGGCGACGGAGGCAAGGCAAAACTCCCTGAGACATCATGAGGATCCATAACCTTGTGACAAGTCACTCTTGTTGCTTGTAGCTGCGTTACATGCTAGGCTTTGCACTAGCTTTGTTGGCAGATTAGCAAAGCAAGCTAACTGTGCTAGCTACCCAGACAATCTCTACTACTTCCTTCCGAGCGTTATTTTTCTTTGTAAAATCTCTGTACACAACTATAACCACAGATCAGTGTATGTTCTGTTTTTTGTGTGTCAAACAGTAAATGGGAACTAATTGCAGCAGGAACTACAGTTGTGATGGGGAACTAAAGACGACAGTTTTTCTGCTTTACCATATCATAGCTAATTTGCATAGAACACTTCATTTGTTAGTATGAAGTGTGAAGAGGCGGAGCTTTCTAAACTGATATGGGATGTGATTGACAGGCAAGCAAAGAGGCCGGACTGAGCTCTGATCTTGCTAATCTCACTTTTCACATAACAATAAAACAAAACAGTTTATGGAGAGCTATCAACACACACACACACACACACACACACTACGACTGATACACACTGCTATCAAGCTGTAAATTCTAATTGCTTAAAAATCTTCCTATGTCCTTTCTTGCATTTGCTAAATCATTAAAAACCAAATTATTTGAATTTAACACACACACACACACACAGGTTCAAGGGATGAGTCCTGAATATAAAGATCTATGTGTGTGTGTGTGTGTTGTCTAAGCTAATATTTAACCAGTAATGATTAAATGAGTGATGTATTGGTGCATGCAGGTGAACCCTCAACTGTGTCAATAAAAATGGAGGATGAGAAGAATGTGGAGCAGAATGTCACTGTCACTTCTGCTCACTCTCTCTCTCTCTCTCTCTCTCTCGTGCATTTCTCCAGCCTGTGTATTCAAAACCAGGGAAATTAGCCCAAAGGTATGATTAGGCGAGGTCACAATCCTCAGTGTGTGTGTGTGTGTGTGTGTGTGTGTGTGTGTGTGTGTGAACGAGAGTAGACAATGTGCCATTGACAGACACAAGCAGGATGTGATTCAGACACCAAATAACAATCAGATAATTTGACTTTCTCTCTCTCTCTCTCTGAAAAGCGTTTTCTTCTACAAGTATGTGAGGGATGGATAGATGGATGAGGGGATGAATCGAGGGAATGAATGAATGATTGGCTTGCACAAGAAGGAGAGAGGGACAGAAGAAAAACAAAGTTTCTCTGTTTCAGTTACCATTACACACACATACACACACACTGCCTTGCAGAAACAGACACGCACACACACGCACACACACACACACACGCACACACACACAGACATGCAAACAGACACATATACACAGGGACACACACAGAGATAAGCATACACATCCACACACACAAGGACACACACGGACAGAGAGGCATACACACACAGGCAGACATACACAGGCACACACATATAGACACACACAGGGACACACACAGGGACACACACGGACAAGGATAGACGCGCACACACACACACACACACACACACACACACACACACACACAAAGACAATCACGCACAGACACATGGACACACACAGACAGAGACAAACAGACATACACACAGTTCCGTTACTATTCTTGTGAGGACCTTCCACTGACAAAACTATTAATGTAACTGATTAATGGCTCATGGGGACCGGAAAAATGTCCCCATAAGGCAAAAACTGTCAAAAACAATATTGCTATCCTTGTGGGGACATTTGGTCACAAAGATATACACATCACACAGACGCACACAGGTACACACATGCCCACAGGGGGACACACACCAAGACAGAAAAAGTTTCAAACATACGTCAGTGCTCATTCACAGGGAGATAAGATGATGGAGGAGGGCACTCATGCTGAGTCAGCATGTGTGTGTGTGTGTGTGTGTGCACGTTAACTCACCCAACAGGTCATTCTGTGGCATCCACTCCACTAGTTTTGTGTTGTTGCCCAGGTTCCTTGGGGGAACTCCAGAAAACCTGCAGGAAAACGGAAGAAAGGCCGACACCTGGGGTCACGTGATCTTGCTGCCATTGCATTGGTAGAATCTACAAGGGACAGAGCTCTGGGCCAATCAGCTGAGCCGCGTGTTTATCCTTTGTTTGCAGTGTACACACTTGGCAGTTCTATAAAACAACGATCAGATTGCAAATAACAGCCAAGATTCGGCTGGGCAAGCAAAATCGTGAGGTAAAGTCCCACTGCGTGACCTGCGTGTCATTTTCACACAGCGAAAAAAAAGTTGGCATGATGTCAAAAGCTGAAAAAAAAAGTATAGGGAAAATTGAGCTACTAATAAACGAAATGTTTATGAAGAAGTATGCTGATCGGCATCACGTGGCATAAAGACGTCTTTCGCCCAGTTCTGACGCCGCGTTGACATAACGCCCAACTATTGACATACGGTCGCCTTATGATACGTTTGAGGCTAACGCGACGACAGCTGACTTTGCATTTTAGTGCGTTCCTGGGCTGTCAGAGTCCCGTGAAATAAGGTGAACATGTGACATCAGAACACGTAGGGTCAGAGAATATCCATATAACAGTCATTATGGTTTTATTACTGAGTGATAATTAACCTCACATTTCACATTGTTACCATCACGGGCCTCTGACATTCCAGAAGTGCACTGGGATACAAGGGTAGATATCATCCAAAGTGACATGAGCAGCCTCTGATGCCTACTGGGATACGTACGGAATGAAACGTGACTGACGTGTTTTTATGTGAAACTAATTAATAACTGGGTGTGTGATACAGAGTTTGGGGTTACTATTTTTCAAAAACACAATATCCCGAAGTGTCTTAATTCTCTTACGTAACAACCACATTTTTGTTTATTAAAGAACAACACAACATATCTATATTTTTATTTGTCTATAACTATGTTGATGTGGAATGCTGTGGAAGTTAGTTTGCGTTTAAACTTGGTTTAAATTAATGTTGTAGAATTATGACACCAAACAAGCTAGCTCAGGTTATTACTTACGTTATAGTAGCTGTAAACAGTCGATCCCGCACCAGCCTCTCTTTTTCTCTCTTGATGTTAAGAACGTTAAAAATAAACAAATACAGCGTACCGAGAAACCAAAAAGTCGATGCCAAACGCATTGATATAAACCTTGTGGCTGACACTAAGAGCTGCTGTTATAAAAGATCACCTTCTGACCAGTCAGTCAGATTATATAAGGAAGACCTGACAATAACGATGCAACAATCCATCATAAACTGGTCGTAAAACAGCATAAAATAGCACACTAAAATGGTTAACATTGCCCTTTATAGTCATATACAGCATATCACACACACTCACACACACACACACACACACAGGAGTGGAATCTTCTGTAGTAATTATTTTCTATTCTGATATTTCTGATGTTCTGAAATGTTCCCCAGGTGTTAGAAGTTCGAGATGGCACAAACATCGGTATATGGGTTTAGTTGTCCTTGGATGCGTGTCTCCAGTTATTCTGGTGCGGACATCGGGGACTTGTACCCGTGCGTCGTCCCCTGAGGTGGTCCAACCACAGACTGCTCATTAGGAAAGACGATAAACAACAACAACAATTCCACGCTGAGGTGTAAATGACGGCAGAGGACAGGAACGGCGCGCTCCCTCGTTTCCACCGCCACTACGCAACGGTCTCACGGTGGCCCCGAGTCAGCTCGGTCTCCTCTGTGGCTGGCCATTTGAAACCATGAGCTATCCGAGGACTTCGTGTAACAGGGAAGGAGCCGACGCACTGAGAGTTAACGCTAATGCTAGAGAGCGACAAGTCAAATTTGCTTTGCAGTGTGGTGGAAGATAAGCTGAGGTCACCTTTAAATACACGTGACAGCTGATCAATATCTGGAAGTACAAGAACCTGGCGCAACAGCACTCCATCCATAATCTCCATCCTCATAGGCTATCAAAAAGAGATACGGTTTAGTCCCGTAACCCTGCTACCTCAACACGTTCGCCCCTATGAGACATCTGGAATGTTCCGCAAGTCACATGTTCAACAGGTTGCATCATCCGATTTTCCTGAAGATCATGGGAAAAAGAAAAACAGATTCTCTCATTCTTTTTTTCCCCCTTTACTTTCAGTGATATTGTGATATTGACTGATGAGGTCACTTTGAACGAAATTGTAGATTGAAGTGAATTATTAATTTTAAAAAAAAAAGCACACATTTTAAGTAAATCATCAGAATATCCTTAACGTCGTCATGTCATTATGCCATGCAATTCAACTCAAATGTTACATTTAAGAGCAAAATGCAGCAAAAAAAAATATTTCAAAATATTTCAGTGTCGAACACCAAACCTCAAAAACCGCAAATTTAGGCTAAATGTTGCGAGGTGGGTATGTGTGTGTGTGTGTGTGTGTG
>CM041002.1:11363669-11436121 GCA_022985145.1 Pangasius djambal | reverse complement strand
TGACCAAGTTGCACCAAGTTGGCCCGGTTAACGCTCAGCTCGTTCTTGTTTCACGAAGCCTTTCCAAAAGACGCTTAGTTGTTGAATACAATTAGTATTTTATTTATTTATTTATTTATTTATTTTTAAAGCCAGCCACTTTCTTCGCTCTACGGTTGTATAGCACTGGCTATGTGTTTTCGGTAATTATCTTTCCGCACGATGAACCTGAAGGCATTTACAGCTGGGATAATCATTATTTAAACACTAATAAAGACGACTGGTCGCAGAGGCAGCCATGCAGGCTGAGGCGTTTACGCCACCTCCACGTTTCACACGCTTCTGCAGATCAGATGACATGCCTCAGCACATCAGGACTACACGTTCACCTTGCTGTCACCTTCAGCCTGAGGGTTACCTTTTACTTTTTCCAGGTTTATCTCGAACGGAATGCAAATTCTGCGGTCAAGGAGCGGTCCGGCTCAGATCACAAATTCTTCTTCTTTTAGCGTTCACTAAATTCACTAATTAAAGGTGACGTGCAAAATCCGGAGGTGGCAAAGCATGATCACGGGTTTACACTACCTCCACTTTCACGCGGTGTGTCGCACATCTGGTGATATGCTTCGACTTGTCGGAAGGGATTTTTTTTTTTTAACCCCCCTTTCTCCACACTTTACACACTATGACTTTCACTTGTGTTCAGTAGATGGTTATCTTTGACTGTCGCGAAATTCAGACAACTTTTCAGCAAGAAATCGCTTTAAAATTGACTTTCACACAGCAATAAGGGAAATAACTGCTCGCTTTTCTTTTACACACACTTGAGAGAGATATACGAAAACATCATATCCCCATACACATGCTCACCTAACAAAGTGGTTTTGTACTGAATTGGAAATAAATAAGATATGTGAAAATGTCTGGTTATTCATATTAAAATAAAATGCAATTAGCTATTAGCTATTCAAAACAGGAAGCTGCCGGGAGGTGTGTTTGTAAGTATGGGTGTGTTTTCTTTCGAGTGTATGTGTGTACTGTGTGTACACATCGGGCGCCAAGCCCAGCCACTGGGGTTGCATGAGTTAGTGTGCTCTCGGTGCCGGTCCCAAACCCGGATGAGATGGGATGGGTTGCGTTAAGAAGCGCATCCGAGCTGAAATCAGTGCCAAATCAAATATGCGGCTCGTAAACCGGACTTCCATAATGGAGACGGACGATCCGCTGGGAGCGACCTTTAACGGGCGCAGCGGGAAGAAGAAATGGGGGGGCTCAGTCTGGGTGTGCACGTGTGTCATATAACAGGACATAATTAATAAATAAGTAATAAATTAATAAAAATAAATAAATTAATAAATATGTAAATTAAATCAATAAATAAGTAAATTAAATCAATAAATAATAAATTAATAAAAAATAAATAAAGAAAGAAAATATAGTTATAAATAAATAAATAAATAAATAAATAAAAATTATTATTATTATTGCCCAATTTTATGAGATTTTGGTGCAATCCCAAATAAATGAGTGTGTGAGCAGTATTCCTACCTCCAGATGACCTTCTGAGTTAGACGGCTCAGCGCTCCTGCCAGCTTGTAACTGATGTCGTCAGAGAGGTACTTCACCCCTGCGCCGAACGACACTACCACAAACCCGTGCTCGTCCGTGTCATTCAACCAGGCTGCAAATTCCTGAGCGCACACACCACACAACATAACACAACACACATAGCCTCAAAAATCCATAAAGCTTATTCAAATTCCAAGTACTAAAAGCTCAGATGGTTGTTTTTTTTTTTTTTTACATATATTTGAATTCTGTTTGTGCGTCAGAGAAAGGAAAAGCACAGAAAAACTGAACTTTTAATCATTTGTTGGACATTTTCTTTCTGTCACCGGTGTGTCTGTGGCCTTGCTACTGTACGTATTGCTCTCTCTGACCTCTGTGTCTGCTATAACGACCTTACTCACCCTTGATGTCATGCCAGGATTCAAGCTCCTCCTCACGTCCCACAACGAGACAAGGGAACAATGGACAGAGAGTTGGACTGACCTAACGTTTGACCTTATATGTTTCGTTCTAAGCATCAAACCAAAATTCAAGACGTTCGCCCGTTTTGAAAGTCCACTTAAATCTTAACCTAAAGTCTTCCAACAACATTTCCCATCCTACTAGTTATACTATCACTTCTTAGTACCATGGTGCGCTTGGGAATGAGATTCAGCCTGGGGTTTCTCTATGCTAATACATGTATAATGCTAATATAATAAAGCTAAACTGCTTGCTAGCCTTAGTTAAACTAACCCGAATTGGTTCACGTTAGCATTGCACGTATGCACTGCTAGCGCATGGTTTTTTTTCAGGGAAAACGTATATTGGATAACGCGCACTATTTTTGAGTTTAAAAGATGTGAAAATTACGGAAGTTTTTTTGCCAACACGTCAGTCAATTAATGAGTGCACTCCACTAGGACTACAACAGAAACGCGATACCAGACAAGTTAGTATTGTTTACTGGAATATCAGCTCACTGTTGGGATATTAGCAAGGATCTGCAGAACGTAATTTGTTCATAGCGTGTGATTGGACGTTTGTGTTAGTGTGCTAGCATATCCCGAGAATCAGTAGGGGTTTTGTGTCAGTTGTGAGTCCAGCTGCACCAGAGTGGCCCGAGTCGGCCTGGCACTGACAATCCGTCCCTTACACTGGTCCCACTGTGCTCCACACACGTTCCACAATGGGTACATTTAATCGTACGACCCATGTCTACACACACACACACACATACACACACACACACACCCTCATCACATACTGGCCCAGAAGGCACACAATGAGCTCCTTTCGGTGATTGGTATTCCAAAACTGCAAGTCTAGGCTAAAGAACCCCCCACTCCTGTTCTGTGCGCTGATCCTTGCAATTGCTCGCATTTATAACGCCGGCCTTTGTGATCCCACAGACTGGGCTTGAGGTAGGCGCCCGAAGAAGCGGTTTAGGAACTACTGTACTAGGAAAAACATGATTGCATGAAGAATTCGTAGCGATTAGAGCTGGGCAATACGACGATATAACATCAATATCATGATTACAACACAATACATTTTTATAGCAAAGCAATAAATGTATGGGAGAAAAACTGGCCTTGGACCAGAGGCTCCAGGTTTTTAGACATAAAGATCCTCTGTGCTGATTTATCAAATGGTCTTATTTATCGATATCGATACTGGCTATGCATTAGAAGGTAACTGTTGTCACTATTCGGTCATGTTAGCTGCTTTCTGGCCAAAAGCTATTTCAACAGAAATATTTACAGTCCATAACTTTTCATGCAGGTTGGCTTGTGTCTCGTTAATCTCTCCTACCAACAATTCTTAATCTCAGTTCACACCACGAGCACTATATGGCATACCTTGCAAAAGTATTCAACCCCATAAAAGTCATCAGATTTG
Source organism: Pangasius djambal (assembly GCA_022985145.1). Lineage (NCBI taxonomy): Eukaryota > Metazoa > Chordata > Actinopteri > Siluriformes > Pangasiidae > Pangasius > Pangasius djambal. The sequence continues at coordinate 11,432,692 of CM041002.1, read as the reverse complement.
CCTGCGTTCCAAATGATGCTTACACAGATTGTTCCAGCCAGTATTTTTATTGCACACTAATATGCTCTTAAAGTAAATTTTCAAAGTCGAAAGTCATTGGAAAAAAAAAAAAAAGTGACACAGCTGCCACTTCCTCACTACTGATCCAGCAGTGCTTACTGGGATGTCCAACCTCGTATATATAATTTTACACCCTATGAAATTTTATGACCTTATCTTTAACTACCTTAGAATGCTCCTCAGTCTTCATTTTCACTCCTTTCCTTCAGCCTGACATTCTCTTCAGTGACAGTTCAGAAAATAGGAGCTGTTTTAATATTTCACAGGTGAAGGCCAATTATAACTCAGCTGTGTCCTCATTAAGACAGTATCTTTCATTTCATTCTTATGAAAGCAGGTATTTTCTGTTTTTGATATTCTTTGAAATACCTGCTGACCATTAATTATTTTTGAGTTTGAAAATTCAATGTAAACATGAGACAGCAAGAATATGCATATTTATCATTTGTTACATATCTGAGCTGATCATTTCCAGGGTGGTTAAATACTTTTGCAAGCCACTACACATGGATTTCTCTGTGGCCGTAGGTTGGTTGGTTGGCATTTTGGGGGTGAGCTTTCCTTTGATAAGGTCTGACGCATTTTGCTTTTGATCTCTCCTAATTACAAAACAGTTACTGTATTAAGCAACCCACACCCCAAAGTCTGACGTCCCTCGCTGGCCTCCATGAATGTCATACAGCCCCAATGATATAGCATTTACTATGACAGCAAGGAGACTTTGGATCACAGACTCTGTATTTGAGCCATAGCACTATACTACCTTTTCACATTCTCAAATAAATTTATTATTGCAACACTGAATGATATTTTGCCCATCCTTGATACTGAAACTGAAAGGAACGTGCAGCTCTAAGGTTTTTTCACTGTTATTTTTTGACTACTGAGCTTTTGGACCTATGTTTTTTGTCCCTTGACTTAAAATGTTCCGCCCTTTAACATCAGCCAGATCTACAAGCATTATTACAAAGGACTTCACCAGAAATTGACAAAGCAGGAGCTCTAGTAGCTCCTCACACTCATCTGCTGAAGCAACTAACACAAATGTCCAGTTTGGGAGATTCCATAATGAATTCGTCTTGCAACTAGTTCAGTATGAGGGACTGTTAACTTGACACACACTGTTAACCATCTGGCAACTAGTCTACTACAACAGGAAAGTTAATCTGCCAAACCTCAACCATCCAGCAACTAGTCCAGTGCGTGGGAATGGTAACCTGTCACAGGGACTTTTAACCTGCCACACCTCAATAATCCATCACTAATACTTCCCTCACAACAGATACCTGACAGATACCCAGTACTCCAGTACCCAAACATCTGGCAAATAATCCAGCATGAGGGACTGTTAACATGCCACTCCTCAACCATCTGGCAACTAGTCCAGTGTAATGGACAGTTAACTAGCCACACCTCCACCATCAGGCAACTAGTCCAGTATGCAACCATGTGGCAAATAATCCAGTATGAGGGACTATTAACTTGCCACACCTCAACCATCTAGCAACTAGTCCAGTACGAGGGAATTATAATCTGCCCCAGGGACTTGCCACAGATACAAAAAAGAATTTCCGAAAGGACAATAAACTAAACTAAACTAACTAATACTTCCGTCACAACAGATACCTCTCCTGGAGTACCACAATACGTCACACAGATTATGCTAAAATGGCCCTCATTGTGTCCTTTCTAACAATTTTAATTGTTCCACAGCATGTCCGAGGACTATGGCCTCGACTTTTGAACAATTGTTGCCCAGAAAGCTGATATCCGCATTCCAGGGTTATGTGAATATCAAAACCCTTATAACAACCCAACCTTCGATAAGATCATCAGATTTGAAATCAGTTCTCCTACACAGGGAACGAAAAGGCCTGTATTGTGGTAGAGACCAGGAAGGTTCCTTCCCAAGTAATCTTGAATGATCACCAGAGAGAGTCAGTCATGGTTTTAAACTTGACTCTATCATTTACACCATATAATCCAAGGGAACTAAGAATTTTCTCTTTGGAGAGTTTGATGACTTTATATATGTGGGAATTTTATGAAGACACTGCCAGTAGTGTGGACTGGAACTGGGATTCTACAGGGAACAAAAAAGGTGCAGGTGTTGGACGTTTTTCCTCTCATGTGGGCAGGATAAATGTATTCATTAAAAAAGGAACACTGTTAACCTCATTTCAGTTACGTATTTGCTTATAATTTGGGGAAATCGACCAACTGATGGCAGTACAAACAAAGACCTGGAAGCAGGTGATATCAGCTTGATTAGAGTATCTGTGGAAGTGAGTGTGGGTTTTAAATACATATGTCCCTACAAATTTCCACTCAACTTCTGCCACTCCAAGTGCTTCGTCAGGTCCTTAAAAGCCCTGCCAATGTATTATTCTACTCATCGCCTTCAAGTGAAACAAGAACTGACGCATCATGCAATCTAATCACCAGGTTTCCTCAGGATTAAACATTCCCTTATTGTACAAACTTCCTGCTTATCTAAAATAATGCCCTGTGGTAGACACCTTACTGGGTTAGCACCCTATTTAAGCACCCTTACCTGTGGCAGAGGGCTCGGCGGCTTGGTGAGGATTCCGCCAACATAGACGACATGTGGTAACGTGGGCCGAGGGAACTCTAGAGCCAAGTCGGTACACAGCATCCATAGACGACTGCCCTGCACCAGCTCATGCATGGAGGCTGGTGGCTTCACAGCATGCCGCCACATAATGCGGTCGTACTTGGGCAGCACAAGCAAGTGCACTCCTATGCGCGATGCCAAGTACACAACGGTGTTGGCCACACGCTGTACTAGCGTCATGTGGTCCGTTAGCAGGGAGTTGAACTCCGGCACATAGGCAAGCGGTGCCGGTGCGCCCACTTCCGCTGGATACCACAGGCCTGTGCTGAAGACGGCATAGGGCACACCCAGGATATGCGCCAGCACAAAGCCACACATTTCGTTAGGGTCAACAAGCAGCAGGTCGAAGCGCTCCTGCTGCAGCTGTGCCATCACCGAACTGCTGCCCACCACGCTGTCACAGTTCTGCGCATAGTGCTCCAGGATGTCAAAGAGCTCCAGCGGTGTTGGGCGGCCCGAGAAGATGTTGTGAACCTTGGCCTGCAGGAAGTCATCTGCTGCTGATGAGCTGTTGAATATACCTGGGTAGCGTTGCAGACGGTAGTCCCCCGAAGGCGCCACGTCTCGTCCCTCCGACACCAGCAGCACCGTCTCATGACCTTCAGCGTGCAGCGCCGATGCCAGTGTCTTAAAGATGTACAGATGGCTCTCAAACATTATTGGAGGGACCACAATGATCTTAGCAGCCCATGAGAGACTTGGTGACAGGTACCACAGTACTGTGGCGAGGAGCCCAAAGGAGGTTTTCATGACTGTGAGGAGATGGATGAAATGTTGATTAATGATTAATTTATCAAGCTTCTCCATAGACAGAGGAAATTTTCGATAGACATGTAGAAAATGTATAATAACTACATAACAATAATGCTTAATATGTAGATATGTGGTATTTTCATACAACAGCACTCCTTAAAATGTGTTACAATTCTTATACCACAACATTTTTTAAATTAAAGAATGACCTGGCACACTTTGGATCTGTTTATAACTGTGTTTAAAGTTGTGGAACATCTGTAAAACAAATTAGTCCTTATAGAAGCTATAAACAGTCGTTCCCTCACCAGACTTTCTTTTTTCTTTCTCTTAAAAGTAATAAGACTACAAATGCAAAGCCCTTTTCATGAATACCGTCTCATATCAGAAAACAGAGTTACAGCTTTACTGCTGATTGCTACGAAGTGCTGACACTGGAGACTCCTTCCAAAAATGCTAAATAAATGCCTACTTACAGTAATCCTTTTTTTATCATTTTTTTTTAGCCCTGTTAATGTGGAGTGTCCTGTGACATACCTTGTATGGAACTACTGTCAGAGCAGATTTCACAGACTTACTCAGCAATGCAGTTAATTAGAGAGGCATCAATTACAGTACCAGAGCTGTCACGATACTGATAATATTTCTGCAAGCATCTGTTATGCAAAATGTGTTCACGTGCACATTCTGTTTTGCGTCATTCAATACAGGTTTACAACACAAAATGTGCTGATGGATCAGATATGTTACATATTATTACATAGTATTGGGATAACTGTAGCAATATCTTGTAGTCTAGAAGTTTTTTTTTCTTTTAGTTATTCAAATCATTAGATTTAATATTTAAGCTATTAATATTTATTATTTGACATTAATAATTCTAAAGTGAATGTGTGTTAATGAGTCAACATTATGGCTGAAGAAAAACATGTACAACTGACACTAAGCCGAGATTTTCTGTGATAAAGTGTTTGGACAAAGTTCAAACACACGCTCTGCTGTTACACCCAAATAACAGACATGAGACCACTCCCAGTCATGTGTGATTGTAAATCCTCCACAATGCTACAAACAAACACACATTCACAGACTCACAGGTGTGTGTGTGTGTGTGTTTGTGTGTGTGTAGCATTTATAACCACACATGACTGCATTTATTTGAGTTGTGTGTTTGAGTATCTGTGTGTGGGTGTGACAGATCTGGCCGAAACTGACATTCAGGACACACTGGACAATAAACTGAAGTTAGGACACACCGGACCAAAAACCAAAACCAAAATTCAGGGGACGCTGGACCAAAAACCAAAATTCAGAACACACTAAACCACAGAACTGAAATTCAGGAGACACTGGACCAAAAACAAAAATTCAGGACACACTGGACCAACAGCTGAAATTCTGAACACACTAGGCCACGAAAGTGAAATTCAGGAGACACTGGACCAAAAACTAAAACTCATATACAGGATATACTGAACAGAAAACTGAAATTTAAGACACATTAGACTGAAAACCAAAATTAAAAATTCAGGGGACACTGGATTGAAATCAGATATTCAGAACACACTGGACCAAAAACTGGAAGAAAAAAAAAAAAAGCAAAATTCAGGATACGCTGGACCAAAAACCAAAATTCGGGACACATAGATCACAAAACCGAAATTCAGGATACCCTGGACCAAAAACTGAAATTCTGGACATATTAGACCACAAAACTGAAATTCAGGACATACTGGACCCACAACTGAAATTCAGGACACACTGGACCAAAAACCAAAATATAGAAACTGATGAACCAAAAACGGAAGTTCTAGACATACAAGACCACAAAACTGAAATTCAGGAGACAATGGTCCAAAAACTAAAACTCAAATTTAGGAGAGGCTGGAATGAAAAATGAAATTTAGGACACATTAGACTGAAAACCAAAACCAAAATTCAGGGTACGACGATCAAAAACTGATATTCAGAACACACTGGACCAAAAACTGTAACACGTTGGACCAAAAACCAAAATTCAGGACACACTGGACCACAAAACCAAAGTCCAGGATACACTGGACCAAAAATTAAAATTCATGCTAGACTAAGAAACAAAAAACAAAAACACAAAAGTTCTTTTATCTCTTGTGGAAACCATTTTTTTTCCTCTTCTGCAATTTTTGACCATTTTCGTGTGGGGGTCTGGAAAACCCATCAGATGTCGCTGTGGCTGAATTCTGGCAAACATGATAAAATGTTTTTCTGCCTATAACATAATTTGAATAGGATAGAAATATTTCATTGTAAGACGGACGTGATCAGTCAGAAGAACTTTGCATTGATTTGCAGTGACGCTGACCTAAACCAGGCTGGCAAAACAGCCACTAAATCTAAAGAGTACACGAAACACCTTCCTCTGCATTTTCATAAGGAAAACAGCTTGTCTATGTCAAGGTTTAGGATTAGGTTAAGGTTTGGATTAAATCCCATCAAGTAAAGTTAACAGTCAAATCGGCTGATAGTTATAAAAACTCGATAACAAATTTAACTTTGACAAAACAACTTCAGAACACTAGTCTCACATTTGGTCCCCTTAAACTTTCAGCAACTCTCAGCAAATCCAGCAAATATGCGTTCCATACATTTAGATATTTACCTGGAAGTACTGAGAAATCCATAGCAGTAACGGAACAACATGCTTTGAGATAACTTTATGGGGTTAATCGTGGATAAAACGCGATTCTAGTTTTATTTCCTAAAGGACCATCAAACGTATGTGCGAACATTTAAGCGTGTTGTGTTTAGACGAAGTGAACACTAAGTCCGGTTTGATTGGCAGGACGGAGAAAGACCAAACCCCTACTTGCAGCACTACCATTAAACGTGTTGAAACTGCAATTTGCAGCGTTAACTTTAGCTTAACATTTTGCAACCACGAGGTGTAATAACCCTAAAACCATGTTGTAAGGCCAATTAAGGATAATCCCTAGCTGGATTCCTTATCTATCCCAGATATAAATTTAAATCCATCCAGACACCAAAGCACAACAAGTACAGGAATAGAATATCAACATTCTGACAGCAGCACATAAAACATTAACTACAGCGCATCGAGTACTTTTTCTGCTATCAGTTTGCTATAATTTGCTATTGAATGTAGCACAAAACGCACACTTTTTTTTTAACCTGTTTACGTTTTTTGCCTCAGTACTCAGTGCTCAAACGCAAACTGCGTTTCTAGTACAATCTCATCTACGCAAGGGACAGTAAACTGTATCATTTATATAACAAATTAACATACAGAATCACCCTACACATTTAAAATATCAATAAACAATAAATGAAATAAATCAATAAACAACGGAAGCTATGGAAGCTTGTTTCCACCACGTGTGAAAAAAATATTACGTACATTTCCTCTCGCAATTATTTTTTTCTCCTCATAACTGAAAGATATCACGCAATTGTGACTATTTATATTGCAACTGCGAGTTACTGCGACTTCGAAAACCCATAAGATCGGTGCGTTTAATAAGATGGTACAAGTTTTCATTCATAGCTGACTGGTGGATGAGTAAAAACATCTAACACATATTGAGAAAAAAATTAACACGCTAGCTAAAATATATATTTGCGATACAAGCAGAGTGCACCGCAGCTCCTAACCGAAACGTTGGCCAAAGAACCAACTGACTGTCAAACACAACATGCTACATGATATACACTCGTTCGTTTCCCTTAATCTGCAATAATGCACTTAGCTAGCAAATTAGCTTGCCATAAGTTGTTACCTTATGTTACTGGGATAGCTAATGAATTTATGTTTTGTGTAATGTGTAATGTAATGTTTTAAAAACTCAAATTCTACCATGCCATTACATTCGTACCCTACATTCACACCAGCACCATACACACACACACACACACACACACACACACACTACCATGTCTGCTAAAATGGACCAGCACCCAAATACTAACAGATGGTTAGCGGTGGTCCTGTGGTGGTCCCTTTTTTTGTTGTTGTTGTTGGACAGGGCAGAGGAGAGCTGATGAATTGTGTGGCAACAGATGGGCTACAGTCAGTAACTTTACACCTATAAGTTCACCTCTGGGATGTTAAAATGTAAAACTTTTATACCAATTTGTTCTTATTTTCCGTCCTATTCGGTGTCAAATACAACTCTGAATACAAATACGGATACATTATTCATATTGAACAGATGATGATCCTATACAAATATGAGTATAGATAGGGACAGTACATAGGTTTATGTATAGTTTAGGTTTATTTAGTGTTTATGGAAGAAGTCTCCAGTGTCAGCGTTTTGTAACAGTGAAGTTTTCTCGAGGACCCGATGATTCTGGAATTTTCAGTTTCTTGGTTATGACAAGCCGAAATCTGTATCTTGGAGAGTGAGCAAAAATAGAGAGCCTGGAACGAATTTGTTTGGGGGACATTTCAGAATTTTACACCTAGCTGTAAACGGATGAAAAGTATCATGCGTCGTTCTTTAATTAATACAAAATTGTAACTGTTAGCAACTTGCTGTGGTGTATACGAAGAAAAGAACGCGTAACAGGGACTCCCTGTTGCAGGAAAATAATCAACCTCTGGATGGTAACAGCAATTACGCTTCCTGTCGTCGTTCATTAATTTCCTACAACAACCACAAATGCTTTGTTCCTTACATATCGCCCCAACCCAATCTTAACATTTTAGATTTTACCAAAACACAATCAGACGCCTCAGCTTCCGTCCTTCGTAACGAACACTGATTATCAGTCAATTTACTTTCGCTCAAACTCCACTACACACCTGTTGAGGTAAAACAATGTCCTGATTGTGCAGCCTTCAGAGGGCAGCTGTCAGCTCGGTGGCTCGATTTCTCCTTCGTCCAGGACTCTTCTTGCGGGGTTTCAGATGAGCCTATTGCTGTTACACCCTTTCGTTTTCAGATAGGACTTGTTGACTGTTGCCTTGGCGACCCGCGCCACGCATCACGGCTTGGGTTTCTGACACTGGAGTCGGGTTACCTAGCAGCCGTCCCGCCGGAGAACGTCTATTTATTTAAACAAATGATACGAGTGCTATTGCGGCGTACATGCAGAAGGCAGTTGTCGCTTCAGTTGGGAGGAATAATATGTGAATATCATGCCGTGTGTTAGCGTTGCGTCCTACTATTGTTCGACCATTTAACCATATGAGAGCGGAACATACACAAATGCAAAACACACCCACATCCACACACACATACACACAGTGAGAGAGGGAGAGGGACAGAGAGAGAGAGAGAGTCAGGTGCAGCCAAATTTTTGCATGACTACTTCATCTTCACTACTTTTGTTTTGTTCGCTTTTTTTTAAAGCCTGGCGATTGTGATTTAAAACGTTTTTTTTTTACTCGTTTTCTAGTTCCTTAACCCACACGGTTTGTCACTTTTCAGATAAAGATATGCTACGATTTCACGCTGCATAGCTTGTCACTTTCTAAGCAAATGAGAGAAATTGAACCCAGCGGTGAATCACGCCTCGACTGCGTTTATTTCACTCCTCACTCAGGAATGGCTGATGTACATTTGGACTAATGGCTGACTCATGGGAGCAACACTCCCAAATGATACTATTACCTGGAATCGAGGCTACCGTATACACCTCTCTCATCTCGAGTATCGGAGAATTAAGTCATCCGAGCGGGCCGACACCTACAGGCGGTGACATCACTTTCTTGTTTAGATATTTTATCCTCCTGTCTTCTTTTAATACTATCTGAACACCTTGTGCTGTGTCCAAATATAGTATTATTAGATTATTTAGTATTATTTCACATTTTAAAAACGGATTCATTCATTCATTTTTTTTTTTACGCCTATGGTTTAATCCCAAACCAAGAAAATCCGGTGCTTACCCCTTGGAACGCCTTGTTCGGTGACGTGGGAATAACCGGCCTCTGCGTTGACTCTTTATGCCACATAATGACATTCTCCAGTGTCATTAGCTCTCCAGCTATTTAAAACATAATAAAGCTGGCCTCCCAGACGGCGTTTACGCCCTGCCTTGGATCCAATTACACCTGCTCCATTAGCAGCTTTTAGGCTCGTCCTGGGCTTAATCGCTGCACAGATCTGGGTCGTTATTGTTGGAAATATTAAAGATGTGCGAATGCGAGGTCTGCTGGGAGAGCAGCAGAACATCTGCTATTGAGAAACGTCCTACTTGATGTTCTGGAAGGGATGTAAATCAATAGTACTTTCTCATACCAGGATCGCCATTAAGAAATTTGTCATGATAACATAGAAGCTTTCTCTACCTTGGCTCTTGAGTGACAGACAACAATAGATGCAGCAGGACTCTGTCTGTTATACGTGTTTTTTTTTTGTCTTTTTTTTTTTACAAACAGCCCAGGGCTTCGCTGGCTGCGACTCCCTCGCTGTATGCTACATTAACCACTAACTGAATGTTAACTATTTACATTATAGACAGAACAGCTATTCTCTATTTGTCAACGCAGGCAGTGTTCAGATTACAAGGATGAACGGGTGAATAATGTTCAGCACGACAAAACACTACTATGTTCACAATATCAACAAGCGATCGGTTTGATATCGGAACGTAACTGAATACGAATGCGCTATTTGGATTGAACAGATAACGTGTTCTAAACACATTAAGCTTCGCAATTTAATATCGGATATACGCTACTATGAGTTATCGCGCAAAGATACACCAAAAGAGCAGTCTTTTCCTCCTGTAAAACAGGAGATTGCCAAATTAATCTGTTATGATTGCGCAGGTGTTTTGAAATAACCGACAGCACATGGAAGCCCCGCCCCCTTCCGCCAATCTCATATGCTCTCCTCTAGATTCAGGGGGCGCCCTCGCTTTCCATCAAGTAATTTGAGAATGTTTCGAGTTCATTATTTCGAAAACAAACTCTATCAATATATGCTCATATATATATATATATATATAACATTAGATAGGTATATAGTTAACATCAGTTAACTATATTTATTAGTAAAGCCAAAGAAATATTTCACTTTCAGTTTTCGGCCAAAAGAGAAGATTTAAAAGATGTCAAATCTAACACTTTACAAATAATATTGATGGTGATGTGATTAAATGTTGGCCAAGCTGACACTACGCAACCATTTTGTAAAAGGGTTATATTGTTTTTTTGTTTTTTTTTGTTTTTTTTAACAGTTCACTGTGCATTACTGCAGGATCACCTAAAAATCCACCAGTTTTCGTGATTGCCACTGCCAGCAAGCAGTTCCTGACTACACAGTTAGTAATAGTATTACTACCCCACCCCTTACTCACCTTAAACATGAAAATGGTGGAAATTTTTATTTTCTTGTCTTTCTTTAGGCAATCAGTTCTGGATGATTAAATTCATTCGAAAATATCATGGGTAGGTATAAACAAAAATAATAACTGCTCACGCAGGATTGAAATCAGTACTGTTCACAACTGAGTGATGGAGCTGAAGTTAAGGATCTGTCCAGAACACCATATTTGACACATTTCAGTATTGCCCCTGGAAACACTGAAGAATGGGGTAGAGTTCATATTTAATTAAAAAAATAATAAAATTAAATTAAAAAAAAAAAAAAAGATAAAAAAAAAAAAAAATCATACAGTGGCATTGAGTTACATCCCTAGTTTGATGCACAGTGCTTTATCACTGCTGGTTTCATTCCAACCAAGTGGAAACACACCTGATACAACTCCATTTGCACATCATTTGCTTTCTTTTTTTGCAAATTTTCAACACTGCTACATATTTCATTCAAATCATAATACCCGGATGCTCCTAGTGTGAAATATCTGTCTCTCTTCCTCAAGATGGTCCTCCAATTATTTCACACTTTTGCACCATTAATGCAGAAACAGCACCATTTTTAATCAAACTTCTATCTGAATTCTACCACATTGTACTGTACCTTTAAATTTGCGATCATTTTACTGTAATTAACAGCATGAGCACAACAATCTCCTCAAACAAGACTTTAAGTGTTCTTATAATGTAGTCTTGCTGCCCGAGAAACTCTGACCCTGAATCACTAAGAAACCAAATAGCCTGTGCTAATTTGCATGTACAAGGAGATCAATTGTGAAGGGAAAAAGTGGGCATGCTGTGGGTAATTTACAAATAATTACTGCATAACTATATTTTTTTTTTTCGCGGGCGGGGGGGTGGGGGTATGGAAATTAGATTTTTGCATGTGCTGTTTGTAGTACAGCATTTTTTACTAATCTGATACACGGATGACAGACAATCTTTTCAGAATCAGGAACATGCGATTAAATGGAAACACTGATGAAAACCGAGCAAAATAAAATCCACAGCAACGCAGTCACATACCTCTCCTGATTACTACATACAATCACCTCATGATTAAAGAAGTTGTGAGAAAATAAAGACGCTAACCAGACTCTGATCATGTCTTTTTATGTGCAATGCAAGGACAGAACATCACAGTTTATTTGGTATTAATGCACTTGTCTAGCTAACAATAGCTACCATTTTATTATTTTTTTGCCTAGTCAGTTATGTTTACGGGCAAACAAAATATGGGACTGGGCAGAAATTTTACTTTCCCCATCGGATAGCTTGTGAATTTGATATTTTCAAACCCTTTCTTGCTATACCATCGCCATTTTAAGAATCGTGATAATTCCTCTCATTATTAATGCAAGTGAATATAATTTGCTAAATGAATACTTGGCCTTCGGTTGTAATTGCGCATACGATCACTTTTCTGGTTTAGTAATTTAGTAACATTATGGATGCTAAATTCATCTATTGGCATCGACTTCGCACTGTAATTTGCATTTTTATAGAAAAGGCGTAAATCAGTTATTCATTAAGGCAAACATACAAATCTGGAAAACTTATTATTTGAAAACATGTTATTCGAAAAACGCAATCTTCCACAAACCCTGGTAGTAAATTAACTTGCATTTTTATTAAGTTTGCACGTGTTTCACACACACACACACACACACACACACACACGCGCAAACCATGATGACTGATATAATACGCTATCTTTAAAACACATTAATTAGATGATTAGCTACCATGGTATTTATATTCATGCTTTTTCATGCTGTAACTGTCTGTTAATTACTACAATAGCAGGAAGGTATGATGTTCCCCTTTCTAGCTAGGTTTCACTGTGTATGGAAAAATGACTTCCTCTGTCACTAGCTTTTGGTATTCATTCGTATCCCTAATTATGAGGGTCAGTCTAATGAAAACCTTATTGTTTATTTGTTTAATAACAAATAATTTATGTTGCACTTTTAATGTTTTCATTTGACTCACCTTCGGAATTCAGTTTGTAATCAGAAACTGACTGTTAAAATGCCATCAAAAAAATGCTGCAAATTTGTTAAGTTCTATTTCTCAAAAAAAAAAACTCTTCATTAAAACAAATTAAAAAAAAAAGTCATTGACTCAAAGCAGTAGGGCTGATTAGAGACAATTTGGCTGCTGGATTTTCGTTGAACACCTGATACATCTCCATTTGCACATCATTTTCTTTATTTTTTCCACAATCCACTGCCACATTTTTCATTTAAATGATAATACATAGATGATCCCTATTTGAATTGCTGTTATCTCTTAAGGCCTAGTACCTACTGTTTAGTCCATTAGTACATTTACTGTAAATTAATCTACTCCCTTTAACATATAATTAAAGAAGGACAAACTGGTTTGAAGAATTTTTAAATTTTGTCAAATTTCATCCAAATTAAAACCAAAACAGTGGCATTGAATTCTTAATCATAATTTTTAAATACCATCGAATGGTATTTATTCAGTTCGCACATCTGTAAATCAGTTTGCAAAATTCACTAATTAAGTTATTAATAATTAAGTTAAGCAAGTGGGCTACCCAAGAACAGGCATTGGAGCCATGAATCTAATTATTACTGAATTACTGAATCTGAATTTGCTTTGAACATTGAGAAAAACCTGATCAAAAATCTGATCATAGATTCTTTTTGAAAACGTAAATCTCTGAACACTGAAATAAAACTACTTCGAATTTCAAGAAGTTTCATTCGACCTACAAATAAATATAGGTGTGAGGTTTTCAAAGAAATAGGCCTATATTTCAAAGCTAGAAATTCAAATGTGTATAAACTTCATTATTAAGAATTTTTAACATTCAAATCTTTACGTCTCTTTTTTTGCCTCAAGTGAAGAGTTTTTACAATTTCAGCCAAGTCACTAAATACTGGATACTAAATGAACACCTAGTCTCCAGATTCCGTATATAGTCACACAAGCATCAAACTTGTACTGTACACTTTACTAAAAAGATCACATTTTCACATTTATAAGAAGTGATCCGAATGAGTATTAGTACAAGCGCAGTTTAAGTAATTAAATTCCAGTACAAAGAACATCTGTATTATAGGATTTGGTTTATATTTCGTGATCATCAAGCTGCCAGTTATCCGACTTATATGTAAATAACAAAATTACAGAAATTAAAATTTCTGCGATAGACTTGGCTATTCTACTGAGTCTCGCACTAATCCAAAGGTCACTATTTGTACAGGCCGAGGTAAAGTAAACAAGTAGAGAAAGACCATGGAGGACTATGAAAGACCATGGAGGACTACAGACTAGAAATGGGTTGGGTAATTAACAAAGTGCTTATCTTTATACACATATATTCAGATTTCGAGCTGCGCAATATGACAACATAATATTGATACTGGCATAAAATATAGTGATAAAATTTTCTGAAATATCGCTTATATCATTAGAAAGAGGGAAAGTACAAAGTACAAAGAAAGAGGGAAAGTACAATTTTGTACTTTCCCTCTTCTTCAATGTTAAACTGAATGTACATTTTTAAATTAGTGTATCATTAAACATAACATTTCACAGTTTTTTTTTTTTTTAAGAATACTGTTTTGCTGAAAGTTTGTTAGCAAACTTGTATATCGTCATACATTTCATGTATCATAAAAACAGCTTCAAGTTTCGCGTTATGATATTTTTTTCCATATCGCCCACCAAATTCAAACTGATCTATTGCTTTTCAACATAAAAAGTTTTGGTACCACAGCAAAAGACATATGAGGATCGATTGTCAAATTTAATTCATCAACATTTTTCGACCTCTGGCTAGGAAAATCCAAAGAAAACTCAAAACTCCTACAAAACTCCCGGAGTTCAGCAAGTGACGTCAAAACATCAACATGGCTGCTCACAGCATGAACAATAAACAAAGTAGCACTTCTTACTTTTAAATGAGTTATGCTGTGTATACTGGTGTCTGCTTCAGATCAGTCGACATACAGATACCTGTGTATTCACTTGTTAAATCTATAGCATTGGCTATACAGTTGGCTGTTTTCACGAGGTAAATAAACATCACTCATCACAGTTAGCCGCCTCGCTTGTTGCTAACAAAAGACGATCACTGAAGCGTCCATGATTATTTCCATAAAACTATATCCGTGTAATTTATTTCATAACTGAACCTGAAGGACCAGTGTTGTACATCTCATGGACAAACGAAAACTGAATTTGTACCTCAGGTAAATAAGCTGAACTTGTACAATATTTATAACAGCGATCTAAAGGGTAACCAATATCACAGGATATACAGACAAACAATTACACCTGAACAAAGACTTTTAAACGCATCATTTCTAGGTAGAAACGAATCCTTATGCATTTGCTGAATTTTATCAAAAAAAATGTAGATTTGAATGTAGAGTGTAGTTCTATCTGATTTCTCTAAACAGTCTGTTTTTCGAAAATACCCTGGTTATGTTGTCTGTTCTTTAAAAAAAAGAAAGTAGCATATTCTGTATGTGTAAACATATTTTTCATCACCGTGAACGTTCACCTTAAAACTAGTTCAGATTTCCTCATCATGAGATCATGACATTGGCACTTTAAGGCACCTGTTGTCCTCTAAGAATCGTTGCATACAAGACTACGTGCACACGTGAAACTGTCCCTGCCCCCAAAGTGTGTGTGCGCATGTGCAAGCGCGCGCACACACACACACTCGTGAACAGGGTAGAGCACAAGCAAAAACAAAAGGGCTCAAGGTGCAATAAACGTCAGACTTGCCAAACAGGCTTTGTTCATCGCTCTTCACATCACACACACACTCATGCGTGTGTGCGCACACACACACACACACACATACTCACAATTTTGGGCACAGAAAAGTAAGGCAGCATGACTGATTAAATAAAAAGCGCTCTGTGAACATTTCATAAGTTATACATCTTCCGGTATGTCTTAAGGCATAGATAAGATGAGTATCCTTGATAAGTACTGGGATGAATACCTGAATAATGCTGAATAATACGCTGGTAAGGAGGTAAGACAGACAGTGCGAGACTGCCGGCGGGTCCCAGGGCTGGGAATGACATACGGGGGAAAAAAAAAACTTCTACTGACATCCCTGTTCCTCATCTCTTACTTTCTGAATAATATGTGTTACAAACTTATGCCTTTTATGTGTTAACTGAAGCTGTGAGAGTTCATTTAGGACATCACTTAAGATTGTAAAAAGTCTTCGCCCTTGCTTGAGTGGATAAATTCACTCGGATACCGGAGATTTGTACCCCAGACCTGCTGCTGTAACCATAAAGCCTGTTCATACAGTGTTCATCCCAGGCCTGGCGCTCATACTGAACATCCTGAACTGTTTGACTTTATAGCACCCAGTCGTAGCAGGGTAATGATTCACTGGATGAAATATCCTGACTGAAATAGAGTTACAACGCTGTAGATCTTAGGTATAATCAACACCGGCTTATAACAAGCATATGATTATAATAAAGCGATTTTATTCTTTTTTATGATTGGTGTTCCTGAGCAATTCTGGGGTTCAATGCCAAAGGACAAGAGAACCGGTCGTTAGATATTGATGCAGAAAGAGTCGCCCCAAAATAAATAAATAAATAAATTAACACATTTGGTCTCATTCACAGAGATAAAGGTACCAAACGGTACTTTTCCTTGCTGCGATGGAACCGTCTTTAACTTGGGAAGGTGCGTTATCAGTTATCCAATTGTCCGGTATTCTTTATTACACACACTCGAGTGTTATGGTTAGGATTAGAGTTACCATGTTCCAGCCCAAGCAAGAAGAAAAAGTACAGTTTGGTACCTTTAGGAAAGGATGTGTGTAAAAAATCCGATATGTGATAACTTTTTAAATAACGCGATACGTGGTACGATAATGCTATGTGTCAGATCAATTTAAATTATATTAATATATTTAAAAACTGAAACTGATATAAGAAACATATACGTGCCATGTTCTTTTGAGGAAAAGAAAGCATTCTCTGTGTCGCCCTAAAAACGTTTCGTAACTTTCTGAAGTATTAAAATCATTCGGTTATCGCAAGCCCTTGCGATGCGATATGCATATGGCGATATTTCGGTCTTGTCGATATATCGTGCGGCCTATATCTGTGTGTGTGTGTGTGTGTGTGTGTGTCATATCCAAGGCGTGCCATCTGAGAGACATGAACACTCCCTTACTCAGCTGATCTCATTCATCTCTTCCTTTTTTTTCCCCCCCTCCCCTGCACCTGTTAGTCACACCTGGAAACGGGACACAGAGTTAAACAAACTGCAAAAATCTCCAAAAGACTAGTTTATGTTGGTTTTTTTTGGAGTTAAAAGGGCAGTGTCACTTAATGTGTTAACTAATTTCCCTACGAACAAAGCGACTTGACGTGTGGCGACGTCCCAAATAGAAAAATAGTGTACTGTACTCTGCTTAAACATAGTTTAAAAAAAAATTTTTTTTTAAAAGTTTGTGACAAAACCACCTGCTAGTCACTTCCTGCTGTTCTGGTCTGTGTTGGGAGCATCGCCCCCCCCTTTCCCTTCCTCCTCGCGCTCTAATTTACCTGCGTGCAGGTGAGCCGGTGCTCCGAAATTCACCGTCCCGGCTCTCGGAGGTAGGCGAAATTAAATCCCCAATACTGGTGTCGAAAAAGAAAACGGGCCCAGCGCGAGGAGCGGACTTTCCACAACGTCGAAATGACGGTGAAGTCGGTGGAAGTGGGAGCGCGCGCAACCCCGCGGCGGGAGGGGAGCGGAGAGGAGGGGCGAGGAGAGCGGAGGGGCGGGGTGTTTTGGAGGTGATGAGGGCGTGGCCACGAGACGAGTCTCGCGCACGGGAAGGGGATTTGTTCACGCCCTGATTTGTTCAGGAAGAATAGAAAGACAAGCCTTTTTTTTGTGTGTGTGTGTGTGTGTGTGTGTGTGTTTTGTTATAATATTATAACAGCACCAGGTGTGATTAAGGACAGGCGGAGTCCATGTATAAACCTTTGTCAACTGACATCTTGTCTTTGAATGAGTGTATGAATAGTTGAGTAAGAATGCACTCATCCCTTGGCATGTTCAAGCCTTAACCCAGGCTCAGCATGAAAATATATTTACCAAATTATTTAACACTCTGAAATACTTTTTGAGTAACATATAGCATATAGCAAAACAACAGATCTAAAACAGAAAATAGGCCTGTTTGAATTTAACATGAACATCAAATAGTTTTAAAGCTCTATTAGTTATTATTAATTACTATATTATTTATTATTAATATTAATACTGAGTATGAATATATGATATTTAGCCTACTTGGGGCACAGTGGCTCAGTGACCAGCACACCTGCCCCGCACCCCCAAGGCTGGGGGTCCAAATCCCGCCTCCTCTTTGCGTGTGTGTGGAGTTTGTATCCTCACCCTGTGCTTCAGGGGTTTCCTCCAGGTACTCCAGTTTCCTCCTCGAGTCCAAAGACATGTGTTGTAGGCTGATTGGCATCTCTAAAATGTGTGTGTGTGTGTGTGTGTGTGTGTGTGTGTGTGTGTGTGTGTGTGATTGTGCCCTGTAATGGGATGGCACCCTATCCAGGGTTTCCCCCACCTTGTCCCCTGAGTCCCCTGGGATAGGCCCCAGGCTCCCCACAACCCTGTGTAGGATAAGTCGTACAGAAAATGGATGGATGGATACATTTAGCCTACCTTTTTTTCCTCCCTATATTAGCTTTCTCACCCTTTTCTAACTGAAACTAAATTTGTTCGGTTGAAAAAAGTTGGCCAGGACATATAAATGTGGGACAGACATATTTACAGAAAAAAAAATCATACTAAATGACTGATCAACAACAATATTTATTAAACATATTTGTTATTTAAAATTTACGCAATGCATTTTCATTGGACATAAGTCCATTTTAGTCAACTATAATTTAGTAATTGCATCTGAAGATTAAAATCACAAGTGTGGGACATAAACATAAACAAAACTGGCATTTTGATATAAAGTATGCTTCGTAAATTGCATAAATTCATTACATTTATTTATGTGAAAATGAATCGTGACACTAAAAGAATATTTTCTCTGCTTTGTGGTAAAAAAAAAATTCACAATTCACATGAAATTTTATTATAAATGCTGTAAAAATGATTCCTTTGCCACCCCATGTCTGGCAATGTCAAGATTAAAGTCTGTCACATAGCATCATTACCTTAATAGCATATAAAGACCTGATCTAGAATTTCATATATGAATTTATGTGTACATTTTACTGAAAAAGTCTCATACAGAATGTAGGATTTGTACACATCTAAATTATGGCATTGTCTGATTCTCATCGTGTGCAAAAGTGTCTAACATTCCACACTTCAATTTTTTTGTCATTTGAGTATTAATTGTACACTACTCTTCACTGGGCTTTTCTGATGTGAATACAGTACTTACAAAGTAGTGCAAAGTGCAACTGTAACAGAGAGGAGATGGTTGAGGATCCACGTGAAGGTGATTTTATTAACCGAGCCAAAGGTCAAACACAGAGAGGCATGATACCATTAAAAGGAGGGCAAATGCAAAAGAGGCAAGGCAAAGGTCAAATCATGACAATATCAGTCAGAGTAAACTCTTACACAAACACTGGGAATGGCAAGGCTTCGCATATACACAATGCATATGCATGCCATGTATATTATACCACTAGGAAGTAACCCAGACGTGGCAATTTAGTGGCTAGGCTAATACCAAGATGGGTGGGGTGACTAGCTGACCCAGGTGTAGCTGAGGTTGGGGTCTGCACTTTCTAACAGCTTGGATATTTCGCTCTTTTATTTAGATATATGCCACTTCCCAGGGCTGCCCACTCCTTATCTATTCATCAATGGCCAGGACATTGGCTGGCTCTCCCTACTATAATGCAGGTTGGTAACCCAGGAAGCATGGGAAAGAGTGAGGCCCATAAAGGAATGAGTAAGGGAGGTTTAGGTGTGTTCGGTCCAAGGCAGGTAGCGACTCAAGTCTTGCTGATTGTTCTTACAGTATGATCTGGGAAATCTTCCAATATCCTGATTAAATCTTTACACCTTGCTCTTGATAGGTGGTATCTTAAAGTCATATACACATTGATGTGTAGGTGTGTTTCAAATATGCAAAGTAAACTGTACTCCCCTATCTGAAACCATGCTTTTGGGTATACCATAGTATCTCTATAAAGATCACAGCTGTTTGTGTAGAAACGGTGAATGATTACCAGAATGGTTGTGAAACCTTTTGATGCTGGCAGATCTTTAATGAAATCAATGGAAATATGTGACCAGGGGGACTGTTGTACTGGCAGTGGTTCTAGTAATCCTGTGAGTAAGTGTCAGGATGTTCTGGATTGAGTACATTATATGATGAGATTTTACACGCCATGTTACATCATTGTTAAGTTGTGGCCGCCAAATATTGTCCCTCACCAGATTTATGTTTGGTTGTATGGACCCACTGTATGAGCTGTTCTCATATACCTTCGGGGACTAAAGTCTTCACAGCTGGACATTCTGATGGCTGATCATTCCGGGCACTAATATCATGCATGATTTCCCAGCATATGGGAGCTACTGTGCAGGATTGCACAAGAATTGCTTGTTCAGGTTGATGTTCTTGGGGGCCATCATGGAGTCTTGACAAAACATCAGCTTTGGTCTTATTGGACCCCTGCCTTTATTGATAGTAGTACTGGGCCCCCTACACCATAATTTAATTCTGCTGGACTTAGTTTGCCCCTGTGGTGCTTTTGGAGGAATCAGCGATGGATCAGGGTGATGAAGAATGGAGCACTGCTTCAAGATTCAAGATTCAAGATTCAGAGAACTTTATTAATCCCAGGGGGAAATTGCTGAAACCATATTTGAGATTTTGAAAGGCTTGGGATTCAGTGCATTTGAGCATCTTCAATAGTGAAGTGAGAGCGGCAGCCACTGAACAGAATCCTCTTTTTCTAAACCTCTTAAAAATGTATGAACCCCACAAACCTTTGCAAATCATCTGCAAATGAGATTACCGTTTCTTTAGTTTTGTTAATGTCCACTCCCTGGGTATCTAGGATGTATCCCAGGAACTTAACTGAGGGCTGGTGTAATTCACACTCCTCCATCTGGATGAACAGGTTCTCCAGAAACTTGGAAAGGACATGGTATACATGATTTACATGTTCTTGCTCTGAGGATGAGAAGATCAGAATACCAGCTATAGAGATTAAATGGTTAGTGTTTTGTAAACACTTCATTTACAAAAGCCTCCTAGACAGAAGGGTATTGACCAAACCATAGGACATTTCTATGTATTTGTAGTGCCTGGAAGTGGTAATAAAGGCCAGATGAAGAATCTCTGATCCATGTGACACTGGATGCACTATGTAGGTCTAACCAAGTGAAGACTTTAGTGCCTCTGGATGGAACTAGTGGTAGTGGACACGCGTTCTTCACTGCAGTCTAGTGAAGGAATGACTGCAGGAGAGGTAGACTGCTAAATATAGGCTAAGGCTTATGTGTTTCGTTTACATATTTCTCCATTGCATGAGTTCCTGGAACTGAGAGAGGATAGGCTCTGCTACGTGGAGGTGAGGCACCAGGGAGGAGGTCAATGGAACAGTAAAAAGCGCTAATGAGGCAGCAGTTCTGAGGCTTTTGCTTTCCTAACTGTGTCATCAAGATCAAGATAAGGTGCCGGAATCTGGATATTCTTTAAGACCTTTAAAAACATAACTGTAGGCCTTTGTAACAATTATAGGCTTTTTCAATAAAATAAGGGATAACACTCTTTGACAAACATGCATTCATTCAAAGAAAACCATGGACACAAAGACAATGCAATCTTTGAGCGTCATTTTGTGTGTATGTGAATGAGTGAGGAGGAGAGAGAGAGAGAGATGAGGATTGTGTTTGAATCATTCATGATATTCCCCCACTGACGGGGTTCGTGTTTCTGTGAAGCACGTCTGTGTGGGTTGCACAATGTAGAACACGCACACACAGGGCGGTTGCATAGAACGAACCGTTATTTATGCACCTTTATTTAATCGTAATCTACACTGTTCTATAATATAACTTGGTTCGACTAGATTATTTGCGTGCGCTGGCGTGTGAAAGCTTAATAAAGTCTTGTTTACTGTAGTGTGTTTCTTCAGGGTTTTGGCGAGAGCTAATACCTACACAAATACATAGGCAAGTGCACAAAAAGAGCTTCTTTAGCACTTGGCCTGTGCAGTAGGTTAACATGCTTCGTCCCATGAAGGTGAAAAAAAATCATAAAAGAAGATAAATGCAAGGAAAGTGGATGTCAAACATTATCCCACCCTGTACACACACACACTCTCTCTCTCTCTCTCTCTCTCTCTCTCTCTCTCTCTCCCTACTACTATTACACACATTTGTTTAAAGGTCCCTTAGGCACTGCGGTTGATGTAGTGCATGTTCTCTAATTAAACTGTCTACTTAAGCTGACGGCGCATATGTCTGAGCTCTGGGACTGTTAATAAAGGCTTTATAAAGGACCTATAGTGCTTAGCCATTATGATAAACTCATATGAAAAGCCAGAATAATGCTGACGGGATGTGTATAGAGACATCCATTAGTGTGTATTTGTTGTAGGCTATAAGTTTTCTGCTTTTTTTTTTTTATTTCACAGAATGTAACTAAAAAAAAATTCCATTGGCCAAATCAGTCTTTTATTCAGTCTTTCAGTGTGCAAAGGGATTTATTGGTAGTGGTTTGTGTTTAGTGTGTTTTGAGACTAGGTCTAGCTGATCAGTAACAGTATACGCCGTGTGGATATAGGAGAAGGGTGTTTAAGTATGTCATTTAAATGATTATGTAATTAAATAATTGAAAATCTTAGTATTTAGTGTAATGTAACATAATTGCCTAAATATACTGTCATATGAACCTAATGCATCATCTAACAAAGGTGTGTGTGTGTGTGTCTGAGAGAGAGAGAGAGAGAGAGAGAGGGAGAGAAAGAGCGAGAGAGATCTAGCAGACTGCACCTGTACACCTAGTATCAGTTAAGCCACTTGAGACTGATATCAATACTTAATCACCAACTGATATTGAGAAAGTAAGCGAGCAAGTGTGTGTGTGTGTGTGTGTGTGTGTGTTTGTGTGTGTGTGTGTGTGTGTGTGTTTGTGTGTGTGTGTGGGGGGGGGGGGGTGATGTAGCATCTAGCATTCGTATGAGGAGAGAAAACAGAAAACAAAAAAGAAGGAAGGGAAAAGCGATAAACTGTGAAATTGGGTTTGGGCAGTGAGACAGTTAGACAACAACGCTGCTGAATTCTCAATTCTGATTGGTCAGAAGGATGTTGATTAATTTTCTATAGTAGCAGCTCTGACAGTAGTTCTAGATGCAAAGCAAGTCACAGGTTTATAGTAATACACTTCTTCTATAAGTCTATATTTCACAAGACTTGTACAATAGAGACTTCACACAGATGCGTGTAATTCTTGATATGGTGAAGTTTTCTGTGAGGAGGCGTTTATTTAACCGTTTTTGGAAGGAGTCTCCAGTGTTAGCGCTCCGTATTTAATAGTCAGAGGTGAAGCTGTAACTTTCAGGTTTCTAACACAGGAAGGTCTTCAGGACAGACGACTTTGCGCTTTGTGATTTCTTGGTCACATGACAAGCTGTGTTCTTTTGCTCTTAAAAGTCCTTCTTAGAGGGAACAACTGTTTAAAGCTGCTATAATGCAAGTGATAACAGGAACTACAGTAACTTGTTTTGCGAGTGTTCCGCAACATTCAATTCCAAAACTAGTATGATGTGATTCTGTGGTATAAGAGGAATAAAAGGCTTGAGGAAATGCAGTTAATGGAAAAGAATCTACTCTGAGGTAGTAACTGCTATGTTTACTAAACTGATAGTAAAATGCTATGACTGACACTATAGTAACCATGGTACAACTGTTGTCTTTTTTCCTTTGGGCAAAAAATAATATAATAGAAATTGAAAGGGAAATATAATTTTTAAAAATATCAATAAAATAATGATAATATAAAACATTAAATTAAATTAAACAATTTACGATTATCAGATTATCTCAGTTAGTTAGTTAATATCCAAGGTGAGTCCTTGAAACCCTAAACTCCTGAGCTTTATCCTTGGACTGCATTCTGCCTTAGTTGTCTCGATGTCACTCGATGTAAATAAATGTAAATTAATGAATAAATGTAAATGTAAATAAATGCAAAAAAGGAGAAAAAAAATGAAAATGCCAGGTGAAAATCTGGGTTTCCAAATCTGTTCGGAAGTCTGGTCCAGAAATGTGTTTGTGTGGCTGTAAAATAATAATAATAATAATTATTATTATAATAATAATAATAACTTATAGACTACTGCAAAATGTCTGCTAGCCTTTTTTTTTAATAATTCAGTAAATAAATCATTTAGCGACATCTAGTGGCAGAAGGCGTGAAATGCACTGTAGGAACTGTAATGTCGTGACCTTCACCAGCAGAGGGCGACATTGTAGCGCTACTGAATCACACTTGCTTAAAATGACATTTCCAAGTGATCATACAGACAATAAATAAAAACTAATAGCGCCGTTAGTGAAATATATTCTGATTTTATTTATTTATTTACTTTTTATTTACCAATCAGGCACGTTTTCCAAAGCATCAAGAAAAAAAACTTTGTGTACTCAATTTTTCATATATTACATAAGTACACACTAGTCCCACATTTCTTTCGATAAGAATACCTACATTGTTTTATATTACAATTTTTTAAAAAGGTTATGTTTTAGAGCTATAGTTGTAGCATCATTGGTGGATAATAACAAAAAAAAAATACTTGGCAGATTTGATAGATATTATGTTTCATAAAATGGAAAGTCAGAAAACATCAGCGCTTACTATAGCATGTTAGCAATTAGTTAGCATGGTACTATCCACCCATCTCTTTTCTGTGCTGCTTATCCTATACAGGGACGCACACAGCCTGGAGCCTATCGCAACTCGGGGCACAAGGCAGAGGACACCCTGGACGGGGTGCCAACCCACCACAGGGCACAACTGCACACACATTCACTCTCCATGAAGAATTTGGAAATGCTAATCAGCCTACAGCATATCTTTGGATTGGGGGAGGAAACTGGAGTACCCAGAGGAAACCCCTGAAGCACAGGAAGAACATGCAAACTCCACACACACAGTGCTAACCACTACGCCACCGTGCCCCCATTAGCATGGTACCTAAATAAGCTAATTAGAAAACTAACGTCCCAGCTAATTCGCAGGGATCGTCTTGTTTAGGAGCAATCATTTAAAATTCTAACTATATTTATTACTTTATTCTGGTACCTAGCTAGCAAAGTGAGTACTGGAATCATTAGCCCGCTAACTAGTTACCAAACAACTAATTACTTTAAAGGAAATTGACTGTTCAGATTGTGGAAGAAAATGTACTACAAGAGGCCACTATGTACCGTAGTTGATACACATTTCGAAGTTATAAGGGGAAGATGGTGTAAAAAAGAGTATCAGAACACGAGATGAGGTACGACTGCATGATGCAATGTATTGTGGGATTTCTGAGTTCTCTGGCTGTTCTCTACAGTGTTTTCAGACATGTCTGCAAAATGGTGGACTCCCAAAATAGTACACTATGAAGTGAACGTAGTGTGGTTTCAGATACAATCCCTGCTAATATTTCTAATTATTGCACTTCTTTTACTGCTACTGACGGTAAAGATCATGCTCAAAGACAAACGATGGAAGTCTGAATCACATAATACACATGCCAAATTTCCAAGTATGTAGCCAAAGCTATCTTTATGGCGTACATTATCCCACAATGCAATGCAAGCGTTTCAGTCACATGGTTTATCTGTATGCGGTCACCATATTTGGTGCCAAAGTTCTGGCTTTGCTGCACAGCGTGAACATAATTAGAGGTAAACGATGGCTAAAATTACTCACCTTACATTGGAAAGAGAATCTGTACCTTGGCAAAGTCAGTAAAAACAGGCTGTGATTTTTATGGACTTTCCCTTGCATTATGGGAAATAATAATTCCGCTTAAAATCTATGTTAACCTGATATATATTTATCCCATACACGACCACTCATTATTCTGAAGACTCTGTGGAAGCTTTTAAGAGCACAGATGTCTAGTAGCTCTCCACGTCCGGGTGAGTAAAGGATCCCAGGGTGTGTCATCATTAGGAGAAAGAACTCTGTCATTGCAAGTTGATATCAGCTAACTAACTAACTTTCACTAATGTTAGCACTACTTGCCTCCCAGCAGTCCCATAACATAGCTAGCTAGATATCTATTAGCTAAGTCTCTATTGGCTAACTAACTTGTTTACCTGCTAGTCTTTTATTCATTGTCATTGGCTGTCAGTTATTAATCAACTGATACATTTAACTGTAATGTTCTTTCTCTATTTTTATTGGTAATGAAGTGATACGGCTTTACTTACGACAATCAAAAGTTAACACATTGTGTTAACAGCACATCTTTAAGTGTTGTATTCCTACTATATGAGACCAATTTGCCAACAAATACAAATTTGTATTTCTTAAAGAATGACAAATGATACTTTTTATCCATTTATTGTTGTGGAAAGAAACGAGTTCCTCTTCTCACTTACAGTATATCATATTATTCCTCTGTCCTCCAACAGTTACAGCTTTACATATGCCTGTTACAATGCAGTGACACTGGAGACTCCTTCCTAAAATGTTAAATAAATGTCTCTTTGCAGAAAACATCACCATATCAATGAGTATACATGTTTCTTTGGTAAATAACAGATCGATTTTAAACATGTTAACATATTAGATTGAGCCCATTATTATAATCAACACCTTCTGACCAATCAGAATCAAGAATTTAAAAGTGCTGTGGTATATTTAAAGGCGATGCATGGCCTTGGCTCGATGAGTGGTGGAATGATTTTCTATTTTCTATATTATTGTGTACAAAGTTCTCTAAATTAGCGTTAACGTGTTCCAAAGCGTCATCCTTTCCCGTATGGTCTTCCTGTTATTCAGGAACATCTCTGTTTCTTTGAGTTCGCATTTAACGTCCCAGATTCATTGTGAATAAACAATGGTTCTGCTTGTAATGGGGCCATTTTGCATTTTTGTGCATTTTGAGTTTTGTTACAGCAAAGACAGACACACAACTTACCACAAAGGGCTATTATCACATTGCGGCAAATGTTCAGTGGCGCCCGAGTCACATCACGGGTACTTGATTTAATTAAAGATTCATTCTCCTCTCTCTCTCCTCTCTCTGCACACAGTAAGCAAGCGTGCGTGGACTGTTCTCTCATCATGTACTTCTTGTTTTTTGTCTGTGTTGAAAAAAAACCATCGCTTCTTTCTCTTCCCCCCTTCCTCTTCATTCCTCATTCACTCAGCTCCATATTCGTACATGTTCAGTGAATGGTACCTAAATATACAAACTGCTGATTTGTTGTTAGTTTCAGGGGCAAAACTTTTTACGTCTCTAAAGTTGTGTGCGCGCGCACAGGTGTGTGTGTGTGTGTGTGTGTGTGTGTGTGTGTGTGCGTGAGTTGTGTGTATCTGTCTTGAGATTTTTTTCACTTCTCGTTCATCTTTCACTTCTTGTTCATGCTGACAGCTGTGCCATCTGTTCTTTTACTAGATCTCACATCTCTTTTCTAGGTAAATGCATTCACACACACACACACACACACACACACACACACACACACACACATTTGTCTTACTATCTTTGTGAGGACCTTCCTAATTATTAATGTAAGCAATTAATGCAATGTATACACCGGTCTGTTATTCCTATCCTTGTGGGAACATTTGGTTCCCACCAAGATATAAAAAACTTGACTGGGTTTGAGATGTAGACAAAACGCACATACACACACATACATGCACACACACACACACACACACACACACACAAAAACCAAAATAGCATGTGTGTGTCTCTGTGTGTGTGTGTGTGTGTGTGTGTCTTGCCTACATCTCAAACCCAATCTTACATTTTTAATGGCATTTTAAATAATGCAGAAGAGCCCAAAGCCAAATCTTCACTATTGTGTGTGTGTGTGTGTGTGTCTCCCCGGCCGTCTGTGTGTGATTCATGCATTATTCATTCCATGTAAACATTCCCAAGTGTATGAAAATGACAGAAAAAATGGTCCTTATTGTCATGACAGGTACTAAAACAGTTCCTAAAGGTCATTTTTAAACATGAGCTGCTCTGCTCCTTCTAACAGCGCAAGGGAAGTGCATTAGACAGGCCTTTGGAGGGCGGTGGGATCGAGTCAATACAAGCAATGTAGACTTCAGGAGCCAAATTCTCCCTGAGGACGTTGCGATCTGACAATGAACTTTTCAAACCAGCAACATTTGACTTTCGATTTTATGTAAACAGCCTCTGTATTTCGAGATATGTGTTTAACTTCTGTTTAGGAAAAGGAAATTCTAAAAAAAAAAAAACCTGTTCATTGCTTGCTGTTTGTTGGCTTTGTTTTAACTGCTGTTTTGTTTGCAATAAAATGTCTCTGAGGAGTTCTGGGACTTTGTGCACAGCTCAGAGGAGCCATTACATCCGAGCCAATCTAAAACTGTGGCTGAAACATGAATGTTAAGAACATAAACCACTCAACAAACCACAACGTCACAACGTCTTAGTAGTTCAGTAGTAGAGTGTTGCATACATTTGTTAGTAAGGTTTTATATGATGTTACTTTGTAAATACACTATATGGCCAATAGTTTGTGGACATCTGATCATCACAGCCATATGTGATTCTTCTGTTGCCACAAAGTTGGAAGCTCGCAATTGTATAGCATGTCTTTGTATGCTGTAACATTACAATTTCCCTTCACTGGAAGTAAGACACCCAAACCTGTTCCAGCATGATAATACCCCTGTGCGCAAAGTGAGCTCCAAGAAGACATGGTTTGCCAAGGTTGGAGCGGATGATTCTGAGTGGCCTGCACAGAGCCCTGACCTCAACCCCGCTGAACACTTCTAGGGAGAACTGGAACTGCACTCCAGACCTCCTCAACATCCCAACATCAGTGCCTGACCTCACTAACACACAAATCCCCACAGCCACGCTCCAAAATCGAGTGGAAAACCTTCCCAAAAGGAATGAAGGCTGTTATCGCAGCAAAAGGGGACTAAATCTGGAATCGGATACTCAACAAACACTTATGGTTGTGGATGGTCAGGTTTCTACAAACTTTTGGCCATTTAGTGTGTCACGATCAATTTGGAAACGAGAGTCAATAATATTGGATTTTAAAGCTGTGTACAGGGTTTGGGGGAAGAGGTAGTTTATCATTGGGATTGTTTTGACTGGGAATTTAGTCACACAGACAGTCACAAAGACCTTGTTATCTTTGGATGTAGGGACTGAGTAATAATAATCAAAGACACAATATCATGGTCTAGAATAGATGTATTCAATTTTTTTCTCCATGAGTTGCACTACCCAGTTTTTTGAGAACTTGCGTCCCCACCCCCTGACCACCAAACAAGAACAAACTTGTCAACAGGCTACTACTTGTCTGATACAGTATTGGTATTTTTCCATCTCATCCCTCAACTTCTTCTCTAAATATAAAAAATATATATATCTGTATATATAAATTCTATGCTTTTAGCACAATAGGCACTAAAATAACTAAACACTCCTGGCCACATTTTAATTATCTTTTTTTTTTTATTCACTGGGAGACTCGTGTGGTTAGACAGAAGCACTGAATCATTTTTAGTGCCATTAGCAGCTAGCATAACCTTTGTTTACATACCTAATGAGTAGATTGTGTATACGTTTGACATAACTTCATTAGCCGATTTATTCTTCTGGGGAGTTAGCAAGCTAGTTATTCAGCACTTTGTCCTGCTAGCTAGCTACTTCGCCTGTTACTCAGCTCTCTAGCTAGCTAATTAGGAAATCAACAACATTTTGTAGACAGTTTGAAAGAATAGACTGGAAACATTTATTAGAACACAGATTCTCAAGCTTTTTAAGAGTCAGGAACCACTTTAACAAACAAACAAAAAAAAAAATCACAGACCAAATCAGTACAGATTTATTTTTACAAATAAATTATTTAAAAATGTATTATACAATAATATCTTGTCTATTTACTAGAGCCAAATTTCTTTTACCCAATTTTTTTTTTATTATTAAAATTGTCATTAGATTCCAATTGACATTATTTAGAACTTTGATAATTGTAGGTTGTGGTCTAAAAATTAAAAATTAGAAAATGCCAGCCCTCCTGCCTATGATTCACGGAACCACGGGACTAGAAAGTCTCGTCATCTACATTGTACTTGTCGAATGTGTCTGGATGATCAAATCTCTGCTCTATTATATACAGTAGATAAATGGTTCCTCAAGGTTTATTTGGTTAGTTAAAGGTCTTAACTTCCTTCCTCTGAAACGGAAACACTGATGTAGGGTTCTGTATAAACCTTTTAAGGTTCCCAAAAAAGAGACAACTCAAAGAACCCTTATATATATATATATATATATATATATATATATATAGTGTACTCTTCTCTCCTTGTACTTGAACAGGCCTTTCCTACAAGGTAGTTGATTCTCTGCGCTTCAATTTCCTCAACACATTTCTCCAATCTATACGCACGTTTTTGCAAAATTTCATATATCACGCACAAAATGAAACACTCGCTCCATTGACTTCATGACTTCCATCGAATTTTTTTATTTTTCTGTCTCGCAGTCAGAAGCACCACACAGTGATGCCAAAGTGCCTTTTAAAATGACCATGCTTATCATCACTGCTCCAATAGTCTCATATAATCTCACTTTCTGTCTTCTCACAGCTTCTGAAAATGGACTCTTAATTGTTTTATACAGTCTTTACACACACATTTTCAGGCAGTTTAGCTCTATGTGTGTGTGTGTGTGTCTAAGAGGAAATCCATTTGGTCTGGCAGTCTGATTGAAAGATTTTCAGGAACATCCATTAACTCCAGGATCAAAGGCTAACACCTTTTAAAATGTGCACACACACATATATACATACACACGCGTTTGACTTACTACCCTTGTGAAGACCTTTCACTGACATAATTATTAATACAGCTAATTAATGCTATACCCCTAAATCTAACCTTAACCTCAGTAACCAAAAGGAAACCTGTTTTGGAATGGCTGTTTTTATTTATTTATTTAAAATAATAGCAGCTGGTGGTTTTTTTTTCATTCAGATTAAAAACTTTTCATATATTACACGCAATATGAAACTCTCACTTCATTGTAATGTTGTTTTTCCATAAGTAGGTTAGGTGAAAAATGTATAGGAGGGTAAGGTGTCTTATAATGAAATTCGAATGAATTTCTAGCAAGCTGAGAACATGGCCAATAAGCTTTAAGCTGTTCGTTTATTTTGTTTTCTATTCATCTCATAAGGTTAGTTACATTTTTCTGACGGTAGGCGAACTGGCTATTCTAAATTGTCCCTAAGTGTGAACAAGTGTGTAATGACCTGCAATAGAACAGGGTCCCATTTGTTCCTGGGAGTGGCTACGGCTCCACCACGACCCTCAGTTTTATTTCAGTTGTCTTAAATAGGCCTACTGAGAAACATAATGGCAATGAATATTGGTCATGGAAATAATCAGTTTGAGGAGCCTCATACACTCTCCTGAATTGCTTTTTTGCTTGTGAGCCAAACCTATAAAAATAAGCACTGGCAACAATTCTTTACATATTTCCATTGTTGCTGAAACTACTTCCCCCTCTTTTAAAAGATAAAATTACAAAAATGAAGAAAATCTTTTTTTAATATAATAATATTCACTCAAATCTAAATTTTCTACCCAATTTGGTCATTTGCCAATTCCCACCCACCAGCCATCTCTCCCCTATCATATGACAGGGAAGGTGAAGGCTAACAAATGCTCCAAGACACGTGAAGCCAACCAGCTGCATCTCTATCTGGCAGCATAATACACTTAGAGTAAAGCGCTATCTGCCCTCTTCCACATACATGAGCTCACAGATGCCCATGATTGGCTAGTGTCACTGTGATTGACAGGGGAGAGAGAGAGAGTTTGGCCAATTTTGCTTTCTAGACTAATGGCCACAGATGGCTGTGGCATTGACAATAGGGCAAATCCCTATCATTATAGGATCCCCTATATACCTATTTTTAAATTACCCTCAGTCTCTGCAAACTCTCTCTTGTTGGCTTAGACCACATATGAGGTTGCACACGTGAAAAGTCCCACTGTCATTCATCATCAAAAGCTTTCAAAAACAAACATATCAGATAACATGCTGGCAAATGAGGCTGGTTGCAAGTGTATATACACTGAAGTGCAGGCTTCATTTGGCCAGGACTATAGTCAGTATCTATAGCAGGGTGTCACATGTAAGTAACATCAAACAAAGATAACTGATAATCAATAACAATAAAATAGGCACGTCAGAACCATTGAATAAACATGGAACAGACAATAAAGATCAGAATTGCATGATACAATTGGCAAGACTTCATAAAGAACAATAACACAGAAGATATAAGAAGGCAAACTGATCACACAGTTAACACAGAACAGGTGAGTACAGTCAGCAACAGACCAATGACGGGACAGTGGCAGAGACAGCACCAGAACAGAAACATAATAATAAACAAAATCACACGTAGAACAAAACACACGAAACGGAAGCAGAACTTGTTGTGCTGGGAATTGCGATGTGTGCCGAGAAGGGGGATTCGTGATGGTTTTAGCGTAAAACCTGGTTGCCAGGAGGTGGTTGTAACATGATCTTTCAACAAGATAATGATTCTTAACATCTTATCTAAACATAATGTATTGGCCATGCTAAATTGCCCGCTGGTCTGCATGTGTGTGTGTGTGTGTGTGTGTGTGTGTGTGCATGGTACTCTGCGACAGACTGACATTCCAGGCTCGCTCCCAGTATTCCTGAGATATTCTCTGGATCCACCACATCCCTGAGGCTAAAGCTCTTACTGAAGATAAACAGATGAATGTATAAATGAATGAAGCTACCTCATCAGTTGAAACGCAAATTAAAGCTCAGTGGCACCAGTAATTCTGGATTTGACCGTATATACACTACATTATACGGGAGCGTACAGGAGGGAAGGAAACCTTCACTTCCTGGATATTTATATTCGTTGATTTATTTATTTAGTATGATTATAATTGGATTTAGATGATGAAAAGGTGAATGAACAAGCGGCAGCATTAGGAAATCATCCGGTTTTCACATGCTGCTGGAAGAACAGGGTCAGGGCGCAGAGAGAGAGAGAGAGAGAATTTTTTTTTTGGAATTTTGAAAGACCTTTATTACAATTATTAAAACATTGTCATATCAATTCTCACTTTGTTAAAAAAAAAATATATATATATATATATATATAATCTTAAAAGGTATACAAACTAACTTTTCATAACTAACAAGAAAAAGAGAGAGACACAGAGAGAGAGAGAGAGAGAGAGAGAGAGAGAGAGAGAGAGAGAGAGAGAGAGAGAGAGAGAGAGAGTCACATACAGAGAGAGAGAGAGAGAAAGAGAGAGAGAGAGAGTCACATACAGAGAGAGAGAGAGAGAGAGAGAGCGCATCCGCCTTCATGAACATGCGGTCAGTGCGCAGAAACAGACGCAGAGAGAAGTAGCGCGCGACAGCGTTCGTGCCCTCGTGCTGAAGGTGACGGGTAACGGATTGCGAGCACACACACACACACAGAGAGAGAGAGAGCGTCACACACACATACACACACACACACACACACACAGAAAAAATACACAGAGAGAGAGTCGCAGCAGCAGTAACGGCTCGGCGCGCGCAGCTTCACGCGACAGCTCTGAAGTCCTCTTGCTGAAGGTGACGCGGATGATTCAGGTTTTTCTCCTCAGGATTTTTGTTTCTTTTTAGAGGCAGCAGCTTCTCAATGCGTGCGTGCGTGCGTGCGTGCGTGTGTGTGTGCGTGTTGTTTTGTTTCCCCTTCCGCAGATGCTCCGCGCCGTCATGCTGCTGGTGTGTGTGTGCGCGGCGGTGATCACCGGAGCAGCCGCCCGCCAGGACAACGGCAATTTCCTGGACGACAAATGGCTGACGGCTCGATGGGACAAATTTCGTGACGTGAGTTGCGCTTTTTTTTTTTTTTTTTTTTACGACTCTTAACAGCCTCGGGGTTTGCTGGCTGTTCGTGTGCTCGTGTGCTCTCGCGCGTGCGTGCGTGTAGATGCGTGTGTGTGTGTGTGTGTGTATTCATGCGCGCGTGTGCATTCGTGCGCGAGCGCGTGTATGTGTTTGTGTTTTCTACGTCATGCTGTGAGAAAGCATAATGAGGCTAATTTCACCCTCTAATTCCGCCATGTAGGCTTTAAACCCGCTGAGGTAATTAGTTAACTGGCTAGTTAATGGCATTAACACCTACCACTGCGATTTATTTCCTCTAAATATCCTGTTAGACGATAAGATGTTTAGCAGCCATGAACCTAAAGCTGAGGTGACGTTAGGCTATGTTGTTTAGATACAGTAGCTTATTTAATACACTAATAAGTACGTTTTTGTCCTAGTCATTACCTTATAGTTTTCCTAATAGTTTACTTTTAACCGAGTTTTGAAGAGTTTCTGAGTTAATATTGTTTTATAAAGTACATATAAAGAGAAATATACATAATTCTGTCCTCTCACATGCTAACAAATGGGTGCTTCCACAACTGAGGTGCCATTGGTGCCCCACTGATACTACATTTACACACATACACACACACACACACACACACATATATATATATATATATATATATATATATATATATATACACACACACACAAAATATAAGACATATTAAGCGCTGGTTAACTCCTTTTACAATAATGTTTCAGACAAATAGCTTAAAACATTAATAAAACCTCTAACTCATTTAGAAAACTTTTTTTTTTTTTAAGGTGTGAATCCATTTAACATCTCATACTTGAAACATCCTTTTCCAAGAGTCATCCATTGTAGGTTATGAAAAATGTACATTTTAGTTCCACAGCATTCACTCAAACCTGTTACCTGAAAACACTCACCCCTGTGAAGTATTTGGAATATTCCACGAAACACATGTTTAACAGGAAGTTGCATCATCTGAATTTTCTGAAGATCATGGGAAGAAGAAGTGCAGTCTATCATTTTCTTCATTTTCAATGATATTGTGATATAGACTAACAAGAAAGTAGAACAGTGTTATACAGTATAGCCTGAAGTAAAGTAAATTGTTAATTAAAAAAAATAAATAAATGAGTGAATTATTAGAATATCCTTAATGGCTTTACACATTAGGATAGTTAACTACATTTTGTGTATTTGCTATTTCTGTGCAAGAAAAAACATTATTTCAACCCTGATACTCATTTAAGAACAACATGCAGCCTGTCAACAAAGAAATCTTTTTTAAAAAAAAAAAAAAAAAAGATATTGTTGCCTGAGGTGGATTTTTTTCAGCCATTCGGTTTTTGAATTTTAAAAATGATTTAAAAAATGAAGATTTACAATTGTTAAATGGCATCACAGGCATGGAATCACCCATCTGAGGGTTGTATCTTGGAAATGTCTTACACACTTCTGTCTACATACATGACCTTTGCAAAAATGTTGCCTTCATGAATTATCATATAGTTACACAAAACTTTCCTTCAATATGCAGTTACAATTTGGAAATATGGGAAACAATGCAGTCTTCCTGTGCTTATTGAAGAGTTATGTTTACCTTGCAAAGTCATAATTGCAAAGTCTTTGTTTTAAAGTGGATTGATAACATTAGCTGTGTTAGCTGTGTGTTTTGTGGTATGATGTGTTTTGTGGTATGTCTGAAACATAAAATGCTGCCTTAAGGCTGTATTCAGAGGCATGTCCAAATTAAATGTCTGTAAAAAATGTAAAATATAATGTAAATTATACATTTTTGGTAAAACTATCCAAAAGGTTGCTTTCCTTGCTAAATCTAGGCTTTCCTAGATAATTTTATGAATCTAAAGGCTTTGTAAGCCATATTTTACCCTGATAAATCCCTGCCTAATTTACAGCCAATATCATTTACATTGGTTTTTGTGGTAATGAGATTTCCTGCAGTTTCATATTTAATTCTGATGATTCACCTAATTTTATTTTAGAGCTGCAAAGAAAGGTTTCAGTTCTCCCTAGATAGAGAGATAATCTGCTATCAGCTATTTGAAATTCTGCACTAAGGAGTTTTCAACTGCTTTATCCATATTAGACACCATATTAGATATAGCATATAAAAAGATATTGCCTGCACAACCACAAATCATATATAGTATAGAAAAGAGAGAGGTCCCCTGTGGTACCCCATACATCATAGTTTTAGGCTCTGACAAAGTCCTATTTAGGTTATATCAACTTCCTGGGTGTGACTAGTTAAATACGACTAAACCCACTTTATTGTTATCCCTCAAAAACCCATGGCCTTAAGCTTAGTTTATAAGATTTTGTGATCTACTGCACAGTATCAAGTGCTTTCTGCAAATCCAATAAAATCATAATGCAAATTTTCCCATCATCCACTTCAGCTCTTATAAAATATGTTAAATACAAGTTGCAAGTATCTGTGGAATGGGCTTTTCTAAAACCAGGACTAGCCAAGATCGAGTCAAGACCCAGTCTTAAGGGAGTCGAGGCCAAGTCCATATCGAGTCCTAATGAAAGCGAGACCAAGTAAAGATCCAAGTAAAGAAAACCATCAAATCCTTTTAGAGGCCAAGCGTTTCAATTTCATATATGCCAGACCAAATTTGCAATTGCGCTAAAAGATATTTGGTTGTTGCGGACAAGGTAGTTTCTCACCCTGCCATTGGTAAACAAAATGTCAGTGCCCGGTCTTAAATCATTGTTTGAACATGAACCAATTATACAAGTTCTCTCAACTAGTTGGCATCATTCACACATTGTGCCATTGATTAGGCTGTTTTCTGGAAGGAGAAATTATTTCTTGTCCCACAAACTTTCGGTAGAGACCAAGACCATATTTATCGAGACCAATGCCCAAGACTCAGACAAGTCCAAGTACAAATGCCAATAATTTTGAGACAAGTTAGTTCCTGTTATCACATTATAACATTATAAACATATAAAGTATAAACAGCTGTTCACTCTCCAAACACTTTTTTCTCTCTCTCCAAGTTAGGAAGACAAAAAAAGAAGTCCTGAAGACTTTCCTGTGGTGGAAAACCTACTTACTGTTACAAAGCGCTGACACTGGAGACTCCTTCCATAAATGATAAATAAACGTCTCCTTTCAGAAAACTT
Source organism: Pangasius djambal (assembly GCA_022985145.1). Classification (NCBI taxonomy): domain Eukaryota; kingdom Metazoa; phylum Chordata; class Actinopteri; order Siluriformes; family Pangasiidae; genus Pangasius; species Pangasius djambal. The sequence goes on along the minus strand of CM041002.1, from coordinate 11,395,619 downwards.
CAAAATATCAACAATTACATATATTTGGTAAATAACATGCTTTTAACTAGCCAAGAGAGATAAGAATGTAACCTTGAATGGATAAGCACAAAATTACCAAATAAGCATCCATAAAGGTTTACAGTCCCCCAGGTGGGAAAGTGGTAGACCACCAAATTTGTAGTAATATCTTTTCATACCCAAGATATTTTCACAAAGAAATAAAACTGTGTATAAATTAGCTCAAAGTCTTGATTCAGTCCAGAATCTGAATATCTGTCTAAAATCAAATTCATTTTAATAATTGGAATACCCTGCTGGGTAGCAAGGGAATTGAGGATGCAAGAGTCAGGCTTTGGAGTGTGATGCTGTTGTTGTAATTTATTTTCCTCTGGGTGCATTTCAGTGCTTTGGCAATAAATGATGACTCATAAGAATAAAACAAAAGACACACACAGAAGTTCACTTATTACTGGTCTGTTCATGGTCAAGGTCACTGACAACTCTGTGTCCACTCTCAGAAAAACCTCACTGTTTCACAAACAGCATATAAATACGCTTCACAGGTGTAACTACTCACTCATTACCTGCTCATTCTCTGCGGCTGAAATGGAAAAAAAAATTGTGAAGGTTTAAGCAATCCTTATAGAATAACAGACTGATCTGATTAGTAATATTCACTTGACACAACTTGGATGACTGATGCGATTTTCATTGAATTGTTTGGTTGTCACCTTTACATGTATCAGTTTTTATAACATACCAGAACAAAAAATAAATGACCAAATGTCTAGTTTTAAGACTGATTACCCTGACTTTGTATAAATTCATAAATTAGTGCTAAGACTATGTGTGACGGTCTGAGAAAACCTTTCTGATGGTGAAATTTTGACATTTTATGCTATATATATAGTTATTTCCTTCTAGCATTAAATCTGATTACCTCCAAAAGTGAAAAAGTTCATTTAAATGAAATTTGATTCCAATTTTTTTTTTGTCAGAATTTGACAGGATTCAGCCCCAGTGACATCCAAAGGGTTTTCACAGAATGCCACACAAATTTATAGTAAATAATAGATTACATTTTAGGATATTTGGTACTCGTCTATACTGATACCGAAAATGATACAGACATGAGTAGTCTGCTTAGTGTTAAGCAGTCACGGGCTTCATGGAACATTTGGTTTAGCTTTGTTTGTGTTGCATTGCTGCAGTGTTGTGCTAGCAATGAACTCCTTATGCTGTTTTATTTTTAAGAATTATGGATGTTATCTATAGAGTACGTTTAATATAAAGCGCAAGGTCGGCCGACCTGAGCATGCAGAGCAGTATCAGTGAGCGTTGTCAATGCGTTGTTAAAATGCTGTGAATCCTGAACAGAGTGTATGTATACACATACAGAGAGTATGTGTATCTCAGTGCTCACAGAAGTGAAGTGCTCAAAAGTACGACATTTGCTCCACCCTCTTTGCACTCATTTTTAACATTCCTACCAGTATGTCATGCAACCATGCACAGAGTTCCCTTTTCTACCTACTCTTCTTTGTATCTTTTTACACCTGTGTCTTCTTGATTGTTGTTAGGATGAATTCTAGCATGAATTCTTTTTTCGTATATACTAGTGCTTAGGTTTCAGCCATTATCTCTGATCTGGAAAATAGACAAGCGAGTATATACTCTTGAAAATGAGATTATCAGAAATGAGAATTATAAAGGACAAAAGCTTCCATTTATATGTACTTTTATTTTTTTGACAAAACTTGTTCCAGGAACTGGATATTCAACATCGACTGCTTGCAGTCAGATGACTTTTAATGGCAGTGAACCTAGTGCCTGATGATATCTCCTGTTCCAGAGGACTTTCATTTCCGTTTCTGGGTGTGTGTGCGCGTGTGTGTTTGTAGTAATGAGGTGTATATAGTGTTTGCAGTTTGGACCATCAGATAGGCGGTGTGCTACGGTATTTCCAGGAAAAGCCAAATCACCCAATGCTGTCTCACTAAATTTGCGCTGGAAGTGGGCCAAGAAAGCTCTCAATCTTTCTCTCTCTCTGTCCCTTGTTCCTCCTCTCTCCCTTTCTCTGTATCTGTTTGCAGCATTGCCAGAACTTTCCAAGAGCAAACGACCTTTAACATATGTTCCAATACATTCTTTGATTAATCAATATCTTCTCTTATATCTTTGTCTCTCTCTCTCTCTCTCTGTCTGTCTCGCTCTCTTAAAGATCACATTAAAGATTAGCTGAGCCTCTCCATGTGACCTTTCAAGGCCAGTCAGTGACAAGATGAAGCTGTATGCGGATTATCATCTCACTAAACATGACATTAATGAGATGCTCGATTTTAAACGAGGCAAAACTGCCTGAATTAATGCAGGCTTTAAACAGCCTGTTCACTTAAAAACTCATTTAAATGACATTTAGAGATTTAACGGCATTTGAGTTTGACATTAAAAGGATAAATACAGGGTGGCGTACAGTCAGCTCCATAATTATTGGCACCCTTGCAGGTAGAACGGGGGTATAAAAAATTCACTGAAATTTCACTGAAAATAGGAGAGAAATCTAAAGAAAAAACTTGTTTTTTTAAAAAATAGAATGTGTCATAATTATTTGCACCCTTTAGTAGTTTGCTAGCATAACAGCACTGTCTTCTCCTGTAATGCTTCATGTGATTGTCGAATACAGAATCTCAGTAGAGAATGTCTCCAGATTCTCCAGGGTCCTAAATCCTGTCTTGTGGCTTCTGCCCTTCATCCCACCTCACAAGTTTTCTATAGTGTTTAGGTCATAGGATTGGATTGGCTATGTCAAACATTTGATTCTGTTGTCATTGGGTGGATTTCGACAGATGTTTTGGACTGTTGGAAGATCCACCCATTTGTTACTTCTTGGCAGAGGCAGCCAGATTTTCATTTAAAATCTCCCGGCACTTAATGGAGTCCATGATTCGATGTGTCCTAATAAGGGTCCTAGAGTCTTTGGAGGAAAAACAGCCCCACAGCATTACAGATCCTCCACCATACTCCACACCAGTTGGAATTCGGTTCTTTGCTGTATAACCATTCTTCTTTTTATGCCAAGCATTATTTTTGTCTCATCTGACCATAGAACCTGGTTCCAGTCCAAGTTCCAAGTAGCATCTAGTGAACTCCAGGCACCTATGTTTGTGGTTAGAGGCATGAAAAACCTTTTTTTCTGGCATCCCCTCCAAGTAGTTTATTGGCATTGAGGTTGCATCCAATGATACGCAGATTTGGAGATTTGGAGATGTGGTGACGCCTATCATTTGCAAATTTCCTGCCATGGTCCTTGGAGGTACGTTTGCCTCTCTGACTTCCTCCTCATTGTGTGTGCGCCAGGGCAAAACACACTTACATCTTTTTCCAGGCAGATTCATTACAGGTTGTTTTAAACTTGATCTTAATTATTTCCTTAGCAGTGGTTATGGGCTTTTTCACATACTGTATGTAGCTATTTTTATATCCATTGCCTGATTTATGAAAGTCAACACACTTTTGTCTGACTTCAATTGCATATTTTCTAATCTTTGCCAAATAGATGTATGACTAAGGGAATTTGGCCTGTGTGTCACATCGTACTTGTACCCCAGAGAAATAGGAAGTCATGGATGACCGCTTAGTAGTGAACTTAAAATGACTGCCAAGTGGTGCAACAGAAAACTGTTTGCCCTTTCTTTGGGAGATTGCAAGTTTGAATCCAGACAATGCCACAGTTATCTCCTGTATGTGTGTAACATCTATACAAAGCCTACAATGTGTGTGGTGAATTCCGGTATGTGTATTCTGTCATAACTAGCCGCTTTAAGCTTAAACCTATAAGCAGCGAAATCTTTCCCAAGGTCAAAAATGAATAAGTGTATCAAGTGTGCATGAAATACCAGAAGTGATGCATGTTTTTTCGTATGAGCCTGCGTGTGTGTGCATGTGTGTGTGCGTATGCTTTGATCTTTATGTGGTCCCCCTATGTGATGCAGTGGGCAGAAGCTGCATGTCTTATTTTCCCCTTAAAAAAACAAACTCTGAGATGAGGAAGTAACTGCAGTAATTGAAAGTAATTTGACTTGCTCATGTGTGCTGTGACATTGCTAATATTTTCTGTGTTGTATGTGGAGGTATGTAGAAACAGGAAGTAAATAGTATTAGATGTTGAGTATAGCACTCACTCATTTCCTCGAGCTGTTTCTCTCTGTCTTTCTTTATCCGTATTTTTTTCTGTCTGTCTGTATCTCTGCTTTTGTGTGTACGCCATTATTTTTGTCTTAATGGAATGCAGGCTGGCAGCCTAATAGATAGATAAAGAGAGAGAGAGAGAGAGAGAGAGAGAGACAGAGAAATGGATTTATACTGAGACAGCTTTATTGCCAGACCAACAAACAAACCCGGGGGTCGGGGGCGGGGGGATTGGGTGGACAAACAGGGACAGACAGTTACTGACAAAGATGGGGTGAACAGAGGGACAGTTAGAATGTGAGAGAGAGACAAAGAGAAAGACAGCGATTAAGAGAGACAGAGAAACAGAAAAACAGGATAGAGGGGGAAAAAGGTTAGAGAAACAGACATAGAGAAAAAACAGCTATACAGGGAACAGATTAGAGAGCAACAGAGAGTGAGACAGGGAGAGTCAGAAGGTGAGAGACACAGGGGAAAAAAGAGGGAAAGCAGTGAGAGACAGAGAAAGGGAGAGAGTGAGGATGACATTTAGAGAGAAAGATGGAAAGTGAGAGAAAGACAGCAGGTAAGACGGCCAGAGAGAATAGGCAGAGGGAAAGAGACGTCCAGAGAAAGCCAGAGGATGAGAGGGTGAAAAGGATAGAGGGTGAAAGACAAACAGAAAGACAGAGGGTGATAGACAGGCATAGAGAACGACAGAGTGAGAGATACCTGCAGGGAGAGAGTGCAACAGACAGACAGAAGGTGAGAGAGAAAGAGAGCGAGAAAGGCAGAGAGAAGACAGGGTAAGGGAGGCAGACCGAAAAAAGGGTGAGAGACAAACAGAAAAACAGAGTGTGAGAGATACAGAAAAATAGAAGGACAGAGGTTAAGGGACAGAGAGACAGAGAGGGTGAGAGTCAGCCAGAGAGAAAGACAGGGTGAGAGAGGCAGACAGGGAGAAAGACAGGGTGAGAGAGGCTGAAAGACAGACAGTGCATGAGGGACACACGCAGAGATAAAGAGAGAGAGTGAAAGAGACATGCAGAAAGAAAGACAGAGGGTGAGAGAGGCAGACAGAAAGTGAAAGACAAACAGAAGGTGAGACATAGAGAAAGATAGAGAGTGAGACAGATGGACAGAGAGAAAGACAGGGGATTAGACAGCCAGAGAGGAAGATAGAGTTTAAGAGAGACAGACAGAGAGAAAGACAGGGGATTAGACAGTCAGAGAGGAAGATAGAGAGGACGGTGAGAAACAGACACTGATTCACATTCAGACACACTTAGGAGTGTAAATGCTGTACATATATTAAAAATGCGTGTTGTGTGAATTGCCAAGCATCTTCCCTCTCTCACATCATCTCACACACAGTTTGTAGAATGAATTGATGCTTGTCATGCTCCCTGCTTGTCTTTTATTTAGTGCACCACTTCTAGAAAGTTCTTCAAAGAAAGGATCAATCATGTCTGTTTTGAATGTGTTATTAAAGTGCTCATAAAAAGCATAATGCAATGATAATTTACAGTGCTGAGACTGAAATAATCCTCAGGGGTGTGTGTGTGTGTGTGTGTGTGTGCGTGTGTGCGTGTGTTCTGTTCCATTAGGATAAAGTGTCCTGTCTGCAAGGCAGGTTAAACAAATCAACCCATCCTTTCACTTTCTCTCTCTCTCTCTCTCTCTCTCTCTCATGTAATGAGTGCACTTCAACACTTCAAGGTTATTGCTCGGTGTTATTTCCAGTCAGATGTAGCAACATTGAAGCAGTGTTGCCATATTTAGAGACTCTCTTTGTAGTTTGTGCTTCCCATTGCATTGTTAACTCACACAGAGCTTGATAATTCAATAAAACTGAATGCTTTTTCAACTCAAGTCAGAAACCTATGCCAATATGTACACTGTAAATCGGTACTTAAGTAGATTTTCCCTTTCAAATTATGCAAATCGCCTGCGTGTCGTTCAGGCCTACAAGGCTGCTAGGCTTCTCTTAAGTAGAAGTGTCTGAGACAAGGGTTTTCAATAAAAGTAAAAAAAAATCCGGGATAGAAAATGTGGGCTGAAGAAGGAAATCAGCTTTTTTCCTATGCTGTAAAAGCAGCTTTGAGAATAGCACTTGATCCAGCACATCCCATTCTTTTGCATTTCATTTTCTCTTTAGTGCTAGTGCTGGCAGTTATTCGTGTGCACAGTGTAAAGAAGCTATTAGTTAGTAAATTGTGGTGATGAAACCGTGAAGTTTGCACGGGATGTAGGCTATTTCATCATGCTCCTAATTTCCTAATTTCACTCGTTTGATTTGTCTTTTTCAAAGTCTGATAACTTACTCAATAGGTTTCCCTGTTTTATGCTTTAAAACGTAAAATCTGGTTAATTTATCATATGTAATGTATAAGCTACACTGACAAAAAAAGGAATATGTGGTTGGTCAAATTTAAGTGAACGTATTACGTATAGTTTACACAAAAATATGAAGTTTTTTTTAAAGATTTTCTTTAAAATGTAAAGTGCTTTATAAATAAAATGTATTATTATTATTATTATTAAGTTCCTCGTAAAAATTTTTTTTTTCACGATTTCACAGCTTATGCTAAATTTAATTTCAACAAGTTTCTAATTACTGTTGAATTATGCTGTTAGATTTGATTCAGGGAATTGTAACTCCGTTCATTTACATGAAACCGGTGCCTGTATCGGAATTAAGTACGTTCAATGAGCGTTTCAGTTTCAAGTAGGGCGTACTTGTTAATGTAATCATTAACATTAAATATTTATTTCAAACAAAACAGCACGTGTTTTTGGCCTTACTTTCATATCAGCATACTTAAAGCAAAGGTGATTTGTGAAGTGTTTCCCATCTTTGCACTCAGCAAATGGATTGAAATCATCAATCTTATCTCTCGCATCTTGTTCAGACGGCAAAATTGGGTAATATCCTGTTTTTGTTTTTGTTTTTTTCAATTTAAGTCTTACAGTCTGAAAATTGCTGCACACCAATGACTACTTACTTTGAAAGGAATTTTATGAAGGAATACATTTTAAATGTTTATAAATATGATTATCATGACAACCATCCAATTTTATATATATATATATATATATATATATATTATATACACACACACAAACATATAGTCACACTTTATTTAAGAATAGGACTGCCTGGAATACTTGAATATAGCTATATATATGAATATATCATGTTTATTAGATTATTAATTGCCCCTTACTGCCCTAGTTTGTAATATAACCTAATAAAACTTGAATGAATGGTGAAACCATTTGTGATGCCCAGATTGAGGCACTGTCTGACACCTGACACCTCTTCAATAGTCTGTAAAAACAAGACATTTTTGCTTAGAAGTTGCTGAAATTTTGAACACTTAATAGAGATGTTTGCCCGTACCCACATGAGAACAGAACAAACAATAGTGGGAAAATACAGGAAGATAGAGTTACCACTGGCAAGTCCAAAGGCAATGAGCAGGAAATCAACACAAACGTGTGGCACGCAACACAAACATAGTCGTGAAACACGGGGGTAACATGTAAAGTCAGGTCCATAAATATTTGGACATGCAAACGTACTCTTAAATTTGAAAGCTGAAGCACTTAATGATATCAGGTGAATGGTGTAGGAACTCCAGCACTTAAAAAGGAGGGACCAAAAGTCATTGGACAAGCTAAATTAAATATGCTTGGTTGCAAATCCTTTGCTGGAGCCCACGGACATCAGCAGACACTGGGTTTCTTCCGTGGTGATGCTCTGCCAGGCTGTTCCTGCAGCCGTCTCCAGTTCCTGCTTGTGCTTAGGGGTTTTTGCCTTTAGTTTTTTTTTTTTTTTTTCCTTCAGCAAATGAAATGCATGCTCAATTAAATTCTAGTCAGGCGATAGACTTGGCAGTTGCAGAACATTCCACTTCTTTGCCTTTACAAAAGTATTAAGAGGGCAGGATCTGAAGCAGGAGCTGGCAAATAGGAACTGAAGACACAGCATCGCAAACATTCAATTAACATCAGCTCAATATCACAAGACGTAGAATCAGCTTTAAAAAAAAATAAATAAAAATTGTAAACGTAAGCAAATATCTATACAAACTTAAAATCAACACGAGTTTAACTTGTAAAACCCGTGAAACTCACCACCAACTTACAAAAGAGCACAATACTTTTTAAAAAAAAAGTTAAACTACATCAATTTAAAGACATGAAGAGCAGAAATGATGCATGTGTAGGATTTATGGTTCCTGAAATTGATTCCACTGCAAAGATGCTTTGAGGCAAAATGCTTTCTTACTAAAATCAATGCCGTTCCGTTTCAAGGAAAACATTAATACGGGATCGCATCGCTCATATTGCTTATTGGTCGTGAAACATTTGTAATAAGTCTCTATAAATAAATTACGGGAAGTACTGCTGGCTCAGCATAAAGATATCAGATTCGGCCTGAAACGAACATCACAGTAATGTGCATGGAGTGCGTTATAAATAATAAAACACAGAACACAGCGATGCTGAATTGAAAAGCGTATGAGCAATCTGAAAATGACATCTCCACAATTCAGTACAGATTGATTAAGGATGATCGAGTAGGTACAGGACTCGAGACTAACTTTTTTACACAGAACTGTCCAAAAAGTGGCCAGAAACCTTGTGTCAGCCATTTTGAAGTGAATTTGAAGAAGAAAAATTGGCTGTCACGAATATTACTTTTTTCTTTTTTTTTTTTTTTTTTTACAGTTTGTGACCTTGGTATTATATACAGGTTTATACCACAGTGATGTGAAATTCTTGACTCTGATTGGTCAGAAGGTGTTAAATTTCTATACCTAAATGTTTAATGTAGCTATAAACTTGGTAATGTTTATAATGTGTAAAAAAAAAATATGACACGCCATTATTTAGAAAGTAAAATGACTTTAGCTTTGCAGCATTCCTGAACTTGTTAGTGGATAATTAATAATAAATAAATAAACGATGATGCTAGCGATTGCAGCTACTTCCCGACTCACAACCAGCTTCTGGTATTTTTTTTTCTCGATGTAATGACGTTACTTGTACACGATATGCGTTATGTATGTCAGGACACGCCCCCTTTTCTTTCCCCTGATTGCTGATACTATCGTCAATCAGGGATCGTTAGGGGGTGCGATTGGGTAATAACACACAATCTCATAAGCCTATCCTCTACTTTATTGACAGCTGTCAGACTGCAAGTGTTTAGCAGTCTTTATCGGTCTCTGAAACCTTGTGACAGACAAGAAGAAGTGAAAACACGTCTGTTTTATGCTGTCAAACGGCCAGCTGAGCAATCCCGCTATTCTATTCCAATGTCTCTCTCGCCCAGCGCATGTGTGCGTTTCTCTCAGCATGTGGAATGGCATATGGAGCGATCAGAAATGAGAGAAATATCACTCAGTGTCAGAATCAGTTAAATATGCTCGCAAGTGTAAGCTAATTAACAGGCGTGATCGGAGATGCAGCTTGTGTGGAAGCGAGTGTATCAGGTACTGATGTACCGTGTGCGTATCCCACTAACGCTCGTCTTTTATTTGTTTCTCTCCCAACGCTTCCTATACTATCAGGAAGTAGAGGTTTGTATAAAATGTGCTCTGCTTTGTAATACGAAATATGTAAGATGCAAGGAATTAATACTGAACACCACCATTACAGTGCATTACTTATTTCACCTAATATCGATGTGTGTTTCAGGAGCCTGGATCATGGAACCCTGGGAAGCCGCTCGATCAAGGTGCAGGAGACAAACTCAATGTCTAAACTGATATATTTCTGAAATATATCATAGAAGAGATTATCATGGCTACACAAAAGCATCATTTAAGTAATGCAATTTGTCAAAGGCTTACCATTAGGATGATTTATAGTATTTTAACGAGCATACTTTCAAGCAAGTATTATCTCCGAGTGGCTTTTAACCAATCAGATTTTGCCCTGGATTTAAGCTGCACCCATTAGAGAACTGTCACCTTCTCCACGTAAAAACTGACTCATGATTATCATGATTATCAAATCATTTTTTGTTTTTTTTTTTAGCAAAGAACACCTCAAACGCTTCAGTTAACTATACACAGCTATACACAGGCTACAAATCGCATTTCCTCACATTACATTTGCAGTGCTTTTTTAATGAATTTAATAACTTAGTAATAATGAATAACTTAAAAAATTTGTAACAGTGTGCAAACTAATAAATCTGTATATCCTATTACACAATTTAAGAATTATTAAGTGCTGGATAGCAATTCTTAAAATGCGTTCCTTTGGATGAATTGGCAACTTTTGAAATTGCTGAACTGAGAGCGCGCAGCATGGAAGCTCATGTCCATCGATAGAGCTATCCTCCGAATAGCGTCTCGGCTGTTTTGCCACCGTGTTCAACTCCGAAAATGAGTTTAGCATTCCGCGTTTTGCCGCTCTCAACTAGTGACGTGCAAAACCCTAGTGGACAGGCACCCATTTGCACAGCTGGTCATGCCTAGTGACTGTATTAGTCAACTTCTGATTAGTGTTGTTTAGTTTGAACACTGATTGTGTGACATCACTTTGTTCCTGTGTCCCCCGAAATCAAGCATCAATCTGAGGCTATTAGATTGAAGAGGAATCACACTCATGCACGCAGTATCACAGATATACACACACACACACACACACACACACGCATATAAACACGCACGCACACATGCACACACACACAGGCACTGAAACAATGAAATTAAAAGGTGATGAGGAGATTATTGAATAAGCTGCTGAAGCCAGTGCTGGATTTTGCTAAGACTCTTAACTGCGAGGTCAGAGACCATTCGAAGTGTGTGCGAGTGTGTGTATGTGTGTGTGTGTGTGTGTGTGTTAGCCTTGTATCATTTTAAAGAAATGTTGTCTCTTCTCACAATATGTTCACTAACACATGAACCGTCTATTCAACTGTTGTTACTTTGAAAAGTGTGTGAATCAAATTATCTTTGATGTTATCACTTTTCCTTCTTTTGTGTGTATGTGTGTGTGTGTGTTAGCTCTGGATCCTGCCAAAGACCCCTGCTTAAAGGTTAAATGTGGTCGACACAAGCAGTGTGTGGCTGAAGACTACAAAACGCCGACCTGCGTTAGCCAGACGAGGTAATTATCACCGGTTCCACACTTAAACCCAAGCTATAGGTCACAGTGGATTTGAACCAGAATTAGCTCTCAGTTTTCCAACAGAGAAACACACCAAATGTCCAGATCATATGGCTCACTGTTATTCCCAGTGCTTTGTTCTCACAGTGTCTAAAAGTAGAACTCTCGTATAGAGTGAAAATATTGGTTACTAAATATCACTACATTTATTGTATTAAACATGGGTTAAGTCATGTTCTTTGTCTAATCCTGAGCTTTATCAAATGAATGCAGATCTGTAAACACGGTTATATGTATCATTATAAATGTCCCCATGAATGTATAAGATTAAATCCTCAATAACAGTCTTGGACTTTGCAGCAGCTTTGGGCTCGGTCATAACACACCAACGTCGAACAACTAGCACCAAAAAAGACTGAATCGTTAGCACGTCTCATTGCTTTAAGTCTTTAGTGAAAATTGACTGCAGGCACTTTGCAGGAATGGAAATAGTTCTCCATAGCAGGAGGTAGCAGTAGTGTATTTGTGTATTACTCTACTAAATGCTATATCGAGTACATGGACATAGCCAAACAAAATAGCCTAGCTGCCATTGCCAAGGTCTGCTCGCAGTTTAAACAATCTCCTAGTCTGTATTTTGTTGAAAAAAAAAAAAAAACCTAGCTACAGCAGAAATGTTGTTTGCTTGTTATGCTCGCTTTCATTTCTCTTCTCCTGGACTGTTTTTGCTCGGCTGAGCAGTCAATCGGAGAGCTCTGTCTATTGCCAGGCTCCGATGCCAATTAAACATATTTACGGTAAATTTCTACGTGTCTAAATGAAGCCGTTTTTCCTAACAAGGTCCTAAAATGGCCGCATATTAGAACTTGTCATAAATGAAGAATAACTGAGAAGGATTAAGCCAGTGCACTGATGCAAATGCACACGAGTACAGAAAAGCTACTATTTTTTAAACTCATCTTCATTCACTGGCGTTACCTTAATTCTACTGATCCACCATTTTACCTGGTAATAATTCACTACATTTCAGTCGTAACATAGCGTCGATATTTCAGCTTAACGGTTTCTCACGCAAGACCTGTGAATCTAATATAATATCAAAAATGTCCAACCTTCGTACTGCAAGTCAGAAGTCAAAAGCAGACCTGGCCACACTTGCCAAAGGTGCAGGACACGCTACAAAACACACAGGCAATGGCTTAGAAAATCAACTGGCAGGGTGTGTATCGGATAACAGTGACAATGGCTTGGGAAATGCATCACATGGTGAATTTTTTGACATTTTTTACTATGTGTAGTTCTGAAAAATACAAACTTTCCTGGTTTAAAATATGTACAAGTTCAAGTAAAGTTCTAGCAATTTAAAATCTGGAAATGGAGAACTTTGCATTTGAAAGACAGCTGGTATCCAAAAACTTGATCAAAACCTGGCATTCGCTGTGAGAAAAACACACTTAGCTAGCAAGGCTTTAGACCTTTTTAGTCTCACTGACCGCTTTCACCGCTGAGTTTGTTAAACTGGCTCTTTTTCAGACAGAAAACCAAAGCAAGGTTAGCGTAAATAAAAACATTTCCATGTATTTTTGGAGAAATATATTTATAATTGCTTAAAGTTGACGTCTCGGAGGAATAAAATGACCTGATTTTGGTCATTTTCGTTTGTCAAACGTGTATGTTTCATTTATTTGAAATAATTTTCCCCTACTTCAGTATTTTGCCTAGACTCATGACAAATAAGTCCATTCAGTTCCAGGTTGTAACACTACAAAATGTGGAAATGTTCAAGGACAGAAAGCTCAGATCTCTGTGCATAAATTTACAGTTCAAGTTAAGGTGCAATATAAAGCACAAAAAAAAAAAAACCTGCTTATTGCTCATCCTGAAAAATAGGCCAATGGAGGATGACACGTTATACTCCCGAGGTCTGATTAACACCAGAACCGTTTTGCCGGTTCTAACATGCTGTAAAAGCGCATTAAGGCTGGGACATTTGCGTTTGAACATTACAGGTTGAATACGTTTGGCGAAGTGGAACCCTGTGTACAGCAGAGGACTGTAGCACCTCTGATTAGCATACGTTATCTTTAAGAGAATGTGATGAGAGAGAAAAGATGGGCTTCATTTGACGATGTGTGATTATGTGCTCTGGAAGACAATAAGAGCAGCGCTACATCTTCTGCGGACAAAAGAGCATGTTATTTCTAAAAGAGAAATACAGTAATCTCCAAACAAGTGGGCTCTGACATGAACAAAACAGCCTTAACTGTAATGAAGGCTTCGGGGTTTTAAGGTGTCGTTCAAGTTTTGAATCACAGTAGAGGCGTGTCCCCATTGTGGTGCTGAAGATTCAGTTCGTGAGGATTGAGATGATTTTTTTTCTCAAGGACACAACGACAGGATGAAGTTAAATGCTCTAAACCTTCTGGGTAAGCCATGTTCCAATTCCAGGAGCCTCAATGCACCGAACTAGCGCTGAAATCTCGTTTACAGAGTTATGAGAGAGTCACGAAGTCACCCTGAGGCAATCAAGAAAAAAAAAAATCTAGAATTTAGAGATCAAGCACTACTAATTTAGGAACCATAATTTGTAAATGATTTTATAGGTTGCGACTTGGTCGAATGTGTGTGGTGGCCTGAGAAAAACCCTTCACAAGGTGAAATTTTGATATTTTCTATTGTGCAAAATATATATATATATATATATACACACACACACACACACACACAGAAATATGTTTCTTATTTCACAAAATATATTTCTGTTATTATCACAAGCACTTTAACGTCTGATTACTTTTTTTAAGTTACAGTTTGAGTCAGGGAGCATTATAGATAAGCTCATTTTGTGATACAAAATAAGTTCCACAGATTTGAACCAACAGTATGCAGATTCTTAGAGGAAGGTGTAGAACCCAGCAAGTTTTAGCCGCAGAACCTGCATGGTCAGCTAGCTATCTAGCTAACTCAGTTAATGTTGGTATTTGTATACTGTGACAGATTTGGCTAGTGTCAATAAATTACAAAGAATATGTCAACATAAATCCTGACTAAGACCTATGACAATTGCAGGCTCATTTACTAGCAGTAAACTAGCTAGTTAGCTAGCTGTTCGGATGATAAAGTGCTTAATAATGTGTTTTTATAGATCTTGGCATTCTGTGACTTTTTGCATTTCCGATATTATAATGTTCACTCTGAAGCAACATTTTGAGTTATGGAGCACTAATATTTTGACATTTCATCTAGCTTAACTCTAAAGTACTGTAATTTCCATTTACAGCTCAACAAGGATTACTTTTAAGGTTACTTCATATGTAAGTTATCAAAACTGAAACAGGTAGAGTAAAAGAGATCTTATACTATAGCTCAGAGATAAAATTAATATCATATACGTATTTTTACGTGTGTAAAGTTGGCTCAGTTTTCTTTTTCTGAATGTATTCTAAAAGTTGCAAGAACATTTCACTTTCATCTTCAACCTGAAGAATTAGCAGCATTTTAAACCAGTTACCAATATAATATAGTAACTTACCATGTAATCCATGTGAAGGAGGTTTATTTACAAAATCCGAGACAGAATCCAAAACTAGTCAAAACAAGGGAAATAGTCAAACACAGAAATTCCCAAATAGACAAAACAAAAGGCAAATCCAAAGAATAGTCAAACAACAAGGCAAGGGTTTAGCAGACATGGGAATAACAGAATACAAGGTTCACAAATGAAATGAAGTTGGCAAGACTTCGCACTGACAGTGTTTCAGCTGGCTTTATATAGTCTGTAAATAATGTAATGTAATCTGACATTAGTTATAATATTAGCTGAAGACTTTCTAATACAAAGACCAGCAAGTACAGTAACCAATCCTGCATTGCACACATACAGATGTTGCTATCCTCTTCGGGTCTGACTAGTGTGTAAACAGAATGTGACTATTCATTGGACATGGCTGCCTATTTTGCATATTCATCGTGGATGATGTTTGGCCAGCTGATAGAACACCACAAAAGTATTTAAATGATAAAGTTTATATGCTTAACTTATTTTCAAATATAGATATTCCAGATTGAACATAATGCTAAAATTGCCATTAAAAGAGTAAAGAGTAGATACAGATATGCAGATATATTCCTATGCCATTTTAGATGTATTAAATGTAATTCTTAAAATAGATTATTTTCAGTTGTTTAGATTTATATATTTAGAGGTACTTTAACACATATACCAAGTTCATGCAAAGAGGCTAGTGTTTACTGAGGTGAAAATGAAGGGAAACTGTCCTGGTTTGCTCCTAAACAGTTGTCAACAGCAATTGTGGCCGCACAAACAGCAACAGGAAGTGTGCCGAGTATGAGCGCACAACATGGCAATAACAAGAGGCTGCTAATGATCTGACGAAAGAAGGGAATGGGGGAGGAACAAGAGAGGGTGAAATGAAAAAGAAGTTGGACCCTTTTTCTGCCGTCTCTTCCACTTTGCTTCACACGCTCTTTTGCTGTAGACTGACGCATCTTGAGGCAAAAAAAAAAAGAGGTTGGAATTAAAATGTTCCATGAGACAGCCGTTTCGTCTTCTATTTAACATCATTCAAGCAGAAATAACCTTGCAGCACAAGGGAATGTATTTCGTTTCAGATTCCGAATGACCTGTTTACATGAATCCCAATCTCTATTTACATGCACATTATGAGGTCATCCAAAGCAAATACATCCACATTTAAGTCTGCATTCAAAGTACGTCATGTCAGTATTTAAGTGGGGAAATATATTCATATTTATACTCGGGTTAAGCAGCTGCTTACGATTAAAATAAATGAGATGATGGCATGCATAAACATTTGAGTTCTAGTCGTAGTTATTACATCAATTGCTGCAAATTTGATTTAATTTAACAAAATGGCTTCCACCCTCATTATTTTGGTAACGTACAATTAGAGGCAGGATGCAAGTGGGTAATCCAAGAATCATCGTCATAGGTAAATAACAGGCAGACAGCATCAAACGAGTAATATCCATACTACAAACCATGGGGAAAAAGACGAGGGTCAAAACTAGACATGGATAAACTAAGAATACAAGAAATCCGAGGCTCATTAATGCACGATAACATCGGCAAGACTTCGCAATGAGAATAAACAGAACAGGCTGTATAATGACAGACTAATTAAGGACTAAAAACAGAAGAGCTGGATACAATCAGGAAACGTACCAATGACAGGACAGGGGCGGAGACAAACCAAAATCAAAACAACGCAGATGGTCAATATAAACAAAACAAAACAAGAGAGACAACAACTTAAAAATAGCACTTGATCCAGCACTCCCTATTATTTTCCAGTTGATTTTTTTATATCATGCTCCGACAGTAAATTGTGCACACGATATAATGAACATTAAGGTTATGAAGTCATAATGAGTGCACTGGATGTAGGCTGTTTTATCACGTCTTTAATTCACTATTTTGCGTTGTCAACTTAAACATGCCCGTGATTTAAATGATAAGCTGACCAAGCACTCATTCCGCTACACTTACAGCTCACTTTAAATAAGTTGATGCATAACTTGGGTCCATTCCTCACAATATTATTCACAATATTCAGTATAGTTTTCTTTCTTTATATATAGCTTTCTCTCATTCACTCTTCTTCTTTTCCTCTCCCTGTCTTTTAGCTTAAAGAGCATGAGTTTCAAGCCTGTGCTGCAGAAGTGTAAGAGATGTCCGCTGGCACATCCTGCACCAGTTTGTGCAACAGACAGACACACTTATTCTACCAAGGTAGCACACACAGACACACACACACACACACCTCCTTCTGATATCAATTTCTGTGTGCATGTGTGTGTTTGTCTGTAATTTTCCAATATATAATCTAAAGATTAATTTATTACACACAGTGTAGTATACTGTTCCTCTCTCTCTTTCTCTGTGTGTGTGTGTGTGTGTGTGTGTGTGTGTGTGTGTGTGTGTGTACGGTAGTGTCAAATGGAGTATCAGGCATGTATCTCTGGAACACAGATTGCAGTGATGTGTCCAGGACAGTGTCCATGTGCGTCAGAAATAAACAGATCTGTGGACAAGAAAGGTACACACACACACACACACACACAGTTCCTCAAAAAGTAACTATTTTATAATGCTCTATTTCATGCACTCCTACAATCTCTCTCTCTCTCTCTCTCTCTCTCTCTCTCTCTCTCTCACACACACACACACACACCCCATCTTTGTACACTAGATGATTAATTTAAGGCTTACCATCCAACAAACTGTTCTGTTTTTTCTCGCTAAAATCTGCAATCTGTATCCCTTAGAAAGTTATTAAAAGTTAAAATCTGACTGTGTGAGTGAAAGAGAGCGAGGGAGATGAATAGTGCAGTTTAAAAATGCATGCTGTGCAACGCCGTTTTCATGGCCTTTCAGACGTACAAAACATCTTCGGGTAATTGTGGCTCTAGTAAATTGTCATTGTGTTTTTGACAGCTTTTAAAATGCAGGTTAATGAAAACTTCTGATCACAGACTTGTACATAGAAGACAGTCAGGAAATTCTGTGCGTGTGTGTTTGTAGAGTGCAGTGATGCTGAACTGAACAAAGTGGCAAGCAGACTGAGAGACTGGAGCAGAGATGTGCACGAGAGCAGCAAGAAGCTCAAGCTGTCCAAACCAGAAATGAGTAAGTTACGATCCACAAACGCATACTGTTCTCTCTTATTTGCACAAAAATAAAACAGCCACAGAGCGATTAGGTTAGACGTGATGCTGCAGTAACCAATTACAGCATGGCTTGATTGATTTATCCATCTATCTCTCTCTCTGCTCGGGTGTGTAGCAGTGGACGTGAACAAAACACCCGTCTGTAAAAGCTCCCTGGGTTGGATGTTCACCAGACTGGACGCGAACTTTGACCTTCACCTGGACCAGTCAGAACTGGCTGGCCTGGGTCCGGAGAAGGACGACGTATGCACAAAGGCTTTCCTCAGGTCATGTGACCTGGGCCGGGACCAGCTCATCTCCAGCAAAGAGTGGTGCTCTTGCTTCCAGAGACGCCAAGGTAAACAAACAAGGGCTGCTTTTAAAAAAAAAAATTGGGTTTGAATTTCACTTAAAATGTAGTATTCATGCACATCTGAATATTTAGGAAAGGTATACTTCCATAGACGGAGAGAACATGTGGCAATACCACTACACTATGTTGCATAAAAAATCATAATTTTATTACAAACCTGTGATAGAGTCATTTTTATTTATTTACTCAAGGCTAGATTTTGCAGTCGTATAAAAAATCCAGCACATTAACAGTCAGCCCTGATCACAGATAGCTTCCTATGCACTATATATGCTCACTGCATAGGGCATGACAGAATTTTACAGATTAGATGTGTAATTGTGAGGAAGTATTGTGTTAATTCAAATATCTTTAACTGCATCAAATGGTCATATATCCAAAAAGTTTAGGAAACATGTTTTTTGTTAGGTGACTATAACTAGGCAAAAACATGGTATTTTCAATACAACACATATAACTGTGGGGTTTCTTTTGTCTACAGGTATGAAAATATTATGGTAGGCTATCATATTATTGTTTTTGGCATCCCCGTCAGATTATTTTGGATTTTTGCTGACGCAAGCGCGACAGCACCACTTTTTCCACTCATGGTAGGAAAAAATACACAGAATGGTATGAAGAAGCAAGAAGTGAGGCTGGGGCTGATTTCTTTCTACCCTAGACTGTAGATTCATGAAGTCTTATCAGTGACAGTCGTGTCAGCTGTTTAGACAAAGTGCCACGCCCCCTAGATTTGATCTCCACTTCAGATGGAGATATTTTTCAGCCTGCTTTGCTGACACATCGTAATAGCAGTGATGTGAAATACAGTCGTGGGTGTAATGAACATGAACGAGGTGGATGATTTTCTCTATCATTCCCCCAAAATGGCTTTTTCAAGGAGAACGTAAAAGTAGATAGACTAAGCACACATCATCCAAATCATCAAAGTACAAATTGCACAAAAGAACAGACGACAGAACCATGTGATACAATGCACTTAATCCCAATAGTTTCATTGTTAAGTTACTGATAGATACTAGATTCTAGACTTCCTATCTAATATCACGGCCAGCCGTCACTTCTTATATTGTTGGTGCTGATTTGAGATTTTGCATCACTTATTTTAGAGTCTCCCTGCCAGACAGAGATTACTAACATCTACAAACAGCAAGCTAGGAAGAAATTACTGGGTGAGTGACTCTCTTTCTCTCTCTTTCTCTTCATTATTACTGCTAAAGAGATATTTTGCGCTCATTTCTGTGCCTTAAACATTAGCAAATCTGCGTAAATCTACGTAAATCGATGTAAATGTCTCCGTTTTCGATCTGAGTTTGAGTCAATTTGAGGAAAAACGAAGCTACTCTGTGCATTTAAAGTGTCAAGCTGCTCTTTTTCTCGTGCTCAAGGTCGCAACAGCTGCAGGCCTAGAATGAAAAATGAACCAAAAAAACACTAACTATGAATATTACCGTTAGATTTAACAACTTAGTGTGTTTTCGTCATTGTTTTTGTCATTTAACAAAAACGGAGGCTATGCGGCGAGAGTGTGATCTAGCTGGGAGGAGTGTTAGTAGTGGCAGTGGTTGCGTTTCTTGATTTTAAATAAAGTCTTTATGTGCATGTGTAGGTCAATTTGTCCCCTCCTGCGATGAGGACGGCTTCTATAAGCCTCAGCAGTGCCTTGGTAGCAGTGGACAGTGCTGGTGTGTGGATCGCTATGGAAACAAGGTCGCCGGGTCAAGCAAGATGGGCCCGGACGAATGTGGTGGGCATCTTAAAGCACTTCCGTGATACTTTCATTCAATTCTGGACAGAATTATAAAGCATCAGTTGATGAATACAAATAGAATGATATTGCTCTGGTTTTTCTTCCCACCTCTGAAAAATTCTGCCAGTAGCTGGATTGCCTCTACGTTTTTTATCACCCTAAATTGTCTCGAGGTGTGAAAGTGTGTGTGTGTGCATCTAGAACTGTAATGTACTGGTAGTGGTGTGTTCACTTCATTGTTGAAAAATTTATAAATTACCAAATTCTGGTGCTGTATTTTGTAAAGAATTGATCTGCGTGCAGTTAAAGGGTCACATGATCTCAATATAAATACACCCCTGAACAAGCAGTATCATGAAGACCAAGGAGCTATCAAACCAAATCCAGGACAAAGTTCTGGAAAAGTGTCCACCAGGGTTTGAACATAGGACAGAGTACCATCTGCACGGCCATGCCTCCGCCTAGAAGAGGCTGTCCACCAAAAGTAAGCGACTGGATAAGAAAGGCATTAGTCAAGCAAAGGTGAGGCAAAGAAGAGGCCTTGGGTAACTCTGACGGCCATGAAGCGACCCACAACTCGTTTGGGAGAAGCTACTCACAGGACAACCATAACCTGGACAGCTAGGCTTAACGGAAGATTGGTGAGAAGCAAGTCATTATTGGAACAAGTAGAACTCACTGCCAGTAGCATTACCGGGGATGCCTCTGCAGCAAACAAGTGTAGTTCTTATTGTAACTAATTTTATGCCTCAAATTCCTTTAAAATATTCACTGACCATTGTTAGATATTGGGTGGTGATATACTTCATCCACAGCAGAACCCCGATTAGAGTGTGAAGACACAGACAGGAAGTGTGTTTACAGCACTTTCTATTAGCTAGTAAGCATGGAGTGCACACAATCACAGAAGCAAGGGGGTTACTACTTCCTACTGCTACACACCATATGCTAAGGACCCCAGAGCTGCCTAAAGACCTGCTTGAGGTTGCTCTTTCACTTGCCTGACTTAAATTCTCATTCTAATGGAAAGGGGACGTCTCTACAACCATGTTTGGATTGGTGGTAGCAAGAATAAGGCCATACAAATCCTAAATTTAACCACTTATTTTTGAGATATCACACTAACAAGAATCCCCTACTGACAGACTGACAGACGGACCAATGGTAAAAATCTTAGATAGCCAGAAAATGGGCATTGGGTTCCTGAACACGAACGTGTAAGAAACATCTCTGTATGACAAACAGGAAGGAAGCTATTGGATAAACTCTATTTCAGACATCCGACCTTGCTGTGACCTTGACCCGGATTGGATCGCTTCCAGAATCGAATCGGTTCATCTGCTACGGTTACAATGATAATTCCACTTAAATCCTACAACCATTCAAACATTTGTTCTTGCGATATCGTGCTAACACAAATCTCAGTCAGAAGGAACAGGAAGCACAGACAACTCGAAACCAAAATTCCTCCACCACCTGGTGGCATGGGCAAAAAACATATGAAATCCCATTTGGAGTTTACCAAACATAACAAGTAAGAGACATAGCAAACATAGAAGAGGGTTCTCTGTTCTGATGAGGCAGCAGTGAAGCGTGGTGGTGGGAGCACCGTTTTGTAGGAAAGCTTTTCATCAGCAGGAACTGGGAAACTGGTCAGTGCTGAGTGCAAGGTGGATGGAGCCAAATGCAGGGCAATCCTAGAAGGCAAAAGACTTGAGACTTGGGTGGAGCATTCCCTTCCAATGGAAAAATGGCCCTAAGCATTCTGTCGAAGTGACAGTGACGCGGTTCAAAACCAAGAAGTGAATGTTTCTGAATGTCCCAGCCAAATCCCAGACCTCAGATTTGTGATTTTTTTTTTTTTTTTTTGCAGCATTGGAGGGTTCTGGAGACTTTGGAAGTGGGGACTCGTCGCTCTCAGACGACGAGGACGACGTCCTGAACGATCAGGAGGATATGGGAGACGACGAGGAATACGATGACGATGACGAAGACGGCGGCTACTTGTCGTAATCGTCGTCATGCGTTTTTCTTTTTTTTTCTTTTTTTTTTCTAAAAGAGGAAGGGGAAAACCAAAAGCACGTTTTTAGGCGTCACTTGTAGAAATGAAGTACTAATATTACTAATGGCTTAGAAAAAGGTATATTTCCCTCTCGCTGTGTAACATTTGTATTTAAAAGGAATTAATAGGATTGATTAATACAATGCATTTTATTTTTGTCATTTTGACGTCGTTGAGCGTTTTTCGAGAGTGAATCTGCTGTATCCCTTTGGGCAGGAAGTAGGAATGTCACACACACACACACACACACACACACACACACACACACACAATAACATGTTCACATACAGCCATGTGCAAAAAGTCCCACTTTGATTGAGACTCATTAGACTCCCTTTCTGAAAGGAAATGTGAACACACACACACACACACACACACACACTCACAGAGCTGATGACATATTTCTAACAGAATTTATTCTAGTTCCATTTTTGTTGGTGTGTGTACTTGTTTACTGTACCTTATGGACATCATTGCACTATTTCTGTTTAAATTACGAATATCGAATAGGTAAGCTCAGTAAGGAGGATACAAGATTAGCAAATTTCTACCTAAAGCAGCGCTACTTTAATGACTTATGATTATCACACATTATTCTTGAACATTGTTAGCCTAATTACACACACAGTGTAATTACCACAGACAAAAAAAAAGAAAAAAAAAAAAACCTCTCGTATCACGGCAGCTTGCCAACAATTCTAATTATAAATGTATTAATGAACAACATATCATACTTTTTAACCATTTCTAGTTACGTTTAATGCAGTGGGATGTCTATGACACGAGTACGTTTCTGTAATCACTGAAATTATAGCAGCTGTAAGTGGGCGTTCCCTCGCCAGCCGATTTTTTTTGCAGCACTAACACTGGAGACTCCTTCCAGAAAAATTGCAATGTACTTTTATTGCATTCTTCTCTCTCTTTATCACAGTAAAATAATGATTAACATGTAGAAATCGGCACTGATTGAATCGCCAGGGATGCCTCTGCTACCAACAAGACTTTTGACCTTTTGACATTTGACCTTCGTCTAGAAAACAGTCTAATTCATTGGCGCAACGCACAAATCAAGTCAACTAACTGAGAGAACTAGCATACTCAACTAATTATTTAATAATGAGTATTGACATTGGCTGCTAAAAGATTTTTTTCTACCATTGGTAGAGTGAGAAAGGATGTTGTTCACAACAAACAAGCAAATTTTTTTTGGCGTAATTGCATATTCATAATCGCATATTCTCAAGAGAATTTGCAATTTTGTTTTGGCATATATGAAACTAAAGTTAAGGCTTGTCTCGACCTTGACTCATATGAACTCCATCTTGACTCGTATGAACTCCATCTTGACTCATATGAACTCCATCTTGACTCATTTGAACTCCATCTTGACTCATTGGAACACAATTTTGACTCATTTGAACTCCATCCTGACTCATATGAACTCCATCCTGACTCATTGGAACTCCATCTTGACTCATATGAACTCCATCTTGACTCATTTGAACTCCATCCTGACTCATTGGAACTCCATCTCGACTCATTTGAACTCCATCTTGACTCATATGAACTCCATCTTGACTCATATGAACTCCATCTTGACTCATTGGAACACAATTTTGACTCATTTGAACTCCATCCTGACTCATATGAACTCCATCTTGACTCATTTGAACTCCATCTTGACTCATTTGAACACAATTTTTACTCATATGAACTCCATCTTGACTCATATGAACTCCATCTTGACTCATTTGAACACAATCTTGATTTGGCCTTGACCCGCTTTAGGACTCGGTCTTGACTCAATCTTAGCTGAACTTGTCTTGGACTTGACACTAGCGGTCCTGACTACATTCCTGCTGAAGGACAGGTGCACGTATGTTGAATCTGGAAATATGGCTCTTTTTTTACAGACTCTATGGAAATTTGTATGGCAGAAGCATTTACTTACTGACTAGACTTCTCTATATAAGCAAGTTACCAGTAATCACGTTGTGTTTTTTTTTCTAGTACAAGAAAAGGTGGATAAATTCTACACATCTCTGCTACTAACACGAACGTTACGGATGTGGTGAATAAAAATTAGGTTAAAAAAAAAAACAGAGTACTCCTTTAACACAAAACGTTATGTTACAGACACACTGACTCAGTGGCTGATGAGATACAATTATAATCACACACACACACACACACACACACACACACACACACACACACACACAGGCGTCTGTGTTTGTGCTCCGGCTTTTTGGGGGCGACGCCAAACCTGAGATCAGACTCAGTGGAGCGTTTTGTGTCACTCACTCACTCACACACACACACACACACACACACACACACACACACAGATTTTTGTTATGTGTGATCTGTTAGCTGTCCTGAAATGTACAGTGCCTTTGAGTAGAAGAGAAAGAGACTTCTAGGGAATATTAGCCTACAGTGTTTTTTTTTTTTTCTTCACTTCTCTGTACTTCTCCGTGTGCATTTCCGTGGATAGTTTATATTTTGCACCTGACAAAACGTTCAAAAAGTTCCAGATGTTCAGTATGGGTATGTCCGTAGTGTCGCTTCACGATCTTTTGAATGAATTCGGAGTTTCATTTAACAGCGTTTCGCATTCACACCCACGTCGGAGCAGAATAGAGAAACTAGAAGGAGAAACTCCTCCTTTATTCCCTTATGCACATCTGTCCAGCTGTTGGTATAGAAGTTCCAAATGCATTTTTTTACAGTGTATGTAATATTTGCTGAAATAAAGTTCTATCAACCTGAATTATGTTAATTCTCTGAAGTACTTGTGTGTCCGTGTGTGTGTGTGTGGACAGTATTGCATTATGTATAAACACAGTGTAAATATTTTATGCAGTTCCTCATCAGGCTCCTGGAAGATAAGCACACACACACACACACACACACACACACACACACACACACACACACGCAAGCAGGGACGTTTGAGGACTCGATTATTTCATCATTACAGCCCAATGGCTTATCTGTCGGTCAGTGTGTGTGTGTGTTTTTGTGTCTGTGTGTGTGTGTGTGTGTGTGTGTATGTGTGTGTGTGTGTGAAGGATTATGGCTCTTTCGGGCACTTTCATCTCTCAGTGCAATTAAATTACCCCCAAAAAAATGGAAATCAGTGACCTGGAAACAGTGCAGTGAGAGCCAGTGGCTAACATGCACACGTACACACATCCTTAAAATGTGTGTGTATGTGTGTGTGTCCTCGTGTTTCCTCAGTATGAGGAAAAAGCTGGATAAATAAAAAATGTTTTCTTTCATTACCTTTTCGCCTTCCTGTAAAAGAGAACATGACATTACGGCTGCTGATTTTGGATTTTAATCAAACACACACACACACACACACACACACACAATTTCTCTCTGTACAGTATATTATGAACATCGATTCACACTTCTGTGCTTGGGTGTGTATTCATAAGTGTGATAAGAAGACAGGAAGACCCAGGAGGTGAACAGTGAAAGCATCCAGACACGTATCCTTATTAAAGCAACCAAACGCACGTCCTGTCTCGTCCTGTCTCTTACACGCTCTCTCTGGCATGGTGGCTAATTTAAGGGTATACAGATATTAGATAATCAAATATATTTGTTTCTGCAGCATAAAATATTACGTTCCAATATCTTGGAGTATGATATGGTTGTTGGTGCTAAACCAGGTTAATGAGAGTCAGTGTTCTTGGCTGGCTTGGTCATTCTGAGATGCTTTTCTGTTAACCACGGCTGCAAAGAGTGTTTGCATTACTGGACAGCTTGAACCAGTCTGGCCATTCTCCTCTGACCTCTTTCATCTACAAGGTGTTTCCATCCAAAGAACTGGATGGGGTTTTTTTCTGCACCTTTCTGTGTAAACTCTCGAAAATGTTCTGTGTGGAAAATCCCAAGAGATTTCTGAAATCATTTTATGCATTTTTTTTTTTTGGACACTCTTGCAGTTCTGGGATTTTGAACTCACAACCCATTGATCTACAAGAGCCTGTTTCTCTACCACATCTTTATGTCCTGCACAACAACAGACACTGACATGTAAATGGAAAATGCCCTCCGAAGGGTCATGCGAGTTGCTCGAGGGTGCGATAGTGGCGTCCATTAGCGAACACCAAACCCACTGACCAATCTGATTGTGGACGTGCCTTTGTGGTTCGGAGGATGTAGTTTCTATATTTATCATGGACTCAGGAAGCGTAAGTGTGAATGCGTGCATCTTCATATGGATGGATAATCGTCAGGGTGGTCACAGTAAGTTTTGTTGTTCCTATATCAGCACACCCTAAAGTGCTATACAGTATAGCTATATAGAAAAAAGAATGTATTATTTGCAGTGCATCTATCCACTTTACACACCTTCTACACACCTAACATCTTTCGACTTGGATGTAGTATGTAGTATGTATTCGTAAGGATACACAAAGATTTGTCTAAAAACAAAATTGAGAAGGAAAATAGTATTTGGACACCACAAATTACTGACATTAGTGCTTTGCTGTTTGCTTGGCAAAACTGTTGTTCATGACTACAGCTTCATCTCCAGTAAGACGTAATTCTAACCGTTTTGCAGCACTGCGGGTAAATTTCGGCCCATTCTTCTAGGCCAATCATCCCGCTGAAGGTCCTTCTAACGGACTCAAAGCCCTCCATCGGTAAAGTCAGGCTACGCAAGAACGTCCGCCTTCTTTTTTAGAAACCGGTTATTTTTGGCTGCACGCTTGATGAAACGTCCATCTTCTCCATCCTCTCAATTGCTTGGCTGATGAATTTAAATTCTCCTCTAATATGTCCATCACGCCTTTGCTCCATCCGTGGTTCCTTCTACGACGTGTACCTGTAATACCCCAGTACTGCGTGCACTGAAGCAGCACCACATCATGAAGCTCCCGCCTTCACACTTCACTGTGGGTAATGGTGTTCATGGGCTCATACACCTAACCCTTCTTTCTCTAAACGTGAAGCACTGAGTTATTGCCAAAGAGCTTTTTTTTTTGTTCCAAAAATGTTCCGATTTGTCTAAACGCTCGTGTGCAAATTTTAGGCGTGCATCTCTGTGCTTCTTTGTTAGCAGAGGAATTTTGCACGAGGGGATTGTAGTGCAGCTCACTGGTTATTGTTCTCCATGTAACTGTTGTTCGTGCTGCTTTCAGCTTGTCCTGCAACTCTTTTCAACTGACTGCTGGCTTCAATCTCTTACCTTCCTTATCATTAGTCAGAGAGCTTTGAGTGAAGTCTTGCGGGATGCCCCTGGCCTGGGGGATTAGTTGTGGTTCCATGATCTTTCCACCTTGATACTGTATTTGTAATGTGACCTTTACATATTTTAATATAGTGTTTCAGGGATTCTTCCCCATAGGGTGTCAGTACTTTTCGGACTGAGCGCGTGCGATGGCGACGTCGCATCCCCTTTCAAAATGAACGTGAGAGATTGTCATGGGAGGATGAACACTTTGGGAGAAATGCTCTGTCCTTCTTCCTTCTCCTGCTCCCTGTTTCCTCCCATTTTTTTCAAGTGAAAAACATTAGCTTCAATCAATGAGTCTTCCTCACCTTTTGGCAAGGGAGGTGAGGCCCTTTTCTGGTTACATCAGCAATTAACGATTCCATTAAAAAAAAAAAAAAAAAATGAAGAGGTCACATGACCAACATAGCTCTTCTTAACCTTCTATTGATTCATGGTTGGCATGTCACATTTTGCAGGATTTTTTTTTATCAGCTGATGGTGTGTATTAGAGTGTCTAATATCGGAAATGACCCAAAGTGTGGTTTTTTTTTGTTTTTTATACAGTAAATGGGAAATTGTTGGACCTTCCCTGAGGCCATATAGATCAGTGTGTGTGTATGTGTGTGTGTTGGAACTAAAATCCTCTGGACCTTTAAAGTAAAACCAGAATTGCTTAGCAACTAGCGAGCAAATTGAAGCTGTGGGTTGCATTAATGGCGGCACGCTCAGACCTCGAATGGTTTCGAAAGAACAGCTTAGCGTTGCTATTACAATAGGAAACTGCACTCATATGAGAATGCTTTGAAAGATACGGTTTTAAACGCAGCACTCTGGATTTCAATTAGAATTTAATTATAATTGGAGCATTCAGACTGACACTTGGTGAGACCCTTCATTACTAAGCTAAATGCTTGGATGAGATTATTCCTCACTTGGAACTTGCTTTGGATGAAAATGCCTGCCAGGAAAAAAAAAAAAAAACATAAACTCTATGGTTGTCATGCAACTGTAACCAAGTGCCGAGACTTTTTTTTTGCTGCTGAATCGTGCAAAACTACTCTGCAAACGAAGCCTCGCAGGTAAAATCATCTTGCAGGCTTAAGCAATGCTGTTTATGTTCAAAATTAATAGTAAAAATTGTATCAGGTGCAAGAGTGTTTGGTTTAGGGAGTTAGAGTTACTGCTACTTATTATCTGTTACCTCTATTTTCAGAGTTTTATGCCTCTTATACGACAGTAGTTTCCGCTTGCAGTTACGTTTAAAGTCGTTGAATGTCCACAAAACAAATGACTTACGCTATAAACAGTTGTTCCCTCAGCCGACTGAGAAACCGCAAGACAGTCTGAAAGCCTAAGCTCACAGCTTTACCTCTGACTTCTACAAAGCATTTACACTGGAGACTCCTTCCAAAAATGTTAAATGAAATGTCTCTTCACAGAAAAGTTCTCCCCCAAAAATTTTTTTTATCAGTTTATGTTGAGCATCTGCCGTAACAGTCCCTGTGAACATGCTGTTAACGATAACATTCACGTCGGCGCTGCCTCAAAATGGCCGACAAGATCCCAGCAGCCTCGCAAATCACATGACTCTGTCTAATGGCTTCTAATCATTGGCACCTATTTTGTGCTTCCCCAATTAGTATCAGTATTTCTGTCCTGGTTTCTGCGTGTTTGTCGTGTGTAGCCTGTTGTCTTGTGTAGTATCCATTATTATCACTATTAACTCTGATGGCCCGTCATTCTAATATTTTAATGTGCAAATACATTTTACCCAAAAAAAAAAAAAAAAAAGGGAACACTGCACAACACTAACAGTAACAGCTTGGAAAACGTACATAGGATGTCGGATTGTTTTGCTGGGTGCACTGCACGCATGAGCGAGTGTGTGAGGGGGTGCGTAATGGTGGCTTTCCATTAATCTAGCTGGCACGGTAATAAAAGGTTATTACCAGTAGAGAAAGAACAGAATCATCACCGTTTCAATAAACATGTGCCTGAGAGACAGAGAGGGAGGGGAGATGTTTATGAAGGTCGTGAGTGGGTTTTGTGTCTGCGCTCATCTTCCTAGGATCGATACGATCCATTTACTTAAGGCCCAGGATCCATTCATCAGTACACACACACAGATGAGAGAGGAAGAGCGAGAGACCCAGAATGCAGTGTAATGGAAGTTCGGACAGAGAGATAGATGAGCTACAGGAGAATGAAAGTCTGTGAGAATGAACCAGATGCAGCAGAAGGAGACATCAAAGAAGCGCCACCAGTCAACACACGATATGCCAAGCTGACAGAACACACACACACACACACATGCCACTTGTATATTTTCCACCCAAACTGGTATAACCTACTTACAGTCTTGGAAAGTTCCTCTTTACTTCCTAACATGGTTTCCTAATATCAGGATATGGGAATGGTCCATTGTAGGGTTTAAACCTAGATCAATTCCACAATTATTGGCACACAACATGAAAATTTGAATAGTGTTACAACCTGCAAACGGTTAATACTGAAGTGGGCAAAAGTTTGTAGACACCTGACCATCACATCCGTATGTGCATGTGGAACATCCCATTCCAGATTTAGTTCCCCCCTTTTGCTGCCAATCTTTTGTGAAGGCTTACCTTTAAGATTTTGGAGCGTGGCTGTGGAGCACTGCGTCCATTCATCTACAAGAGTGTTAGTGAGGTCAAGCGAGAAGGCTTCGGCGCGCAGTCGGTGTTCCGGTTCATCCCAAAGGTGTTCAGTGGGGTTGAGGTCAGGGCTCTGTGCAGGACGCTCGAGGTCTTCCACACCAAGCTTGGCAAACCATGTCTTCAGGGAGCTCGCTTGGGGCATTGTCATGCTGGAACAGGTTAAATTCCAGTGAAGGGAAATCTTAAACCCACAGCATACAAAGACATATAAGACATCCTATACAATTGTGCGCTTGCAACTTTCAACTTTGCGGGCACCAGTTTTGCGGAAGGCCCTCATGTGGTCCACATTCTTTTTGCCATATAGCGTATTCACACTAGGCATAAACTCAACACTGCTTATCACCCTGATAACACTTTCCTGCACTGAAGCATGGTGGTGGCAGCATCGTGTTGAGCGTTACCCTTGAACTCTTGGTTGCTTTTACTTGATTTAAATATAACGGTTTCATGCCTATAAGACCCTGTACTATAAGGATCAACCTTCATGGGTTCATAATACCACTGAGCTACTGATGGGTAAGAGATTCAGTAGCATGACCAGCTGTATCTAGGTGCCAGTCATTTTTGTTTTTGAGACAAAATGCTATTATTTACAATAATAGAAGAGTTTTTTTATGTTGTTAAAAATTTTATTTTCTCTAATTGCCTGCATGTCAAATTTGAATGATTGTGGTTTGTGTTTTATCGTATGCAATCATTTTGGTCTTTTTTTTTTCCAGGGTGCCAATAATTCTGGAGCTGACTGCCTGCACATATCAGTTTGCAGCTTATGTACTGCCACCTGGTGGCTATTTACAGTCACACACAACTATTTACGTTTTAAGTGACAGTTGTAGATAGAGTATATTAAATCAGGAAATTTGAAAGCTTATCTGGGAGCTGCAAATACAAAAGGTGAGAAAATGCAAATGTTTGTACCCCCTCAACATATCTCACATATCAGACGTAAGAAATTATCAAATCGTGTATGGAAGATATTATTATTATTCATATTATTTTTCCTGACATCTGTTCTGACATTGCCAGATCGCTTGGAAAATAGTTCTTCTTCTTGACATATCTCTGATAACTTAACCAGATGTCAGGTCTGGAGACATAGTGGGTTGTCAGAAATCTTTTCAAAATATATATTTCTGTTGATTTTTTTCCCTTGTGTTCTGGATTGTTGTTTGGCCGCTGATGTTTTCAGCGGGGAGAAAAAAAAAGATAAAATGTAAAATATGTGTATACATGTTCATACATCTGCTGTATATCCCATCTGAAAACCATGGGGGGTGCAAACTTTTGTGCTCAGCTGTAGATAAAGAGATCCATATGTGGTTCCTGAGTGTGATCCTCATTGTGAAATCACATCGGAGGCGATATGCACTGTAGAAGACTGTAGAAACAGAATAATAAAGAATGCCATTATGCCCAAATGCAGCCTTCCTGTACATTATTATAGCATGAAACACTACTCATGATGAATACATGATGCTGCTTGTCCTCCTGCATCGGTTTTTATCAAACGTGTTCGTTTACGCTGTACGTCTTAAGCTACCTAGTGAGTAAAAGTTAGCCTAGCAAGTGTAGGTCGTGCAACGATTGTGTATTTCAGGCACTCCAGCTAGGAGAGTTGAGGAGGTGTAAGCTCTGCTATGCGTGTGCTGGTGGCCAGATGACTAGGATGTGAACCTCATTTTTTCAGTGAGGCCGAGCCTCTAGAGCATTTCTTTCTGTGCTCAGTACGTGTCCTGTACATGTCATTTGGATCCGATTCTTAGAATCCGCATTTTTACAGCTTTTTTCCAAATTGGACCTGAGGTTTTTCCAAAGTTCCTGTTGCGTTTTTAGTTCAGTTGTGTTTTCTGAATTTGCTGC
>CM041002.1:11327256-11363569 GCA_022985145.1 Pangasius djambal | reverse complement strand
TTTTTTTTTTTCTAAACTTGCTGCTTTTCTGATTTGTTCTTGCTTTGTCTGAATGTGCTGCTGTGTTTTCTGATTTACTGGCTGTTTTTGGTTTGTTAATGTCCTTTGCACTTAGGGCCTCCGTAGCTCTCACTGTCAGCTGGACAAAAACATGTAGGCGTAAAACGGATAGGAAACAGATGAAAACACTGAAAATAACACAAGCACATCTTTGACCTGACATCAGTTTAATCACCAGCAGGGTGATGAGACTTTTTTTTATCAGGCAGATACAGAGAGGGAAGAAAATCATATTTCAGATTCTATAAACTGAATTAGGGCAAAGTGGGAACTTGGCACATGAAGAGACACCCACGCCAGAAATAGTCATAAAATATCACAGGGGTTTAGGTGTGTCTGAGCTGCATACACACACTCACACACTTCTCATCAGATACACCATGGGCCTCCATTATCAAGCTGGGTTTGTTTATTCATAAATCATTCTTTTATAAAAGAAGTGTAGCATTTGTGAAAAACCGATTTGTTCAAAAACCAGTTTGTATCCTACGAGAGCTCCTGAGCTCATGTGAACTTATGTAAAAGGAGATTCTCGATCAATCGGCTACAAATCACACCATTGCTGACGAGTGACAGCAATTTTACGTACGTTTATCTAAGTTGTCAAATTTAAATGCTTATTTATTTTAACTACACACAGGAATTTACTGAATTTTCTTGTCAGTTGTTTCATATTAATGATGTGCAAGGAAGCAATAATAAAAAAAACAAATCCATAACTTATGATAAATAGCTGTTCAATTAGGTCAAAAGAAATGGCACCCTATAAAAGAGACGATGTCAGTGTGTGTGTGCGTGTGTGTGTGTGTTGTAGCCGATACGCTGCAGTTGCTGAGCTGCATTACTGGAAGATTTAGCATACACTGCACTTGATTGTCACTGATCAACATATGCACGTGAGTACAAAGCGAAACTATTACTGAAACTTTGATTTGGAAACACAATTTTACACTGATAAAAGATTGATAAAGATTGATAAATGAGACCCATTGTGTCAAACGGAAACATTTTAAAATTTTGTGTGTGTGTGTGTGTGTGTGTGTGTGTACATCTGTACTGGAATTTGGAGAGAAAGGAAAAACTTTAGGTCAGATTTTTTTTTTTTTTTTAAGGATGATTGTTCAAGTTCATTAAATTCAATATCAAATAAAATACATTAATAATTAAAAAAAAAAACAATGACACAACAAACATTATCTACATAAACATCCACATGTGCAATAATATACATTTCGGTTCTAAGGCCATAGTTGCTCGTCCACAATAGTGGCGCTGTCAATGATGTGAGTGTGCTAATGTCGCAGCGTTCCTTTCGTGCTGCCTGTAAATCATGAACAGTGCGCACCGAGTGTCTGGATCGTTGCCTCACAGGATCTGTAGTTCTGAAGCTCTGAGTAGCACCATTAGGATTTCCCTTCCGCAGCGATCACCTCGCCGTCCGCTTGCCTCATGTGTTTTCGGGAGAATAAATCTCAAAATGAATAGGAGTTCCAGGAAAATGTGTCTCATTGATCGTCCCAGGAAAGGTTCCCTGTGACTGAGTGAACTCCGCGTGACTGAATCGACTCCTTCTCGCTGAATCGACTCCTCGTGACTGAGTCGACTCCCTGTGACTGAGTGAACTCCGTGTGACTGAATCGACTCCCTGTGACTGAGTGAACTCCGTGTGACTGAGTCGACTCCCTGTGAATGAGTCGACTCCCTGTGACTGAGTCGACTCCCTGTGACCTGTTCATTTGCCTCCAACAACACCGGAAAAGTTAGTTTTGGAGAGCATGAATAGTTAAGCGCACAGCTGGGTAGAGTCTCTCTTCCTCATCCTCTGTGCTAAGTGCATGGTAAGCGCACAGGATTATGGGGGTTTTCACAGCTGTAACGCACACTTCATACAAGGCTTTACTTCTGCTTTACAGCTTTTGTAAGAAAAACACTCGTGTACACCCTCATAAACAAACGAGACATATTTCGTGTGTGGGTTTCATTGACTGCGAGACAAAAAATTCTATATACGAGAGCTGTAGGTTCTTAATGAGAATGAAATGACACTGAAAACGTGATGTTAGATCTTACAAGCCTGTTGACACTGAAAGACACGAGTTCATCTGTAGAACTAATGAGATCAGGATTCGAAGGTTGCTCTTTATCTCTGCAGACTTCCTGACATTCATATATAAATTATATATCATTACATGTAAACAGCCACAGATGTCATAGCATTAAAGATTTCATTTGATTTCATTTTTTTTTTTTTTTTTAAGAAAAATCCCACAGGCATGTACACACACCTAAATGAAAACATGCAGAACGAGTGCACACACGTTTTAAGTTACAGTGTGGCAACAGCAGCTTAGTTGCTCAGAAGCAGACTTCCCATGTTGTCCTTAACTTGTAAAATTATGACACGTAACACAACAACAGGGTTTTTTTTTTTGTTTTTTTTTTTTCACAGGCTTGAAAATGACCTACTCGTTTTAAGACTTTGTCTCTTTTCATGTGCAGCGTCTACAACAAGCTTCTCTCTTGAAGAGAAGCTTTTCAGTTTTTAGAATATTATTTTGTGTATTTGTGTGTATAGTATAGACAGGAGTTTGCAAATGGCTGCCTGCCGTGGTCCGACCGAGCGTCAATCTGTGGCAAAATGGGCGGAGCTTGCCTCCAGGTTATTGATTGGAGCTAGGAGTCTGATGAACAGCGCACTCCTACTGGCTGATAACATGCAGGCGAATCCAGTGCAGGAAAGCCTTTGAGTGACTTTACTCTCGAGAATCTGTGTGCCTGACTCCTTTTTTCAGTCTGTGGCACCCTTTGTCCTGGAGGCGTGTGTGTGTGTGTGCGTGTGTGTTACTTGTGCGTGTGTAACTCCTCCTGGAACTTGGTGCTTGTGTAGCGGATGTGGAAGCCTTTCTTGCTGATGGTGTCGTCGCTGTGGAAGCGAATCAGCATGGCGTCGCTGGCTGAATACAGTTCCTCGCGGGGCTAGATGGAGACGGAAAGAAACAGAGAGGCAACAGATTCAGTGTATATCATAAAGTAAAAAAAAAAGTGTGTTCTCATTCAAATGTTCGGCTATGCTCATCATTGTTTGTTGAACAACAAAATTCCACCTATAGGTTATTATAGCCACTGTTGCTAGAATACTGTTTTGACTTATTATTGAGTACAGTGTTAGGTTTTCATCTATATTATGTTTTTTTTTGCGCACACACACAGCTTCGGTGCTCACCCCTGAACCGCAGAAGCGTCCTAGTTTGTGTGCTGACGTGTCATGCCCATCGTACAGCTCGATGTAGTCATATCCACACTCTGCTTCCTCCTCCAGCTCAAAGGTGGTGAAGGTGAGCTCGATGCTGTAACCTGCCTCGGCTGTGATTAGCCACTCGCAGTCTGTGTGGCCCGGATAGTTATTGTCCCCGAACTGTGCGTG
This sequence comes from Pangasius djambal, assembly GCA_022985145.1. Classification (NCBI taxonomy): domain Eukaryota; kingdom Metazoa; phylum Chordata; class Actinopteri; order Siluriformes; family Pangasiidae; genus Pangasius; species Pangasius djambal. The sequence goes on along the minus strand of CM041002.1, from coordinate 11,360,085 downwards.
AGAGTACAGGTTCTTCTGCCTGGCATCGGCCCTCAGCCTGCCTCCACACTCTACACACAAACGCACGATATTATATTGTTATTTATTACTCAGGTTTCATGTTCTATTCACTACCTAACACTGGAAGTCCTACCGCCAGGACCAGTGTAATTCTGAAATTTGTTTTAATGCATCTCAGTTTGTGAGTGCGCAAGATGAAATATTAAAGCAAGTATAAACTCGCTTTCAAAAGTATTCACGTGCGTATGCACGAGATGGGACTAAACGCAGTCATTTTTGGACACCTGTTTCACTTTCATTCTGTCAGAATGATTATTTAGCTATGATGAACAATTCTCTACAATATAAATATGTCTTTGTTCAGAATCATAATACAGCAGACGTAGTGTTTTAGTATTTTCCACATTTAATAACAGGACATCATATTTACATATTGCTAATTCTTTGTTGATCCTCTCATACATTACACACTTTAACCAAACATTAGTTTAGGTATGTCATGTACTACTTTGGCCAATAGAGAGCACTGCTGGACATAAAGTCTTTTAAACTGATAAAGCCCCGTCGAAGCGTCCAGTTACCTCAACTTACAGTTACTAGATTATTTAATAACCTAGATATCTAAAAGCCATGCATCTCTGTTTTATATATTTAAATAACAGAACTATTGAATCAGGATATTCTTTCTTCGGTAAATAACTATGCACTCACAAAAAAGACGTAAATTCCTGTAACCGCTCTGCGTTGGAAAGCTTGAAGCATTATGGTGGTCCTGCAAGTGGTATCTGCTCTGTCTAAACCTTATAGTGAAATAATAATATAGATATATCCACTACTGTAGCGCACACACACACACACACACACACACACACACACACACAAGTGCACTGACCTGTGGAGTGTGTAGCGTGGAAGCCCTTGCGCTGTACTGAGGCGTCGGAGATGAAGCGCAGGTAAATCCTGTTGCCCGTGGAGACAAGGGGCTCTGGAAGCTTGCTGCCGCAGAGCCGACTCAGAATGGGCGCCTTGTCCGAGTCGCCGTCGAAGGCCTCCAGGTGATCGTAGGCGCATTCCTGGTGCTGCTCGATCTCAAACTCGTTAAACGACTGCAGAAGATACAGAGGAGGACGAAGGAAAGGCGTCAGTGAACCATCAGTCGCCATCACGTCAGAAGTGTGGAGGGAAGCCTTCTGATCTGTTTCTTCTCTTTGGCCTACTGTTATTTAGTATCTCTCTCCATCTACACACTCCCTTCCCTTGAACATTCCTATTCATGTACGCAAAATTGATGCGGACATGAATCACTGTCATCCATTCAGCTACAGAAAAAATCTTAGCAAGCTAATCAAAGGTTATTAAGTCATATTATCTCAGTGCATTGGCGAATAAATTGTTAAAGGGTTCCCCTGGAATTCAGAAACTGATCTGGGAGTCTACGAGTCTAAATGTGCTTTTAAACATTTCGCAGACTGATTCATGTAGCCCTAGACCTGACTTCTCATCGTTCACTCCCGTGTGTATCTCTCTTTCTTCTCTTTCTTCGTGTGTATCTCTCCTTGATCAGATGGACCTGTTAAAATGCCTGCACTGACCCCCCCCCCCAAAGGCCAAGAGGGTTTTCCTGCATAGACACATGAATATATTAAAAATCATAAAATATATTTCAGAAGAGTCTCCAGAGGAAGCAGCTGCTCGGGGAGTGTGTAATTTATTAAGTTAATAGATGCACTTCGGTGATGATTTATACGTTCGAGGCATGGGATAGGGCAGGAATCAGATAGGATAATAACGCATGTGTGCATATCATATGGGATGGACAGTATGTGTGTGTGTGTGTGTGCGTGTGTGTGTGTGTGTGTGTGTGCGTGAGGGATGTGTTACTGCATGCCTGTCGGTATAAGGCCGCATTAACGCGCAGAGGTGTGTATGAGTGTGCGAGACAGTTTGACAGGAAGACGAAAAGACTCTGTATGTGTTATGCTAACACTGCTGCCAATATGATCAGTTATCTGGTTATAGTGGACTGTCTGTGAAACCGGCTTCTTTTTTTCTCTCTTAAAGTTGATAACACAGAAAACAACCTTAAGTCTTAATATACTACTTCCTGAGCTGCTGTTATAGAAAATTAACGAACACCTTCTGACCAATCGGACTGTAGCATTCAACAGCGCTGTGCGCTATGTTCTGACAAAGTAGGGTCAAGGTGTGTGCGTGTTCTGCCGATGCTTTTACAGGCTGAGACGCTCACAATTTTGACGCGGTGGCCTGGAGTGGCAGTGATGTCCCAGGTACACTCCTTCCTGCTGGGGTACTTATCAGGCCAGTTGGGGCTGCTTATGGTGCCGGTGGGGCTGTGGATCTTGTGCTCACACTCCGCTACAGGATCAGAGAGACAGGGTAAAGAGAAGGTGTAGAAGAGCAGAGGAATGTAAATGAATCATGTGAATACATATAGGGGGAAAAAAAGGAAACAAGATTTATAGAATGTGTTATAGCATGAAAACGCCTGAGTCTGCACTAACTGCAGGTGGGGAAAAAAAAAAACATTCTTCTGCAGAGGATTAGGGTAATGTTTTCTGAACTCTGGCCCAGTTCCCAGGTGTCAATGCTAGTTCACCGTCACCTGAGATGCACCTTTAAGAGAAGAGCCAGTTTCTCCTTCCCTTTAAGCTGAAGCCGTGTTCCCTTTTGAAGCCACATCGGCCTTTTTTCGCTCTGAGGGAGATTCAGGAACACTAATGGCCGCAGGAGAAACCGCTTTCGCGTAACCCGAGTTTCTCCCTCGGGAAAATTGAGTCAAGCCGGCGGAAAAGGTTTCGGCCACGTGTCTTTGAACAGAAATAGGCTGAAACGTCCACATTAAAAGAAGTCACTCCACCCTCTGGTTAAACAAGAGGTTAGTCACTAATCGAATCATACATTTGTGTGTGCTGTCCTTAAAAAGGAGCCTATTGTGACTCGACGGAACTGGGTCAGACAAACGTTTTCGTCAAACCCCTTCACCAATACATAGAGAAAAATCTATCGTACAGTTCCCTGTGTAACAGTAACTTATTAGAATGAGCACATTAATATAAACCTGAGGTTTGATTTGTAATAGAAAATTCTGACCAATCGCAATGGAGCATTCAGCGGCGCTGTATGAGCGTTACTACTGTACGCCGCAGTCTGTCTGTGCTTGTTTTCGAATTCTCTCAGAGCACTTTGTTAGTTTGTGAACTAACCCGAGTACGTATTTACAGAGTTCGTTTCTCAGACACACACGTGAAAAACAGCTGACAGTCCAGATGTTTAAAATCAGAGTGAATTAAATACCCTTGAATAGATGTTGAAGTGTGTGTGTGTGTGTGTGTGGGTGGGTGTCTTCTAGTCATCCTGACTCCCCGTCTCTCAAGTTGAAAGGATCTTTCTAATGTCATTTTCTCCCAGGTCTTTTTTTTTCTTTTCAAAGACACAACACACACACACACACACACACACGCAAGCACAATCCATGTAGGAGAAAGACTGCTTTATACTTTTTCAAACCACAAAGCCATGTTAAAGACGGTCAACTGTGCTCTCAGAGCTTCAAAGATAGGCGGAGGATCATTACAGGCGGTGGTGGACTAATACACACACACACACACACACACACACACACACTGAATGCTACAGTGGAAAGCTTTAACATAAAGACCCAATGCCTTCTTAATGACCACACCTGGTATACAACAACCCTGCTACTGTGTATTTGTGTGTGTGTGTGTGTGTGTGTATGCGCGCGTACCTTCTTTGCAGTCATGCTTGTTCTCGTGCAGGATAAAGCCATTGCGACACTGGCAAACGTAGCTGCCGATGATGTTGATGCACTCGTGCTGGCATCCGCCGTTATCCTTTGAGCACTCGTCCTTGTCTGACACACACAACAGAGAGACGTGCGGCCAAATCAGTCGGAGAAACAACGATGTAGGAAGATCCATCACCCAGCAAATAAACTAAATACGACAAACTGTGATTAAGAAAAAAAAAATTGTCCGATTAGCCCACATCTACCCTGAGGCTTCTTTGTTAGACCAAATAATTTGGTCAAAGCAAAGGCAGAAATGAAAAGAGGGGAATGGGAAGAAAATAACCAACATGTGCATCCATTCATCCTGTAAAAAAAAAAAAAAATGGATATTCAATTCAGGAGGAAGAAAATGAGACAGGCTCGGTTAACGTCCCGGGCGCCTAGGCTACTGATCAGTCCACCCCTCAAGCGCCATTCCGGATGATTACAAACTTTCTTTACCTCTAAATAATCTGAATTCAATCAGGAGTGATTGAAAACCGATGACTGGCTTCTACGGTATTTTCCCGCAGACGCACATGGCTTGCATTTTGCCTTGTGATATGTTACCATGACTAATTCGACATGATCAAATTATTGCAAATGCTCCACTGGCTTTCAAACCCCTGACACACTTGGTCACACACACACACACACAGAGGATTAGGAGTGTGTGGGAGGGCTATGGCGACCACCCTGAACCTGATGGCACTGGGCCAGTGGAGATCTGACACTCCTGACAATGACTGAGTTCTTTTCTCATTTTACCTACTGAATGACATTCTCTCTCTCTCTCTCTCTCTCTCTCTCTCTCTCTCCTCACTCTTCTCTGTGCTTCTCAGCATCCCTTTGTATCTCTCTCTCTCTCATTCACTTAAAAAGTGCTTCTGTACACCCGTAATCAGGTTTGTCATGTAAATAGATACCATAGTGTGTACCTGTCTACTAAGTACGCCTTAAATAATATCAACACAAACTCTATTATCTTTATCGCACCGTTGAGGTTTTTTTTTTTTTTCCCCGTTAACAGCTTTAAGCCATTTCACTCATCTAAATGTTTGGAGAAGGAGCATGATACTCAAGACCTGCTGTTAGTGAGAAGAAAGCTGTGACGGATTTTTGAATGGATTGATCTGCTGATAGAATCTGACGTTAGATCAACAAATGGCGTTGAAAGTACATTTGTTGCCACTAAAGGAGAACACCTCATATGCAAGACAGATTAGACAAGGGCCAATCCATTCCCCAGAACCAATCGTGGGAGAGGCGGCCATACCTGAGACCTGCCCTATGGCTGCCCTACGAGCAGAAGGACGTGAAGCTACGTCCTGACAGGACTTAAATATAAAAATCCGTGCTTTGCAGGTTGCGGGTTTATCTGTGGAAGAGAATACCCCCAGGATTACAGCACATATATATATATATATACACACACACCATAAAAAAAACACACTAAGGAAAGGTTACAGAAGGCTGCTACATTAGTCATTGACATTTAGTCATTTTTATATCGACACACACAACACACATAGTTTCACAAATATTCTTTCAGCTTGGATTTCACTTTCAGGTTCCTCACAGCCAAACTGGCCCGAATTTCAGCCTAATTTATTTATTTATTTTTTATTATCTCAAATATTTTTCTAAACTTGGCACACTATAGTCACCCGCATTGTTGGCACCAAGGTCGACATTACACAACATGAAGAGAACGGATGCAAATGAGGTAAAGCAGCATCTCAGCTGAGCTTGTTACATTTTTTTTGTGAGATCTTTTCTTTTTGGTGCACGATATGAAGAAGGAACCGGTGGGGTTTGTCTAGTCCTGAGGTACAAATCTTAAAGAACAGGAAATGTGCCATCGCAACAACACACTTAACGGTCCAGTCATGCTGGTGGTTCAAGTTTGTGTTGGTGTTGGACTAAATTTCAGACTCGATATTCGTCACTTTGGGTCGGCTGGCTGAATGAAATGTTCTCATGAATGTTCTCATGCTGTACTAAAGTTGGGCAGCGATCAAAATTTCAAGCTGGGTTAAATCTCTAGCGCACACACACACACGCACACACACACATACAGTACATTTGAAGATGGCTAGAGTGTGAGCATGTGTAAATCCAGGCTTTGTTCAAATTCTACAAATTTCTCAGGACACAACGCTGTGAGAAAGAACAGGGTTAGCCAAACAGGATGACGGACGAAAAAATGTTTAAAAAAGAAACCCAAAAAACAACTTCTGAAATCTACACCACAAAACAACAGAACTTGGTTTATATAACCAATACCACAAAAGTTGGTTTATACGACCGAGCTCAAAAGCTTTTCGGATGAAATTCAGTCAAGTCCAACACACACACACACACACACACACTTGTCAACCAAATCTGCAACAGAGGCATTTTGTGATTTTTTTTTTTCCCATTATCACTAGGACAGAGTGTGAAACTTCACTTACCAGAAAAGAAGTGCGCTTTGAAGCCTTTCTTTGAAACGGTGTTGTCCGACTTAAACTCGATGCGCATGTTGTTGTACTGGGAAGTGATGACCTCGGGAACTTCCGTGCCACAATATTTCCCATGAAGCTTGGAGTCGGAAGAGAGGCCGCTCCGCACCTCCACAAAGTCATACTTACACACCTTTAGAAACAACATGCGCACATGCTGTCACTGGGTATATGCGTTACTATTACTTACACAGCAGCCCTGTCAAATGAGTGAATCTGATTGGTTAGAAGGTGTTGATGAATTTTCTATAAAAGCAGCTCTGACAATGATATACTTAGAATCCCAGGTTTATGTTAATGCACTGGTTCTAATATGTTTCCATAGTAAGGAGAGGTTTATTTAACATTTACAGAAGAAGGCTCCGGCGTCAGCACTTTGGTAACATTAATGATCATTTTCCTATAACAGCTTGCTCTCGAGTGTTTCATTCCTTACATAGAGTATAGAATTCTGACACTTCTGACCACACACACACACGCGCACACACATGCTCCTCACCTCGTTCCCTTCCAATTCAAAGGCCTCAAACTGCACGGATATGCGGTACTGTGTGGGGGCCACCACTTGCCAAACACAGTTCTTGTTGGGCGGGTATTCTTTCGGCCAGCCTGGGGTTGTGATTGTGCCGTTCAGTTTGGACAGCAGACCTCCGCACGCAGCTACGAGAGAGCAGGATACAGAGGACAGGAACGGATATCGTTAACGTCTGTTCTGCATTAAATAAGAGATGAATGATGCGCTTGTAAGTCTGCATGAAAACAAACACGGTCTGAATGTCTGATGGTTGCTGTGTTATTTCAGAGTCACCACAACACACTGTGCCTTGCAGTGTAATCTAATTAGAGGCAAAAAAAAAAAAAAAAAGTTCACATGAGCTATATGGGGACGTGTGTGCGGTTGTGCATTTCCGATTGCGCTTACATGTGGCAATGTGGTGGGACTGTGTGTGAGGTCACTGTGTGAATGCAGAGTTTCTTAAAAAAAAAAAAAGAAAGAAAGGAAAAAAGAAAAAAAAAAGGTTCCTTCTAGCACCCTAATTCCTTGATATGTCCTTTCCCATTCAACACATAAGGTATAAAACATAAAGTTACATAACATTTCTGACTTACAAAGGTCCAGATAAGCGAATAATATGACTCAATGGACAACAGTTACCCTTTAAAGCATAATCATCCGTGATAAGACCATTTGAAGAGGTTTTGTTTCGTAATAACGCTTCCAGTTACCACTTCTGAGTAGCACCAAGGACTTTGGTGAATAAATGATAAATGAATAAATAAAAACCTTTCTGATCTGTCTCTATCCCTGTTGCTAGTCTACTGTCTCATGAGATGCCTTGACATATGATTGACCAAAACAGAGGATCTGCTACAGAAACTGGTTCAATGTTAAAAAAAACAAAACAAAACTAGAGTCACGACATGAGTTAAATTTTTCACATGAACTTGAAAAACTTGAATGCAGTGTGGTTGGCCATCATCAGACAGGGGAACTGTTTGCGCTAAACATCTCTACCCTTCTGCGCTGAGTGCCCACTTTGCCTCATCATCAGTCAGGAAACACTGGTATGTGATTATGTATATTTGTGTGTTTGGCTGTAAGGTGTGTGTGTGTGTGTGTGCTCAGTGGTAGTTCTTTATATGCGAGGCTGCTGTGAGTTTGGTTGTGAATAGTTTAGCGTGCACACTGTTTGTCCCTGTTGTTTTCCTGTTGACCGAGGATGTTTTCTTCAGCCATGTGGATTGGTCATAGCTTCCGCTGGCCATGTCTGGGTCAGACAGGCGGAAACACCTGCACCTGCACTCTCTCACACACACACACACACACATGATTTCTCATACCTTCACAACTTTTTTTATCCGGGGCCAGTTCGTATCCAGGGTCACACGCACACTTGAAGCTCCCCAAAGTGTTCACACACCTCTGCTCACAGCCACCATTATCTGGCTTCATGCACTCGTCCTCCTCTACAAACACACACACACACACACACACACACACACACACACACATGTTTAGAAGCATAAATGCTGTTAGTGAGTCACTTTCTACTTTATTCTTATGTATCGAGCCTTTCATATGTAAGTGCTTTATAGGTATTGCAAGAATAAGCATAAAGGATTTTGAGGATTGTGTGTGTGTGTGTGTGACACCTTTAAAGAAATTTGCAGCGAAGCCAGCTTTATTCACAGTTCCATCTGAAACAAATTTCATCCACAGCGTGTTGGAGGTGGAGCGAATGTCTTCAGGGATGTCATAGCCACAGAATCGACCGATCAGTGGGCTGCTCTCAGACAGGCCATCCCGCACCTCCAGATAGTCGTATGCACAGCTATCATGCCTCTCGATCTACACACACACACACACACACACACACACATGAAAGCTCACGTAGACAAACATCCTCTGCAGTTCTGCACAATCTGAACATGTTCACACATATACACTCAATCAGTGGCATAGGAATTCACCCGCAGGAACATAAACATATCGTGTGTTCTTTACATTATCATGTTAATAGCACCTTAGGTGTTATAGCCTTAAAGCATTCCAATGAAAACAGGATCTCACATACCAGATGCGTGTGTGTGTGTGTGTGTGTGTGTGTGTGTGTGTTTGTGTGTTCACTGGTATGCCAAGGTCTTTGGGTTAGTGCTGTGTTTTCCTCTTGGACTATATGGGTGCAAGAGAGTGAGCAATGTGTGTAAGCGTGTGCAGGTTTTAATAATAATAAAAAAAAAGGTTCCATCCTGTGCCTGTTTGTGTGTCTATCTTTCTCTCACACACACTAACACACACATCCATACACACATTCCTAAACAGTCAGGATTAAAAAGGAGAACACTTCCTTTTACTTTCAAAGCTTTAACCTTCCTCTATGGCCTACAGACCCAAGAGGGCCATAACTATACAACTCCAAACATTCCACAAAACACACACACACACACACACACACACACACACACACCTTTCATTCACATAATCATTAATGCAGCTAATTAACACTATCACTACACATAAATCTAACCCTAACCGTAATGGCATTACCACGACACAACCTTTTGACCCTTTGTTTTTTTTTTTTTAAATAAAAGCTGTACTTTTTTTTTTTTTGTAAAACTTTTTTTTGTAACTTTTTTCAAGTGTTTCTCATGGGGACCACCCAAATGTCCTCACGAGGTCAAAAGTGATGGATATTCCTGTCCTTATCAGGACACACACATCACACACACTTCACACACATGGACATCTGACTGTAGTGGCTAGGCACAATCCTAATCTGATTAAAGAGAGAGAGAGGTAGAGAGAGAGAGAGAGAGAGAGAGATCACAAAGAGTAGCAGGACAGAGGAAGACCAAAACTAATGTAAAAATGGGGGAAAGGGGGAAAAAAGAGGATGTAAAGATTCCAGTTTACATGAAATCATTAATTTGATAGATCATGGTTTCGTGGACATTATGCACCATTAAATGTAACTTTAAATGGATAAAATACAAAAGTATGGCGTGCCATTCTTTATGATTAAATTAAAAGGCCATGCTGTAAAGCAGTGAAAGTAACTCCACTTCGCATCAGGCCACATGACACCACTCTGTCGCTGATTATTTTCCTAAAACAGCACACCCCCAAAGTGTTTTATTCCTTACGCAGCCAGTGTGAAAATGTAAACTTCTGCCTTTGTACCTCAAACGCCTGAAAGCTGAGGCCCACGCTGTAACCCTCAGACACGGTCATCCTCCACACACACTCCTTAGAGGGCCTGTAGTCATCTGGGTAGTTTGGAGACTGGATCTGCCCCGAGTCTTTGTTGACGTCCCCGCCGCAAACCGCTACAGAAAAGAGAGAGAAGCTCGGTTTACGTAAATTCATGTCTTAAGCCAAAAGTCAGTTTATTTCCTTAACGCACGCAGGTTAGCTATCCAGCACTAGCTAGAACTGTTAAGAGAGTTGTTATGTTTATTTAAATGTTTAATTATAGGATATATATCATATAATTGTGAAAGCAGCTTTATTTAATATATGCGCACCTTTTTTCTATTTAGAACAAGCTGAGCTGAGACGATAACCTGAGAGGAACGGTAAACACGCGCTCGGAGTAAAATCACACACTGCAGAAGCGAGACCCACCTTCATACACGGCAGAGAAGCCTTTTCCCACCCAGTTACTGCTGCTGCGAAACTCGATCCACATCCGACTGTCCGTGGAGATCAGCGTTTCTGGAATCTTATCACCACAAAAACGACCTGCACGCACGGACACAGAAAAAAGGGAAACATTCATATTTTAGAAACGATAATAGACAAAGACATCTGGGAACACTCCTGAATTATTCATCCAGTTATTGGATTCTTCCTGCTTAGTACACATTATTCTGCGTGTACCTAGAAGAGGGGCTTTCCTCCAGTACCCGTCCCGCACCTCGATGTAGTCGTACCAGCACAGGCTGCTCTTGTAGAGGTCCATGGTGGTGAAGTTGAGCACTATCTGAAAAAGGATTGCGAACCGTGTGTAGACGTTGTGAGACCGGTACAAGACAGTTTTCATTGGAGAGCTGCGTGTTACCTTCTCCCCAGGTGTGACCGAGATCCTCCAGACACAGTGCGTGTATGAAGGGTATCCGTTCGGGTAACCGGGAGATGAAAAGTTGCCCGCTGAGTCTTGCAAAGTCTCGCCACATGCTGCTCGAGAAAAGGAAAGTGAAATATAATTAGATTTGGGCAATATAATGTCTCACAATACGAAGAAATGTGATCTCACATGAGCCTGATATTGTCACATTCCTTTTAGCGTGCCTGGTGATCCAGATGAAAACGGCTTGACTTCTCAATAATGTATTCACTATAACCTGACCCCTTTTTTTTTTTTTTTTTTTTTTTTTTTTTTACAAATATGGCCCCATGTGTTATGCTGACTTATATCACAGTGCTGTTGAATGATCAACTCTGCTTGGTCACAAGGTGTTGATGAATACTCTATAACAGCAGCTCTGACAGCGGTTCCAGTTGTAATTCAAAGGACGGGTTTGCTGTTCTCACACGTTATCCTTTCTGTCGTAAGAACTTGTGTATATGGCGGACGTTCAAAAATAATCTAAAGATAATGTTTCATTCTTTACTTTATTTGTCTGCTCCTGTCTACGCACACACACACACACACACACACACACATAAAAGAGTGCCGGCAACAAATAATGAAACCTTAAATTAGCCAGTACGGTAGGGAATCGGATGCTGCCTGTAAGACAAGCCAAATTTAAAACCGCTTTTTCTTCCTAGTTAATTAGCCACTGAATATATATGTGGAAGTGCCTTTAGGTGTCCATTACACACACGAAAAATGAAAATGAAAAGGCAAAGGCAAAAAATCAACCACTGCCTCTCCGCTAAAATGCTGCTGGTGGTGAAAATAATAGTAAGCGCATGTGTGTACTCCTGTGCTTAAACGACATCGTCTTAATTAAAGCACAGGTTTGAACTGGACCATTTAGCGTCACGGTCTGCAATCAGGCCATGAGGGTAAGAGGAATGCCTAACTGGTGTTTACTCTTCATTAATCAGCTCCTGCTCGAGAGAGACAGAAACAGAGAGAGAGAGAGAGAGAGAGAGAGAGAGAGAGACTTCTGTACAGTAATTAGTGCCACCTCAGACAATACATCAGTTATGAAGGGACATGGACAGAGAACATGTTCAAATCAGCTGCTTCGTTAGTGAATATAATAAAGAATGAAATGCCGACCACACACACACACACACACACACACACACACACTCACTGTCACTGTACTCATATCGCCACTGGTATTGACAAAACGCTCATATAGCCATTTGTGTAGATAAATAAAATGACCGTCATTCACGTAGCTCAGCATAACAATGATTAATATATGTGCTTTCATGTCTAAAAATGTATCTTGTTTATTTATAACATGATCCTTTGAAATTTACACTCCAGTACGTAAAAGTTATGTAAAACCAACGACACGAACAATACATAAGGAAGAATAATAATAACAGTTGGAAAATAATCAGAAAGAGGGTGGTGTGACGAGGGCCGACATGCAGCAGAGATACTGGTACCACTGCGAAATTGATTATCCTCCAAAAATATAACGCAGTAGAACAAACGCATTAATATACGCCTGTGATTTGAAGTGCGGCCAGAACTAGTGACCGAGCTGTAATCAGAATGAAGAATTCGACAGCAATTCATAAAATTACGAGTTAAGATAGCACATCTTTCTGTACGCAGACCGTTACGCATCTGTAGCCTTTAACTGTGAAGACGATTTATACCTATGAAGTGCCTATGAAATGAGATCATCTCGCCATCCTTCAGCATTTAACTAACACTATTAGTCATCTATTGTTCCACTCCTTTTCTGTCTTTATTATTCAGCATATTGTTTGCTTTGGACGACTCTTTGGCAGAGAGCTAAAAAGCACACACCTCAGTCTTGTTTGCGCCCACACACACACACACGCACGCACACACAGTAGATTACCTGGACACCTGTAGAGTTTCTTGGCTTGTGAAATGTCTCCTTTGCTGAGCCTGGTTCTCTGCCCGATCGCGGGCCGGACGCCGTTCTCATCACGAGAGGGGAGGATGGTGTCCAAAAACATTCCCCTGAAAGGTAGAGCGAATATTGATTCTGCAGTGCTCAGAACAGAGAGTAACGCTGAGAGCTAATTTTTTCCTAAGTGTGTATATGTCTCGCCTGGAGAAAGTGTTTCTGGCATAATGCATGATGCTGTCAAAGTCATACGGCTCGCCAAGAGAGTTCACTTCGCCGGGCTCCATCTTTAGAAAGTTATATTCCTGACCTGCACGTGAACACAGACACACACACACACAAACACACACACACACACACACACACAAAGACATGTTCTGGTTACGCAATTTTGTTATCCTCTTCATTTACAGAAGACATCAAATAAATAGCAAATGGGTAAGGCAGTACCGGGCTGAATGTTGTCTCTAATGATGGTCACGTGATCGTCGCGATCGGGCCGCGTGTGCTCGTGCCAGAATCCGATCACATGACCCAGCTCATGAACCACAATGCCAAACTTGTCACAGTTTTTCCCAATGGAGATGGCCTGAGGCCCGTTACCACGACGACCCACATAGGAACAGCATCTGCGACATGAAAATGGATGATAATTAATTCATTCATTAATTAAAGTTTAAAGTGCCTCTTCAAATCCTTCAGATATAGATTTTTAACTGGAACACCAACTTCCTGTGGAGAGGATGCTGCTTATCATCCAAACATTTTTAAAAAAGTGTTCATTTAAAATGTAAACATTAAAATATAACTGCATTTTCGTTATTTGGACAGCTTGAGTACTTAAATTCCCAGGAGAATTTATTTCAATTTTTATATATATAGGACAGTGGGGTAGTATATGGTGACAGCGTGCATTAAGTAAGATTATTATTATTATTATTATTATTATTACACGTGTATAAATGCATGTGTTTGCCAACACGGCTAATCAGTTCATAACCCAGTATTAAGAGGGTTACAATATTTGGCACCTTGTGGGTAATTTGGATGTCTTGGTGACGTTATAATTATAGTCTGGTAGTACAAGCCCACAAAGCTGATTATTATAATCAGCATGGCTTCTGTGAATACTCCGGAGAAACACACAAAGCCGTGCTCGCAGTTTTGTCATTAAAAAAAAAATACAAATAAATACATAAATTCTTTTTTGCAGAATGTCACTTGGTGTCTTTTCATGACAATCACATCTTAGTGTCCAGGTCAGTATATACTGTATAATGCTTTGTTTTCCAATTGTCTTGGCAGAGTCTTGTATGTTCTTATGAAATCCTGAGTCATATTACCATGGAATCCTATTCTATTTCCTAGTTATTGGGTTTGTAAATACTTTCCTGCTACCTCAAGCTGCTGCTTTTGGTGCTCATCTGTCTGAGCCCTTCCACTCTGTTGCAAATTGTGAAAAAGCCTATGTCACTGTCGTCCTTTGCAACGGCTGTTCTGTCCCTGAGTGAGACTCTGAGAACCCTGCTCTGCAGCCTGCTGTCCCAGCAAGTGAATCCAGGCTGGCTGGGTGAACCCATTCAAAAGCTTTAGACGTGTTATTAAAGGCAGGTAATGTAGGGGCTCTTGTGGTGTGTTCCCTCTTGAATTAGTCCTACGTTCAGAATGCTTTGCAGACCTAGCTGCAGGTAACCCAGCAGTCCCAGCATACAGATTATTTTGCGGTTCCCACTAGCTGGGGCCTCCAAAACCTCTGTCATGGCTCCAGTCATGAATTTATATTCTGTTCCTGCACTGATGCTACTTCTACCAGGAACTCTGCGCAAAGCTTCTGGTTCAGCCTATGACTTTCAAATATTTAGCTTAGCTTCAGTCACTGTTCATGTTCCTATTGCGTCTGACTCTCATCTCAAGCCCTTTATTCGGCCTCGGTCTAGCTCAGTGATAAAGGTTAAGGTCACTGTCCTAACTTGTTCGCCAATCCTGCTTCTGCTTCTCGTTCCTTTCTGCTCCAGTCCTTGACTGTGTCTTTGTCTCCACTGCTCTTTCAACCTCAATCTTTTATTATGATTCCATATCTGTCTTCTTAGCTCCTGACTGTTCCCCTGCCCATATCAGCTATATCTAGTCCTTCACTGAGCCTTTCCCAGGGTCAAACCAAGCCCAAGAGAATACCCCAGTGGCAGATCCAGACTGGGAACTTTCCCCAATCTCAGTGTCAGCCTCTGTTCCTTCCCCAGAGTTAGTCTTTCTCTTGTCTCAATTTCTTCACCAGATAATTTCTATTAACCTTTCCATCAGGTGTCCCAGTGTTCCTAACAGGTCCTGTTTCCTTCCTATTGTTGCTCGCAGCTCCTGCTCCTTCACCAGCTCTGCTCACATGGCTGCTTCCTTCCAAGTGTTACTCACAGGTCCTGTTCCCACCCTAATGTTCCTCGCAGGTCCTGTTCCCTTCCCAGTGTCACTAACTGACCCTCTTTCCTTCTCATTGTTGCTCACAGGTCCTGGTCTCTTCCCAGCGTTGCTCATGGGTTCCCTCCCCCAGTGCTCCTCAAAGGTCCTTTTCCCGCCACAATGTTGGTCACAGGTCCTGTTCTCTCCCCCAGTGTTCCTCACAGGTGCTGTTCCCTTACAAGTGTTCTTCACAGTTCCTGTTCCCTCCCTAGTGTTGCTCACAAGTCCTGTTTCCTTCGGGGTAGTCTTCACAGGTCCTATTTCCTCCCTAGTCTTGCTCATAGGTCATGATCACTCCTCAGCATTGCTCACAAGTCCTGTTTCCTTCTCAGTACTCTTCACAGGTCCTGTTCCTTCCCCTGTGTTGCTTAAAGACCTGAGCCCAGCCTATGACTCAGTCCTGATTTCTGTCCTGCGTTACTTGGCCCTTTGTATGTTTCTTGTTCTGTCTCTCATCTTGTTTCAGGCTTCATTTTGCACAGCATGTGCCGCCCAGGTCTCCAAGTCATGGGTTTTCCCAAAATAAACTATATAGATAAGTCAAAAACACTCTCAATGATACATTCTATATTGTGCTATTCTCTTATACTGAGGTTTTTCCAGTCACGGGAATGGCAATTCAGTGATCATAGTACTATGAATTATGTAAAAAGAGACGCTCAAAAAAAAAAAAAAAA
Organism: Pangasius djambal; assembly: GCA_022985145.1. Lineage (NCBI taxonomy): Eukaryota > Metazoa > Chordata > Actinopteri > Siluriformes > Pangasiidae > Pangasius > Pangasius djambal. The sequence continues at coordinate 11,344,123 of CM041002.1, read as the reverse complement.
TACTGCATGATATTGCAGAGAAGGGTCAGGATAGTAAAGTCAAAGCTCAAGCAATAGAGTGAAACCTTGAAAGTCAGTACTTATGCATGGCTAGGACACACACGCATACACACAGTCGTAATCTCAGTCAGGACTCTATTTATATTGTGGATTAGAACACCTAAAGCCCTTATTTCTTTGCCAATGATAGCGCAGTGCGCGCACACAGACACACACACACACACAAACTCTTGCTCTCGCACACAACTCAAGCTAAAAGATAAAGCTTTGCAGGTACCTCATCATGACTAACAAGAATTCTACACTATAAACACAGCAGGTACTGCGCTTATACACACACACACACACACACTGTCATCCACTGGCACATCGCTGGCACTATGTGTGACCAATCCTTCATACATACTGCAATTACACAACAGCAAACAAACACTGAAGTGCGGTGCAGATGCGCGTGCACGTGTGATGGGCACCTGACTATTATAACAGCCATGTATCGTATGTTATGTAATGTTTTGCTCCATCACTCTTACCTTGAGCCCATCAGCTTTGGCAACTTCCTAAATGTTTTCGTGTTTCCACTACTTTTTCCAGCCACCTCCCAGTTTGAGGTGTTTTCTCATACCAAAACTCACTATCACACAAATATGGCAATGATAAGACATTTTTTTCTGAATGCTAGTTGCCAAGAAGGATTACATGTTCACTGAAACTGGATAGCTGGAACTTGGAAAAAAGATCAGCTGACCTTTCAATCTTCTAACCAAAATTGGTGTTTTAATGAACTTGTGGCACCAATCTGGCACCAACAACCACGCCGTGGTGTGATCTCAGAGTTACCCGAGATCACATTCCGCCCCCGTCCCTGTTCTGATCTCCGTTGTGAATAGTGACTGGAGCTCTTGCAGGATTTGATGCATTCCACATGCTCCCACATGATTGGCTGATTGGGTAATTGCACGAATGAGCTGAGGTACAGGTGTTCCTATTAAGGTGCATACAGAATGTATCTTAGACTACCGCTGTGATGGACAGATATTGATTTAGTGCTGCTTTTCTAACTCGCATCTCTCGTTATTTTTCTTCTCTCCCTCTCTTTCTCTCTCTCATTATCACGCCGGCTCGTTAGATGCCATTCCACAGAACAATGGCCGGCCTGCTCAGCGTGGTAACGAGGCAGGAAGGAAAAGTGAGCTGACTGTAGTAAAGTCGTCTCCTCTGACACACTCACACACACACACTGCTTTGTTTTAAAAACATACACACTACAGGATGCCCACATAACAATGAGAGGTGAATGAGTAAGAGAGTAAAAGTGTGTGTATGTGTACGTGTGTGTGTGTGTGTGTGTCTAAAACTGCAGCAAATCTCATTTGAGTCATTACCTGAAGGAATATCAAACAAGTGAGCATCCAGTTATCCCAAACCTACATACTGTACATTTACTTCAGGGCATGCCACTTTCTCTTTCAACCCCTCTCTCTCTCTCTCTCTCCATCCATTTGCTCTTTTCTTTCTATTGAGAGGTCCAAGCGTGCTTCTAAATCGACTGTGTTTTTCAGCATGGGCCCCAACACAAACAATGGTGTCATTTACTAACCACACGAAAGCCGATCAAATCGACAGACCGTGTCAACTACAAATCATCCAGCAGGCCAAACCTTTGAAATGAGTCCCACAGGAAAGTGTTCATCAAATGATTTGCTTGTGTACTTTGTCTTAGGCTTTATAAAGCGTTATACTGTGTTACATCACAGCGTATGACCTCACACACACACACACACACACACACAGACACACTCATTCGCGAGGTCTCACCCGCAGGGCCGGTATGTGAAGACGATGTAGCTCTCTTCATCTGTTTTCTCAACGAAGGTCACGCAGGTCTGTTTCTCCCAGTGTCTCATGGCCTGCTTAAACATCGCTCTTTGACTGCCTGAGAAACACACCAACACACACACACAGACACACACACACGCACACAGTACTTACATGAAACATAAAACCATGCATACAGTGTTTCACCTTTTCATATAAGTATTAAATACCTAAAACTAACAAGCATAGACACCTCTGTGCATGCCTGCATGAACACACACACAGTTTCAGAACACACACGTTTCACATACAGACTAACAGTGGAAGATACATGCAACATAGAGCTGAATACTGCAATGCACATTTGATCAAAATATCAGGATAATGATTATGTACGGAGTGAAACACCTGAGGTCGTGCTGAAGGCTGCAGAAACAGGTGCGCACACATACTGTACACACAGACACACACGGGTTACTCACCAGTGAAGTTGCCTGTTATAACGTAAGGGATGACGCCTCCAGGCCAGATTCGCTCTGCTCTGGAAGTGGCAGCTCGCGGGACACGAGATTTACCCCCTCTCACCCTTCTCTCTCTTTCCCCACTGCCCACTGAGCCAGCTCGCGAGCTCTCCTCCTTACTCGAGTTCTTCGACGGTTCTGCACAAAGAAAGCAAGCACATACGCAAATATTACATCTTTTATACCCACTAGCGGTGTAATGCAATGCCACTACCTGTATCTGTATTCGGTTTTAAACCTGAGTGGGCGTGGCCTGACCTAAACTCTCTTTAATTAAACGTGAACCCTACCACTATCCCTCATAAGTAGAAGTGGCAGCGCTGGGAGCATGGCGTGCGAATTCTGGCTCGGAGAGTTCCTCAACCTCAGCTACATCGCCGCAGTTCATAACTGGAACCAGAGATATGCGCAGGGCTTGCTTGCGGCATCTTTTAACAAACTTAGTTAGGTCTGGTGGCCTAATCTAAACCACCGTGACCCTGACCAGGCAGTTACTAAGGATGAATGAATGTAAGGCATGTTAATAATAGTGTGTCTCCTATTCATATTTGTATTCGTATCTATTAAAGCACATTATCTGTTCATTCTGTTTCTATACAGGACACTGATATCCACGCATTCACGATCAGAAATGCATTATGGGCAGGGTTAACATTAATTTGTTCCATACGCCATGCTTGCAGTTATATGTCACATGCAGTTTCAATGCAGAACCATATCGTCATATTTCATATCCACGGCAGTTGAGTGGGAGTGGATATGGCTCTTTCTCTGTGTTATCAAAGTCTTCATGTCTAAATGCCATGGTAGCTGGTTATGAAGTTTAAGGGATCAGCAGATATTAAAATCAAACACCCTGAACTATAAATATGCTCAGGATTCGACTCAGTAAAGGTCAAACACAGTTAAGAGAGAAGCAGAAACGTGGACGTGCACAAAAGTGAACTTACCGAGACCTAGTCGTCGTATTCTCTCTAGCAGGAGGTATAACTGTCCTCGCTTTTTAGTGGAGTCGTGCTCTTCTGCACCACCTGGCAGAGACAGACGAGAAAAGGAAGTGCATGTCGTCGTATGTCAGGTGTTACGACATTGTGGACATTGGAAAGTCATCATAATTCAGCGCGTTCTAGATGTGACATTATTACAGCATTAGATAAACTTTATGAATGCATCTCTTCCTGCCCAAGTGTGACAGGAAGGTGTGAAATTCCACAGAGTTTGTGTGTGTGTGTGCGTGAGTGTGTGTATGTGAGTGAGTGTGTGCTCTTTAGCGTCTTCACACCTCATTCAAACCCCCCCCCCCATCTTTACCGTTTCATTGCTCTTATAAAGCCTCCATTGTCGTCACTCCATCATCTGCTTTTGTCTCTTATTCGTTTTTCTAACCCACTTATTCATTCTTCCCCTCTTTCCTCTCACATACGCACTCTTGGTCTTTCCCTCTCTTTCTGTAACCCTCTCTCGCTCTCTAATTCTCTCTCTCCGGGAATGTCGAAGTGGACAGGAAAATCAGGAACAAACAAAACTGGCCGAGTCGGAGGTGCAGGAAAAGGCTGAGGTCAGGGATATGCGCATACACACACATACACACTCACACTCACTCACTCACACACACATTTACCCCTCTGCACTCCGGCACTAACAAAGCTGCGTGCATTAATGTCGTCTCTGTGTTATATGAGCGTCTCGTTCAGACTTCGTGCTCTGTGCCAGCCATGTCCATCCTGGTGCGTCGTTTTTCCATGTGCTGTGAACATTATCCTGACACTAGATTAGGCTTAATGTGCCTATCATCAAGGATCGTCCTTCAACACGCACATATGCGCGTTTTGGCAATAGCCGTTGAAGTTGTCAGGTGAATTATGAAGAACGAGAGGGAGGATATTATTCCAGACAAACTCTCAGCACAGGTCCGTGCGCACACACACGTCATATCTGTGCAAACACACTGACACACATATGCTTTCCTCTCTCTTTCTCTTTAAACCAACACACGCACACAAACACACACGCACACACAACTCTCAGATGGTTTGCTGATGCTGCTGAAGTGGCGTTTATCAACTCTAATCGCCTAGGCCCTCAAACTCCGCCAATATCAACTCCTCCAAACCTGTAATCAACTAAATATCATCTTCCTCAAGCCCACTAATCCCTTCATATCTTCTGGATGTCTTCCAGCTCGATATATTGTACCATACGCATGAGTCTAAAATACATAAACACACATCTGAGCGCTCAAACACTCTCGTGTTTATTATAACAGCTCATGATAGTTTCAAGCCGAGCTCTTGATAAAGCATCGCTCGTATAGCATCAGCGCTAGATGAAATTAAGACATGGACCAAACATAAGGTTAAATGTAAGCATGACAGACTGTGAATAGCCTTTTCTGTCCTCGACTGACCACAAGTTTAAAAATCTTCTGAAGGCTGCGTGGCGATTGTCATGTGTTAATGCATGAGAAAGGCTAAATCTTACCCGACGTGTGCCCTTGCCTCACGTGTTGGTGTCGAGCGAGGTCTATCGTCCTGTCCACCTGAAACATTTTCAGATCCTCCTCATCCAAGGCGATATCTCCCCAAAAGACCGCTGGAGTGGATGGGTAGGGCAAAGAGAAAGAGAGAGGGAATATAGTATTAGGGGGGAAAAAAAACACACATAAACATGCATTATTAGTGCATTATTAGACCCAAACGCACTCTTTGGGAGCAGTGTCTAATTTCTACACACTCTCCAGAACAACAAGTCGGCACTGTGTCACCGTAATAGCCGGTTTAATACAAACTGCTATCATACATTAGAAGAACAGCGAGGCATTACGGTCCACTCAGACACTCGTGCTGCTGATCGCATCGCCTCTGAAGCAAGAACGAAATCCTGATTAGTGTTAACGCTGAAACTATTCCTATAGGGGAAAAAGTGGCGGTTGTGTCACTTTGCCTCCCACAAGGACGTGCGGAGAGTTAGTCCAAGTTGCATCACTTTAAAGCCATTTACTTTCCAAGAATTATCCCAATTTCCTTCCGACTCTGATTCCCAGTACGCCGTGCCCTAGCTTATTCTCGGTCACGCCCGGTATGTCGTATGACGTTCCTAATTTAGGCTGTCGCCGAGGAGGTCGTAGAGATGGCTATGATAGGGAACATAATGAAACGTGTGTATACGTACGTCTGAGAGAGACAAAGGGTTACTTAACGCTGATGCTTAACAAAAAAAAAAAAAAAACAACAATGCATGGCTTGTGGTTCGATGAAATTGAAATGGGTGCACACCCACATGTGTGTGTGTGTGTGTGTGTGTGTGTGTGTCCATTCTTCATTCTCTGCTCTCGCACAATACCCTTCCCCAGTCTCTAACGGCGCTCCGTATTTGATGGGTATCAGCGTTCTTTGTCTCTCGGGACTCTTTCAGTTCTCATTAGACACTGGATAATACCCTCTATTAGAAAACCCAAAACCTAAGTATAGCTCTCATCTTTCTCCGCCTTCCCTGTGTGTTGGAGGTCATTTCGGATGATTTAGCCGTAGTTTTACCGCGTGCACTAACGAAACTTGTACCTTAATGTTACTTTCTGCACTGATGACTGTGATACGCTCTAAATGACAGCAAGACTGACCTATCGATGTTACAGGGTCCAAGCAATCCATAGACGAATAAAGAATGCATGAATCCATACACCTGTATAAAGGGATTCGGGGGAAATGCTGAAACAGCCTTCAGAAAACGCTGAGGTAACATCTAGCTGTGAGAACACTGCAAGCATGTGACTAAAACAAACTGAACTTACACCAGGGGCGGACAGATCAGCAGCCCGGGTGTCTGGGACGGGCAAATTTTGTGCCTTGGTTATTCGATTTTAATTCGTACTTGCCCAGCAGTAGGAATAATCAGCAATAAGAAAAAAAAAAACCAGGCCACCGAATGTAGCTTCGTGTAATTAAGCCCAAAAAAAAAAAAAACCTTACAAATGTCATATCTAATAACGTTAAGGGATCGAGAAGATTAAGAATCCATTCTGTAGCGGTGCAGAGCTTCTGAGCTGGCGCAACAATCAGAGAGAAATTTCCTCCAGCGCTGAGACAACACTGTTCTGATGACAGGGTGCGAGTAGACAAACAATGAGAGAGCAGCACAAATGTTTGTGTAATGTTTGTATAACACGGCCATTAACGCTGCGCATGCACAGCGAGCTCAGCCACAAAGGCCTGGTGCTCCATTTTCATTTAGTGTCTACTGCAAGAAATTCGACTGAATCGAACGACTGGCTTTACAGCTCAGCGAGACAAGAGAACTGTGTGACAAATGTGATCTGGGATTGGGGAGGGGAAAAAAAAAAAAAAAAAAAAGAAAGAAAGCTTTTTTTGTGTAATCTGCGCTAGAATGAAACGGTTCGGGACACTGTGGAATTATAACGTCAGTGTTAAGTTGGGGGCATCGGATGGGGCTGAGTTGTTTAATCTGGGTAGTAATATCCGTGCACTAGATCCTGTATTCAAAAATACGTGAGATTAAACCTCATCGAAATGAGGTTAAACAGGAAGCTTTTCATATCCTCTAACTTGTCCTTTGATTTATTAGTATGAAGTATGAAATTCTACAAATTATTGACAGTGAAAGTAAGGTGTTCGGGTATGATCTTAACCTGTGTGTGTGTGTGTGTGTGTGTGTGTGTGTGTGTGTGTGTGTGTGTGTGTGTGTGTGTGCGTTATCTGGGGTCGGACAGCTGGCTTAATCCACGAGAGCTCTGTCCTCAGATGATGTGTTGATCTCTTTCCGAATGCAGAGATGGGACAAAACTAGTGATGGGAAAGAAAGTGAGACGCCGCACATCCACCCAGACTCGTCTCGAATGAGACAAAGGACTGTGTGCAGCGGTCTGAGTGATGTGTTCCTGTAAACAAGCGCAGGCACACACACACACACACACATGCGCTCACTCACACGTCAGTAGTTACATAAACGGGTGTCAGGGGACCATGAGGAAGAGTTTCTCTAACTAATGTAACTGAAGACCTCTGAGGGACATGAGCAATAGAAGTGACGCAGAGCATTCTGGGTAGAAGCCAACAGCAATTCCTTAGAGGTCTGGCGTTCTAAGAAAGAGCAGATGCAAACACTTGATTAATCCTTGCAAAAGTCTGATCACAAATCTGGGAGCATTATGTCAGAAAAGCGTATTGTCGCTTAATATTAATAAGATTTAATCATATCACCAAGCTCTATTCGCCAGCTTGTTATGATACCGAGAAACCACGAAGCGCAAACTCCTCCAGCCTGGAGATTTTGTCGTGTTTATGGTAAAGGGAAGTGCATTCTGAAACTTAGAAAATGAGAAAAATCATAACAGGGGTTATAGAAATCCAAAATCACGATGCATTAAGTTTCATAAGAACTAAGATGCACCCTAAATCATGTGATGCGTCTGTGATACAAAACGAGCGACTGGAGAGACTGAAAAACTCCTCAACTCTATAAGAGGACAACGCAGCATCTTCCCTGAGACTCTCTCTCTCTCTCTCTCTCTCTCTCTCTCTCTCTCTCCCACTTTATTTCAATCCTCACATCCTCAGCAACTGTACTTTAGTGAGCTGAGCAGCTGGCGGTCAGTTGCGCATCAGAGAGATCCTTTCACACGTCGCTGTGTTCAAAGCCGTAATTGCTTAATTAGTGAAATGCATTCTGGGAGGAAGAGTGTGCGCTGCTGATTCACGCTCTTCCGCTCCAAAACAAACAGTCGGGCGGCGGGGCGAAGCGCTGAGTCGGGAATATTCGGCAAAATTTTCGGAAGCTGGCTGTCAGGCCGGAGTGCTCCTGGAAAATCCTGTTTAACAGAATGTGACTCCGCGGATGAGCTTCCCTTCTGCCCTCGATACACACACACACACACACACACACACACACACACACACACAGTCTCCGTCCTGTGTCACATGTCAAGTCCAATTTATTAAACAGACAAACTTGCTGGAAACATGCCAGAGATCCACAGCTTAAGTATCTGCCCGTTATACGTACGCATTCAGATTTGCTGAAGTTAGCGAACAGCAATCTTTACGTTAAAGAGCAGACTCACGTACGCACACGTCGTGCATTTTGCTTTCTCTTTCGTTCCCTCGGCCAGTTCTGCTGTGTGTACATTTTTATTATGAAAACACTCTTTTGTGCATGAATGAGCATTTGAGCTACAGAGAGAGAGAGAGAGAGAGAGAGAGAGAGAGACAGAGAGGAGACTCTTCTCGAGCTAAGTGGCAGGATGCAGGGTACCAGGAAGAGATAAGTGCCTGAATGAAGTGGGCTCCCACACTTGCTCCTCTTACACACACATATATAAACACACACAGAGGGAAATCGGCGTACAAAGAGATGGAAATGTGTTTAGTGCACTCTAATGGCATGAGATAAGCACAAAGCCAAAATGTTCACACTCGGTTTTCCCTAGAGCAACAGAAGCAAGACCACCGGGAGCACAGGGTCACTTCCACGTTTCGCGCACACGCGCTCGATACGCATGCACGTACTGTGCGCGCCCGAGGTCACGCGCTTACACTCAAGGAAACGTGAGAGAAACCGAACCGCGTACGCGAATACGGAACAAACAGAAATGAGGCCTTCTGCCCAGTTCAACAGGAAAACGAGATTATGTGGCGCACTGCAGAGATTTAAAATTTCGATTCTTGAAAACGTAATCACGTAATCACGTAATCACCTTCGTTGTCTGTTAAAAGACACGTTGTGCTCAAAATGGCATAGATGTATACGCTACACCAGCGGGGTCTGTGAAGCATAGCCAGAACGTCATGAGTTTTTTTTTTTTTCAAGTTGGTTTCCGGGGTGAACACTGGCAGAAGTTTGTTGTCAGCTGTCTACACTAAATCTCCCTGAGCACACCTCCTGACGCGTTCGGTTGTGAATAAGAAGACTGTAGAAGTCGTGTGAAGGCTGATGGGGAAACAGGGCGGAGAAAGCCATGCACGGAAAGATGGGGGGTTTTTTTTCCCTCGTTGCTGGATCTGAAGAAAACAGCAGAAGACAGCAATCATCCATATATATTAGCAATCGTACATTTAGATAGCTGCATTCTTATTCAAACCTTCTGTCGTTCCAGTGTTCAGTATGTAGCAAGTTTTATAAAGCACTTGCGTCTCATGTATATATCTGAGACTAACAGATTCGCTGTTAACGTGGAGTTAACTCTCGGCACTCTTCTTATTCACTGTAATGAAACTAAACTTTACTCTCCAAGCTTAACACTGTATGAGGTAAGGAGGTCAGTTCAGTCATGTCCGTTTGGGGTTGTTGTGTTTTTTTTTTTTATACCTAACTGCAGTTTTTCCACAGAAAAACGTTCAACCTTGCAATGCAGGCAATTACATATGCACTAAATACAGGATCCATCTCTGCAATTAGTGAAACGCGTCCATAAACCACATCACCGGCCTGTGGGTTAATTAAGAGGATTCACATATACACAAACAAACAAACAGCACAAGTACAGATGCAAACTCACGATCCTGTGATGCTCGGGCTCTGGGTTTGTGTGCATGCATTCGTGTGTGTGTGTAATGATAGTATTGACGGTCTGAAAAGAGACATGGTTTTTAAAACCTCTCCCTCTCATTAAGCTGTAAAATGCCCTACCATTAACCTCACACACACACACACACACACACACACAAATCCTATCCTAGCGTAAACCTAGAATTGTATTGCACTATAATCATGCACAGCCTTCAAACACACAGTCTCGGCTTTGAAACATGTATGTAGAGAGATGTATGGAGAGACATAGACATACAAAGACACACACACACACACACACACTGACATGGACACACGCCCATTAGGCCCAGTAGCTCGGGTTTGTTTGTGTTTCTTTGCTCTCTTATTTAGGGGGCGTGGGCTGGATTTGCATAATCTGAAAGGATTGGTTATTCTGCAGTGACAGGGCCATTATGATTACAATGTCTTAAGATAACAGCAACAGATAAACGCGCTGTAATGACTGCATAATGATACGAGCCTATTACTGGCCTATTGAAACTAATACAACTTTTTTTTTAAGCAGTTTCTGTAAATAAAAGCAGGACAAAGCTTCTTAGTTAGGAGCCAGAAAGGCTCAGCTCAAATCTCTACAAGCTTAACTTTGTCAAATGCAGGAGTTTCATTTTACAACTGTTGCAGAAGTCCGGGTGTCGATTCAGATCCCTGATGAGCAAACCAGGGGCGAGGAAAAACTCCCCGAGGAAGAAAAGCCTTCGAAGGGAGCCTGTTCTGTGCGTGCGGTACCGAGCGTGTTCAGGATGTTCAGGACGATTAGACTGGGATGAGCACAGGACAGTCGTTATAATTACAACTGCAGTTATGAGAAGAAAAAAAAAAATTGCCCATCATTTGGATACTGCTGTGGACTGTTAGGGTGATGTTTGTGAATGAGTGTGTGTGTGTGTGTGTGTTGTGTGTGTGCTTTGGTATCTTAGCTAGCAGTGCTAGAAGGAAGCGTTTAAAACGCTCACTCAGCTTGCGTTCGCTGTAGCGAGGAGCGGATCGAAAAGGTGTTCGATGGCTCGGTTATTTTTAGCCGGTCAGCATTTCGCATTACACCCCGAGAGTCAGAGAATGCAACTTCTCGGCACTTTTTTGTTGCCGTGTTTACTTGGTGATGCATCGCCTTACTGCAGCGATGTTTACCTGGATACTTGCCGTTGTTTTAAAATCAGTCTCGGTATCAGGAAAATATTTAAATAATGAAATAACACAGGCGTCCTGAAGATGAGCGGCGCATACATCGAGAGTATTTAAATCTCCTTTAAGATCTTTCTACAAAAAAAAAAAAAAAAAAAAAAAAGCGAGATCTTGCTTTTGGTTACTAGGGTTTAAGGTATTAATTAGCTGCATTAATAATTATGTTGATAGAAGGTCCTCACAAGGACAGTAAGCCTAACATGTGTGTGTGGAAGCAATGATCTAAATATTGTCCGCCCTTTCCCTTAAGTGATTCTCACAAATATTTTTCAGTTTAGGAAAACAGAGGTCCTCCCTATAACCATCTAATACTCCCACACTTTCCCTCCCCCTATACACACACACACACACACACACACACTCCTTAAACGGTTGCTTTTTGATGCTTTAAAGTTGGAAAACAGCTTAACGGTTGCAAGTTAACAAACACTGCCAGGACAATGAGACAGCTTCTCGGATTTACAATTACTGTGTAAACATTACAAGCAAGACGACAGCGAGACAGACGCATGCGGAGACACCGAGAGAGAGAGAGAGAGAGAGAGAGAGAGAGAGAGAGAGACACAGGGAGAGCATTTAAAAAGAGTTTAACTACAGACTGTTTTAAACATCTGTTCAGTCTTGGGTGAAGTTTTTCTCTCTCCCTCTCTCTCACACACACACACACACAATGACATACATGTGCACACATCACAAAGAACAGAAAGGACAACACATTACACTCTTTTAGATCCTCAGTCAACTTAAACACACCCACCCACACACACACACACACACACACACACACACAGAGCTGTCGATGTGTCCAGATGTGTGAGATGTGGAAAGCTGTCCAGCTGTCTGTCGGATTAATAACAATGCAGGGGCGTCATATTTCATACTTGCACACGCACACACACACACACACACACACGTAAACACACACACAGCTGTACAGCACTCGTGGAGTCGGTCACTCTCCAGTTTCGTCATACAACATGTTTGTACTCAGAAAGTTGAATTAGCGCTTTGTGCACTTAAAGGACAAGTTATGTAATATGCCAATAATGAAATGTTACCTGTTAGCTATGTTAGCCCACAGTGCTACGTGTTTGGGTTGATTCGACACTTTAGGTGATAATTTCACACTCGGGGTGTTAGCTTTACATTTGGGATTTAGCCGTGAGTGCCAGTTGCTGTGGTAAACTGGTTGATTTGGCTGGATGATATGATGCAGCTTTAAAAGTGCCACAAGACAATCTTCTAATATCATCGCTGCCCGACTCCAATAGTACTCATAGTACCCAATACCTGACTGGATATTACAATCTATTTCTGTACAAAATGTTTCATTTCCCCATGTTTGGTGTTGAACACTTCATTGCTGTAGAAAAATATCACTGAATTTATAGATTTTTTTAAAAATGGACTGGCATCCCATGCAGGATGTATTCCCTGCCTTGCACTCAGTATTTGCGTGACCCTTACCAGGATAAAGCGCTTACTTAAGACGAATGATTGGATGAATGAATATGTCTGCGAGAAAACGTCAATTACACACACACACACACACACTTAATCTCTGCTCTGGGGCAGATGCGGCTCTGCACACTGAGCACACTGATTGACAGTGAAGTTTGCACACATCTACTCGCTGTCAAGGAGAATGTGCGCGCGCGCGCGCGGACAGGTGGCGCACGTGCCCGAGTGGCGGCGGCGGTGCGCACGTGGCCTGGGGAACCGCGGGATCATCCTGGTTTGGGGGGAAGGGGGGGGGGGGGGGGGGGGGGGGGGGGGGGGGGGGGGGGGGGGGGGGGGGGGGGGGGGGGGGGGGGGGGTGTTCTGTGTGTGTGTGTGTGTGTGTGTGTGTGCTGTGAGGAGGAACCGCAGGCAGTTAAAAGCACTGGCGCAGCGACTCAGTGAAGGAAGGAGAAAGTCATCACTACTGAGTCTTACTGCCGTCACTGCGACTAGAAAACAACGCAGGAGAGCAGGAACGCGCGCGCCTCCAACTACACAAATAAGCGGTGCGATGCGATAATAAAAACTTTGCTGTCAACTCAAGGTAACAAGAAGAGTGACACAGTAACTGTTAATTTGCTACAGCCATAACGCTTCAGGCTGGTCTATAAATAGCCTGGGTGTTAGCAAAAATTAAAAAGCAAATAATAATAATAATAATAATAATAATAATCTTACCGGCTTTGCAGGGATCTTTGTAGTCTATGGTCTCCGTTTTCTCTTCTTCATAATAGTCAAAGCTCTCTTCGTAATCTAAGCAGTTGTACACGGACACTTTGCCCCAAAAAGTGAAGCCAGCCAGCAGCAGAGTGATCCAATGCATTTTGCTAGTCCGTGTTGAATGCATGCAGTCCATCAGGGGGGGGGAAAATAAAACAGCGGAGTGTGCAGGCTTGGAGAGCTCGCGCTGCAATTTAGCGGCTCGCGTGAAACCTCATTGGTCCGGTACGACGAGCGGGGCAGGACGGAGCGGGGGCTCGCGCAGGTCTCAGAGGACGCACACACACATACACATACACACACACACACACCCCCACCGACATGCACGCGCTCCCAGAGAGCAGAGCAGAGCTTCGGGGGTCAGAGCTCACTGAGAGAGAGAGAGAGAGAGAGAGAGAGAGAGAATTATCATCAATTTACTGCAGTTATCTAGTAACTCTCAGACTTCGCCTCTTTTGTACAGCCTATTAAAAGCATCACAAGGCAGCTTTACATGATGCAAACAATATCAAATCAATAAACGGTGACTAGTAAACCAATAGTCTGTTTGTATTAAAGTACAATTATCTCCAGCAGAACTCTTTATCTAGAATTTAAATTACTCTTAAAAGGGATGTGCAGTCTGGAAATATAATATTCATATTACAGTAAATTCGATCACTTCCTGATTTGTCAGTATTGACACTATTTACAGCATTAAGTGGCTGTTATTGTAGCACTTTACTAGTAGTAGCAGTTGTTGTTGCTGTTTCTTGGTAAATGGCCAAAAACACGTTCATATTTGTAAGTTTTTTTGTTTTTTTTTATTCTATTCTTTCTATTCTTGGTTAAAAAAAAAAAAGCAATAGTGGTGCATGATCCTTGTCGCTTGAGTTGTGCCATCAAGGGTACATCTTTTGTCCCTTTAATGCATCTTTAAAAATAATTTAAGGTACATAACTGGACCTTAAGAACCACCTTTAAAGCTTTACTCTAAAAGCCAGTTTAAAGCTGCACCACATGCACCTTTGCAGGTACATAATAAAGCACAAAACATGCATCCCTGATGGCTCTGGAGCTCCAGGGAAAGCTTCAGCCCTGTACCTTTATTTCTGAGAATGCATATGACCTGTGTTGTGCTACAGACTGATTTAAAGGCTTTATCAAGATTGCAGTGTAATAGTCTATGATTAAGCCAGTAGGTTTGAACTGTACTGATAGAAAGAGAGAGAGAGAGAGAGAGAGAGAGAGGTGGCACGAGTCTAAATAGTGAAACTTACCGAAAGTGGCGCGAGCGTCCGGTGGAAAGGAGAAATGCCTGAATCTCCGACTGCTTTCGTAAATCCAGTCCTAAAACTAAAGCGATTTGCACTCAGACGCTGCGTGCACCGGCCGCGCGCGTGCTGCTCACGGGTTTGCGCCTGAGACATGGCACGCGCTTTTTATACACCTGTGTGTAAGTCTCTGAAACGCTACCTGGCCTATTGTGGACACTCTCCGACAGGAACAACCGGTTTTTTTTTTTGTTTTGTTTTGTTTGTGTTTTTTTTTTTTTTTTTTTTTTTTACCGGGAGCGAGCCGGTAGCTGTAAAAGTAACACGGTGTCTAAAATTTCAGTAATCCTCCTATAAAAGGGCGCGCGCACACAGGCGTCAGGATGTGAGCTAACTTTCCATGTAGGTGACAGGAACCGTTATAAACGCCAATGAGGCTTCATTCACCGTGTGACAATTAACAAACCCCATTTACTTCTTAATTTGGGGCCCATAAAGGTAATCCAGCCCCCCCAACACAGAGAGAAAGAGAGAAAGAGAGAGAGAGAGAGAGAGAGAGAGAGTTGTGGCAGTTGCAGTAATATTCGGGTCTTCGTCCTAAACCACACACTCTCAGAAAAAAAGGGCACTAAACCTCTACCCTACCTTGTCACTGAGGTGGTACTCTCAAGGGTACATCTTTAGTACCTTTAGTAAGAAAATGTGCACGTACCATTAAAGTGTTACTCTACAAGCTAATTAAAGGTACAAGAGTGGTCCTTAAGGTCCAGTTGTGTACATTAAACCAGAGTTTAAGAAGAAGAGACGTGCTAATACTATACAAACTACACTTCTGTCAACTCCTTTCATTAAGGGCCGCCATTTTGTTAACTAATTAGCCAATTATTAGCCGTCCTAACCCGCATATTAAATAGCCTAATGTGTCAAAATAGTATAGTGAGTAACTCTACTAGCCGATAGCTCCTATAGCTGGATAAACGCAGCTCTGAGGTAAATCATTTGCCCTGAAACCCTGAATAAAAGTCAAACTCAGTGGTTCTTTAAACCTTATTTACTACCCTGAAGCTGAAATTTATCACACAAGTAGAGAACTCATGCTAGTACCCGTGTGTGTGTGTGTGTGTGTGTAGAGAAGAAAGGTTACAAACTGAGCGACCCAATGCAAAGCGAGTAGCGCCACTGAAACCTCGAAGTCCTGCTATAAAAAAGTAGCCTTACTTATGTAGCAGGCTTTTAGGGATATTTATGACGCGGGGTTTTACACTCCCTTGTTAACTAAAGCGTTATATTAGAGAGAGAGAGAGAGAAAGAGAGAAAGAGAGAGGCAGCTTACCTCAGGAAAATGCCCTCAGGGTCTACACGGCTTCAAAGCGCAGGCTCATCCTCCACGACTGCGTGTCTGTCTCTCACAAACTCTTCAGCAGCGCTTCTGCTCCTGCACTCAGGCGGAGTAGCAGCGTTTATGCCCTCCGCTGACTCGGTACCGGGATTTTCCGAACGGGCCCGTTTCCCTGGAGATTAGTGAGCGCGTCTCTCTCCTGGCTCGCGCGCTCAATCGCTCTCAGCCGCGCGCGCACAGATTAATCCCCCCCCACATACACACACACACACACACACACACACACCTCCCCTCCTGCTCCGCTCGAGGTAGCTGCCTGCTGACGTCACGTCATCAATCCATCAAGCTGCGCGGAGCTGAACTTCGGGGGAAGCTTTCGGGGCGCGACACCCAACACGCAGGCTACTGAGATCATAAATGACAGATGACGCCAGTGCTGCAGAGTCTTTTCACTGGGAGAAAAGTAGCTAATGCATGCTCGAAAAGTCGCTACAGATGACGCCACGGGCTAGTTTGCATATTTATTACTAATTTGCATCTTCATAAGTCATCGTTATGCTTATTTGCTTATCAAAACGTGTACCATGAAGGAGTGAGCTTTTCTATGGACACTGTTCTGACAGAATAAAGTTGTATCATATAAGTAAGGAATAAAACACTTCAGCAGAAGGTGCTGTGATGCAGCCTGGCACAAAGCGGAATTCCTTTTACCACCCCAAAGTGGATTCTTTTCCTATAACAGCACGCACCAAAGTGTTTTATTCCTCTTGTACCCCAGCGATTTTCCAACACTTGCAATTTTTTGAGTACAATGGTGATAAGTGATTGAATGTTAGGAACAATGGCAATTAGTGATTGGACATTGGGAACAATAGTGATCAGTGATTGGATGTTAGGAACAATGGTAATTAGTGATTGGACATTGGGAACAATGGTAATTAGTGATTGGACATTGGGAACAATGGTGATTA
>CM041002.1:11311872-11327156 GCA_022985145.1 Pangasius djambal | reverse complement strand
TTGGGAACAATGGTAATTAGTGATTGGACATTGGGAACAATGGTGATTACTGATTGGACATTGGGGTCAATGGTAATTAGTGATTGCACATTAGCAACAATGGTGATCAGTGATTGGACATTGGGAACAATGGTAATTAGTGATTGGACATTGGGAACAATGGTAATTAGTGATTGGACATTGGGAACAATGGTGATTACTGTTTGGACATTGGGAACAATGGTAATTAGTGATTGGACATTGGGAACAATGGTAATTAGTGATCGGACATTGGGAACAATGGTAATTAGTGATTGGACATTGGGAACAATGGTGATCAGTGATTGGACATTGGGAACAATGGTGATCAGTGATTGGACATTGGGAACAATGGTAATTAGTGATTGGACATTGGGAACAATGGTAATTAGTGATTGGTTGTTGGTGACAGTGGTGATCAGACAGCAGTTATCTTTTATTGCTGACCAGAAAAATCTCTGAAAGTCTGTGATAACTCTTCTCTTTCTGCCATAATGTCTCTAGCCCAGTAGCTAGTCACTGGTAATGATGCGCCATCTTCGGCGAAATAATTTACATTATGCGTGTGGTCGACCACAACTGTGGATCTGCTATAGACGCCACAATGGTTCAGACATCTGGTTGGTGATCCTTGTGACAGAGTTTACTATAGACAAAAAAAGTACTATCAATAATTCTAGCGACTGTTTGGCTTTTAGCTACAATGTTGTCTATGTTATTACAGTGATCACAAGATCTGAAGATCTCTGGGTGTCATAGCTGTCCACATCTGTTAACACAATAATACAATAGTTTGGACCCAATAGTCAAAAGTAGGAATCCAGCCACTTTTTCTGCCTACGTCAGACTCATCGTTTCAGTACCATTATTAGGATTGATTGCCAAACTGTGGATGGTAATGATTTGTCAAGACACACAGGGACCCTGTCGAGGGTGAAATGAGATATGATAGGAAGCGAACACAACGGAACAGGCTGGGAATCATTTGTGTGAAACCGCTAAAACGTTTTGATTGACCTGAAACACAGACGATGAATGTTGTTTTCTCTGTGAGTGAATCTATATAGTCTCCTCTGTATGGTGCTATACACAAGGGCATGCAGGACATTCTCCAGTTATTCATTAAGAGAGGTAAATAAAGGAGGTGTGAAGTCCCCCTGAGAAACAAGTGTGCTATCTGTCCAAACGGTGAGTACATAGATTAATGAACCGTGTACTAGCTGAGCTCTATTTTTAAACAGCATCGATCTGTGATACGCTGAAAAGTTGGAAAAGGCCAATGCAAGCAGTCCTGTTTTAGAACTCAGAAGTTCAGATAATTAATTCTGCACAAACACACACACTTGTCTTATACTTATGAGGACTTTTCAATGACATAGTAATGCTATACTTCACCTAAACCTAACCCTAACCTTAACCTCGGTAACCTCTTTTAGTGTTTTAAAGCTAAAAAAAAAGCGAAAGTATTTGTAAAATATTCCTATCTTTGTATGGAGATTATTACTTACGTATTATTTGAAACGTCGCATGTTAAAGGTGCGCTAGTTTTTTTAAAGCCCCCCTATTGGCTGCAAGCGGAATTGCAGTAGCTGCGCAGACACTGATGAAGCGTGATGCAGCAGCACTTTAGTGCTTTTAGTCCAGCTCTCAGATCACCGCTTCCACATCTTCAGCTTTCACGCCAATACCATCGCCAACCCCATCATTTAAGCACATCGCAATTATTTCATATTTAATAGTGCTTCAGAATGGAGTTTTCCTTTAAGATTATTCATGTGTGTGCATATGTGTGTACTTTGAGTGTGATCAGGCACACACCACCCCAACTGAGAATTGACGTAAGCTACAGTACGAAGTGTTCGTGTGTAGTGAACAGTTGTAACCTTTACCCGCTGTGTATGACCTCAGATCTGGAGCTCTGCAGAGTCCTTGGGAGAGTACACACACACACACACACACACACACACACACACACACAAACACACACACACAAACTTGGCTAGCGGGGAGAGAGGATTTCCTCTGTTTAAACATGCTGCGTGAGTGTGTGCCTCCATGTGGAAGCGTGTGAGAGAGAGAAAGAAGAGTTACAACAATACGAGAAAAGGATTTTAGTGAACTTTCACAAAGATGCCAGCGGCAAAATAAAAGCAGATAAAATGCGAGATATCAGCTCACACACGTGTAAACATATGGAAGTTCAAATTCTACAAGGAAGGAGACAGGAGCAAAAGATCAAGTGTCTCTCCTAAAGAAGTCGTGAAAGTTTAGACACTTCATGCTATGTTTCAAACATTTACACATGTAGTTTATTAGTCATTTATTTTCACCTGATTTACTTTTCACATGATCTTTTATACATTATTTATTTATTTTCATGTGATTTCCTTTTTCACACGATTCATTTTTCACGTCACTTTTTACGATTGATTTATTTTCACATTTGATTTTTACATACGTTTAGTTCATGTTCACATGATTTTTTTTCCACAAAATGATTAATTTATTTTCATGTGATTTCTTTTTTTTTTTTTTTTTTTTTTTTGACAAATGATCCGTTTATTTTCAAATGCGATTTTTCGCAACTGATTTATTTCCACTTGTGACTTTTTTTTTAAATAAAAGATTCATTTATTTTTACATGTGATTTTTACACGTTCAGTTTTCACGTGATTTTGTTACATGATTAATATTATTCATGTGATTTCCCCCCCCCACATCATTAATTTTTTTCCCAAATGATTTGTTCACATGATTCTTTTTTTTTTTCAACATAGTATTTCTTCACGTGATTCAGTTTTCCAATGTGATGTTTTGTATGCTTTTTTAATTATCACATGCTTTTTTTTACATGACTAATTTATTTTCATATGTGATTTTTACACATGATTCATTTATTTTCGCGTGTGATTTTTTTTTTACACGATTTGTTTAATTTCATGTGATTTTTTACACATTGTTCATTTATTTTTACATGATTTTTCCCAGACATGATTTGGTGATTTTCACATGTAATTTATTCATATAAATTAAAAACAATATATATAATTCTTTCAATTACTTATGACATTTTATGACAGATTATGTCACATGATTACTTGAGTCTGTATATAACACCTTCACGTTTTTCCACGTAATCACGTATAGCTCACACAATCACATGTGAAAAATATGAACACATGAAATGTACTGTATGTAATAATAATAATAATAATAATAATAATAAAACTTTATTATATATTGCCTTTAAAAAGGCCTCTCAAGGCGCTTTACATGGGAAAAGAAAATAGAAACAGAAACATAGCATAAAACAAAGTATATAAGCATGTACCAAAAGCAGTTAATAATAAAATACAATTCAATAATAATAGCAATAATAGTAATAAAAAAAAGGCATCAGGGAAAAGCTATCCTAAAGAAATAAGTTTTGAGAGAAGATTTAAATACACTAAAAGACTGGGCTGCTCTAAGATCAGTTGGTCGTGAGTTCCACAGTTTTGGAGCATAAGAAGAAAATGCCCTATCACCCATAATACGTAAACGGGTCTGAGGGACAACTAAAAGACCAGAATTGGAGGAGCGGAGATCACATTTTGGGATGCAATGGGTTAAAAGTTCAGTCAAGTACTGGGGAGCCAAACCATGCAAAGCCTTGTATGGGTATTTTAAAATCAACACGAAACCTGACAGGGAGCCAGTGCA
Source organism: Pangasius djambal (assembly GCA_022985145.1). Taxonomy (NCBI): domain Eukaryota; kingdom Metazoa; phylum Chordata; class Actinopteri; order Siluriformes; family Pangasiidae; genus Pangasius; species Pangasius djambal. Next base: position 11,323,436 of record CM041002.1, on the reverse strand, counting down.
AGGACTCCAAAATAGGAGTGATATGATCATTTGTCCTGGACCTAGTCAGGATTCTAGCTGCCGAATTGTGGCAGCTTGCCAATATGTGGGTGGCAAGGTGGCACAGAGTGTAACGTTGCAGCCTCTCTGTGTGGACTATCTATGCATGTTATCCCTGGGTTCACTTAGGTTTCCTCTAAGTACTCTGGTTTCCTCCCAAAAACATGCCAGTACGAGAACTGGCTATGATGAATTGCCTATAGGATTGAATGAGTGTGAATGTGTGTGTGTGCATGGAGCCCTGAGATGGACCATCTGGGGTGTATTCCAACCTCAAGCCCGGTGCTCCCAAGATCCATCACAACCCTGACCAGGATAAAGCGCTTACTGAAGATGAATGAATGAATGAAATGTGATGTGGTTTTTCCATACGGAGTACAAAGTTCAATACAGGCCAAATAAATCCTTTGTGTGAAGGTTTGTGGTTTACGATAAAGCCTTTGTTATTATAGAATAGAATTAGCCTAACAAAGCATTTGAAAGAGGGTAATTAGTGGATTACAAACAAAAAGGCTAGCTGCACATGGAGAACGAATAAAAAGCGAGATAAGAGAGTAAGGCAACATAAGAGAGGCAGGGTGCTGTAAGGAATTTAATTTAATCCAATTTAATCCACATGCATCCGCTAATATCTGAGGAGAGCAGAGCTCTCTCTCACCCTGCCAACCCACAAAACCACCACCGTGCAAGTGTGTGTGTGTGTGTGTGTGTGTCAGGAACCGCTGTCTCTTTGAGTCTTGCGTCCCTGGCTGTGTGAGATATGTTTCCTTTCCAAAGCAGAATGGAAGTGCATTACGGCTTGTGTTTGTGTGTGTGTGTGTGAGTGTGTGTGTGTTTATATGTGTGTGATCATTTGAACTCCATCCAATGTTGATCTCAGGTGAGATAGAAGTTTCTGCAAATCTTTGTATGCTCCATATCTGAATCTTGCACAGCCAATGTCTTTTATAATATGCAACACTCGAATACAGCTTTAGCTGTAACAGTAGCTTTAACCACTGTTTTATAACAAAGCAGATACAATAGAAGTACTCAAAATTGAATGTAGGCTGCAAATAAAATGTATGTGTGTGATTTTTAAGTTCCCAGCGTTTCTCTCTATCACCTGCTGTGAAGGTGTGGACTGCTCCAGATAAGATACGACCCAAGTGAATACAGCTAGCTTCAAGAATGGGAATATTTCACAACCAAGGTGTCCAATCCCAGCCAAAAGGAAGTGGCCCCTTTGAAACAGGAAGAGGAAATGAAGAGTGTTTGTGAAAGGACGTAGAAAGGATTGTGACAACTTTCAAAGAGCTTTTGTGTATTCTCTCTCTCTCTCTCTCTGAATTTAGAATAGAATTTTAATAGCTTTTTTTTTTTACAGGCCAGCTAATACAGAATGTAAATAAAACATTCAGAAAGAAGACAAAGTTAGACTGTAACATTCCTTCAAATTTCTCACACAACATTCCTGTTTAAAACAAAATTTCCCATGGAAATTAAAACGCAGGCAAGTTGTAGGAATGTGCTCCAGGAACCACAAGTTCCGAAAACCATAACTGTGTATAAAGGTTCTGCTAAACTAAAATTGTTAAAAATAAATTGTCTTCAAAGTACAGTATGTTAAAAGAAAACATCACCCTGAAATATATTAACTACGTTCATATTCAAATATTGATTTGTTTGTTTCTTATGTATTTCCATTAGTTACATGAGAAGTTAGTGGTTGTGTGCAGGACATTGCTAGCACAGTTACAGCAGTAATATTAGCATTACAGTTGAAGCTTTGGAAGATAATTTGTGTTGGTAGGGATGAAGCAAGGGCTAGATCTTTTCCGAGGAACCTTGGCAGATCTCAACATGGAGAGCAAAACTCAGCTCTGGCCAGTCCACCGTCATCCACATGAGAGAGGTGGTGTGACAGCTTTAAAACATCTTGGTTTATGATAACTCGCCCATGAATCTCCCATATTTGCACCTGTATCTAAGAGAAAAGCTATTTAGTAAAATGCCTAACTATACAGGTTTTATCTGTTTTTATTTATTTATATTTGGGCAAAGACCTAGAGTGTGATTCCAAACACTAATTGAAAGATTATTCCCTAGTTGTGGGAAAAATAGCTCTGCTTCCTGCAGTTATTCTAGGTACTGATAAAGATCCTGCACCTTTTGATTGAAGCAGCTATGATCGTAATATCATAATAGACCAAAGTTTCCAAGAGGCCATTAGATATTAGTAGAATCTTATCATCAATGCACACATTTCCTGCAAGCCAATGTAGTGTGGATAAAAATCAAACTTTCTGGTTTCTAATAAGGACTCTAGTAAGGCTGTATTACATTACATTTCTTAAATTTGTTTCTGAGATTTAAAAAATCTTTAACTGCTGCACATGATGAAATTGAAAGGCCATCGAGAGTTACTACACTGCCCAGCCAAAAAAAAAAAGTCACTGTTTAGATTTTAATAGGCAAATACATAAGAGTCTATGAACGGATCATTATTAGAGTGATTATAATGTTTCTAGCATGTTATATGTTTGGCAACAGTTCTTTTAATCTTAAAAGATGAAGTGTGTAGGTTTTTAGTTCTTTAATAACCATGTAGAAAGACATATCATGGCCATATTCCAGTATGACACTGCCAAGATTCATCAGGGTTAAAATTGTGAAAGAATGGTTCAGAGAGCATGAAGAATCATTTTCACACATGACTTGGCACCTCTGAGCTGATGCACCGCTTGATGGAAATAAATGTTGTGGTGTTATTTCCATCAAGAGGTGCATCAATTTTTGGTCAAGATCTTGTACTGACAATGAAAGAGATGAGCACTCTGTAAAGTCTCCTCCAGCACATCCCAAAGACTTTCACTGAGGTTAAGGTCAGGACTCAGAGGTGCATATAAAGTGAAATAAGCAGTTGGTCTCGGCTAGAAGCCCAAAGGGACTACTTCTGCAGCTACCTTCAACAGTCCTAGCATCCCCAAGTCCGGTGATTGCATGGCATGTATTACATCAGGTCTTTCATAAAAAGAGGTCGACCCCCTCAAATCTAGAACTGGAACTTTTCTTGTGTTAGAGCAATATCTGTTTTGGGGTCTGATATTGACAAGACCCTGTACACTGATAAGTTACAAGATTTGTGTCCCTGTAACATTCCCATCAGGACCCAATGGTCTGATAGTCACTGCTCAATGAACGATATTTTCAGCTATAAAGTGTCTCTCCGTGTGGGTGTGATCCATGGAGCCCTTTAGTGGTATGGATTTTAGTGGTATGAATGAGTTTAGGGCCAGATCCATGTGATGGATGTTCAAGTGCCTACTATTGGCCTGATGGCATGATTCCTCCTGCCTAAGGCTTGTGCAAGGCAGGTGGAATCTTTGTGGGTTTTGGGATACAGAACTGGGTTGCACAGAATGATCTATTGGATGTTTGGCTGGTTTTGTGAATCTGGAGCCTGCATTCTCCTCTATAGGGCCTCTTTGGCAGCCACCTCATATTTTGCCAACCATTCTTGGCCCTTTGTGAAAACCAGGTTGGCTCAGTCAACCAGTCAGTGTATCGTGAAAGAATGAGGGGTCATAAAGGGAAACCAGCTCCATCCCCAGAGGTGAATATTAGCTCAAATTTGGCTAACTTTGCAGACTAAGCAGAGAGCAGCATGTGGTATGGCAAAGGAAGGAGAACCCAACCTGGAAAGGACAATGAGGTGAAATTCAAATCCAGCCCCAGTGCTGTGTGTTAATGGAATTCAGCTAACTTAGCGGGTTCAGCAATGAATAGTGTGTGGTGCAGCAAAGGGAAAACCATGCAAAGTGGTGAAAGAGTGTGGTATAGCAAGAAAAAAATCATTCGACTAGCTTTTAACACATAATCACAGGCCAGGTGGTCGGCTAAACGGCAGGAAATGTGAAATACTCGAAGGAAAATGAAGCAGTAATGAGCGACAACACAGAAGTTCTTAGAGATGAACTTCAAACAGTGCACTATGCGATAACTTATAAAGCTAGCAATGCTAGAAGGCCAACTTGAAGGTAATGATCAGGTAACATTAAGGTTAAACTTAAACCTTTACATATGTGTAATTGCTATTTCGGGTGCCGTTGGCCAGTGGCAGTATGACATCAAGTGAAGGACATGTAGACTCAGACAGGCCTGTGAGCACTTTCAGTCTTCTCACACTACGCCCACACTACGCCCACACACACACACACACACACACACACACATGCTTATACTGTATCTTACTTTCCCTCCCTCTATGCCTTTCTTTAGTTCCTCTCACTCACTCTTCCTCTTGATCTGTCCTTCACTTGTCCCTGTCACACTTCTTTCTTCACAGGCAATCTATCCATCGATTTACACTGCAGAGGGGAATGGTAAGATTGACGGAGGACAAGAAGAGGGAATGTTTCCAATCAATATGGAGAAACAAAAGCGTGTTCCTCTCTTCATGTCTGTACTGTTAGACAAAAAGACAGTTTTGCTCCCAAAGGTACAAGTGAAAATGTATTCTCAAACATACAACAGTGGGTCCTTAAGGTTTAGTTATACCGTATATTATGCTATACAATACTTTAAATGAGTTTTAAAGGTACAAAAAAGTAGGCACAATGTAGGTACAAATGTTGGTACAAGTTATGGAAGGCATAATACCCTTGGAGCATGCTGTTGTAGGAAAATAATCAACAATAGGGTGGTGTAGTGAAGTCTGACACAAAGTACAGTTACTGTTACGACCCCGAATGTTCCAATAATAGCACATCCGAATTGTTTTCCTTCTCTTACACCACACACGATTTGCCAGCAACTGCTACTTTTTTATTTAGTAGACAAGAACATGCCAAAATTTTTTATCAGTTTGTAGCTTACATTTACAGCATTTGTCAGACATTGTCATCCAGAGCACTTTGTATTCTCCATCAGAAGCATATCCACATACTTAAATGGGTCAGAGTCTAAGAATACCATTAAATTAGTGCTCATTTTAGTGCTTGGATAAGAGGCAGGTCTTTAGTCTTTGTTTGAAGACAGCCAGCGACTCATACAGTGAGATTACGCTTGTTGGCGTGGAACGTTTAATGCTGTGGAACAGCCACAAAACAAGTTATTTCCTGTTATCACTTCCTGTTATCTCTTGAAGTTTATAAAGCAAAGAAAATGCAGCTTGCCATGTTACAGAGAAACCTCTGTCTTGAAGACTTTCCCGTTAAAGTTACAGCTTTACCTCTGACTGTGACAAAGAGCTGACACTGGAGACGGAGACTCCTTATAAAAATATATGCTAAATAAACACCTCCTCACTGAAAGCTTTTTTTTTTTTTTTTTTTAACTTGTGTATGTGGAGTTTCCCTCATACAAGTCCCCGTGTAAGCTACTATAGAAGCGAGAACATTACAATGAGAGCATCGGTACAAACCTTGCAGCCAGAGCTATTGTTAGACCTGCTCTTATAGCAAACAAATCAACAGCTCCTGACCAATCAGAATCAAGATTTCAACAATGCTGTGGTATAAATATAATATACTTAATGGTCTGTTTAATGAATTGCAGAGAAAAAAAACATTGTGTGCCTATAAAGCAAACGGCTTCAATATGTGTACATGTGTGCTTTTGTGTGTGTATGAGTTTGTATGACTACACACTGGGTGCTGTCCTCTTGCCCCAGTGTTCTAATGTTTGGATGTGTGTATGAGGTGTGTGTGTGTGTGTGTGTGTGTGTGTGTGTGTGTGTGTGTGTGTGAATGTGACCGCTTGTCTTTGTGACTCTTCCATCCCCTGCAGCAGCTGTTTCAGTGGATAAGCCTCAAACTCCGGCAGTTGTCACGATGCTGCTTCTGAGATTGTGTGTCACACATCTCTGCAGGCTACAGGGATCGACAAGCTGATGTGCTGGAACAAACAAACACACACACACACACACACACACACACACACACACACACACACACACACAAGAAGTGGAAAAGAGAGTAATGGTAGGAAGGAGTAGTCTAAATGTAAAGAAAACCCCAGAAAGCAATAGGGATAACAGAGCAATTTGATAACACACATACACACACGCACACACACACATGCACGTGCATATTCCTGGAGTAGTGTCCCATGCTGTGTGCCCCTGCTGTGACCCAGCATACCTTATGATTAATAGATTTATTTTAAAGGTGCTTAGTGTATAATTGCTGACGTGTAGATCAACCTCGGACATTAAAATTAAAAAATTTTTAACAACAACAACTAAACCCAAAAAGCAGTTGCTAGCATATTTAAAATGTACTGTATTTTTGTGGGTTCAGCTGAAAATTTTAAAACACCACTTAATTATCTCACTTCGATAGCTTGTCGATATCGCTCAAGTAGTCTATGAATGATGTTAATCTTCATAAAGTCCCACTGAAATCCTTATGACTTCTTTTGAATGAGTTTTTAAAAAAAAAAAAAAAAAAAAGGTACTATAAGCCAATGTTCCATTGATTTATTCACCTTTTTAGTTGTTGTGCAGATTTAGCTCCATAGAGTTATTGTTGCACCTAGTGGTCAAAAATGAGAACTACAACAAGCACTAATAGAAGCCCATTGGGACACGAATCATGCTGCCCCATGCTCTGGGGAGGAGCAGCAGACAATTACAGTTAATGACATGAGGGTTGTCAGGGTTGATTGGTTTAAAAATACTCTGTTGGCGTTTTATAGCAAATCATCAGAAATAAATCTTTAAAAAATCAGCAAGAAGGCAAACTATAAGCGCAGACAGTGTGTCTGTGAACAGAACCATTTCTACTGTAAGATATATTGCGAAGATTAAAAGAGGGAAAGGGGAGACTATGGAATGGATTATGGCTATACAACATAAATACATGTGAAATACTTGTTTCCCAAGCTAAGGCGGACAAAAAGAACAAAAATGTCTCCATTTTCCAAAATGTTTTGGGCTAGTTTCAGGTCTTTTGCGTGATTTTGGAGATGTAGTTGCGCTGGAGATTTTGCTGAAATCTCTCATCCCTGATTAATAATATTACCTCAAACACAGTTAAATCTCAAAATGAGCTGTTTTATTATTAAAACATTATTAATGTCTTCCTGCCATACCAGGAAGCTTAAATTAGGTAGAACATTAAATTGTACTGTACATAATAAAGCTGTCTCGCACCCACAGTGCATACATTTCTAGGGTTAAAGTCATAAGCAATTATTTCTTATCACAATGATAAGGAAGCCCAATACAGCCACACACACACACACACACACACACACACACACACGTGCACATAAACAAAGATCACAGGATGTGAAAGTAGAGGTGAAAGATGAGAAGGTTAGCCCACCCTGAAGAACAAAAGAGGTAAAGAGAGGAAGGAGAAAGACTGAAAGAAAGGGCAGATTTGAAATACATCCTCAATCAAAGCAAAGCTCCCTGGTGCTCTCTTACACATGCACTGTCTGTGTGTGTGTGTGTGTGTGTGTGTGTGTGTGTGGGCTTGATGCATTTGGCACCAATTCCTACAACCGCACAGTGATACACTGGAATGCTTTGGATAACATTTTAGAGAAGTAATATGTGTACTGTATTAATATCCTCACTCTTTTTTTGTCTCACACAAGCACAGACTGTGTGTAATCTGTAAAAATATACAGCGCACAAAGTAAAAGGGTCGAAGTAAAAGCCTGGGGGTTTTGGCTTTACAAAGTTAAACTGTTTACTAAGTGTTGAAATAACTCGACTGATCCATATAACACCTCCAGTGGTCATATGGACAACACTACTCAGCATTAAAAGGGCTGATTATGCATGTTAAGTAAGCGAATGTGGACAGATTACAGTAGAACAGTCACAATTAGCTGATCCTAGGGTTTCATCCCAACTAGAAACTGCTGTACTAACTAGTATGCCAAAATAGTACACTAAATATACCATTTAATATGGGATTATACTGTAGAGTTTGGGATGAAGTTATGGTTGCTAGTCTACTAAAATATAATCACTTTAATGTTAAAGTTCTCTTAACTGACATTATAACACAGTGACATTATAACCCATTATAACTGATGAATGTCTGAATCTGATTGGTCAGATGGTGTCGATGACTTTTCTGTGACTATCATTTTATTCATCTTTTTAACAACGTCATACAATCATTGACAGTGTGAGGTTTTCTGTAAGGAGATGTTTATTTGCCATGTCTAGTCTCTAGTGTCGGCGCTTTGTAATATTCAGTAACGACCTAACCGACTCTTGGACCTTCTCGCAACTTGAAATGTAACTATGAATGTGTAAATGTATGACCTGGCGTTCTTTAATAATTTTTTTTTTTTTAAATTGTAATCGCTGACAAATTGCTGCTGTATAAGAAGAACAAAACACTAGCTAAAAATTCTGGTGAAAATTCAGAAAGCCAAGTTCCAGTATTTACATCTGGAGACCAGAGTTCAGTGAGTTATCAGAATTCTGCGACATTTGCTGCATTTTCATTTTTTTGCTCAATTATATGGACCTATTATTAGTCATGGATTGAATAAACATTAATGATTAACATTTAAACAAATGTCAGTTAATGCATATGATAAGTAATAATGCTAAAGGTTAATTTCTTGAGTTAACTAATGAACCAAAAGCCACTTCCTGATTGGTCTTTGGGTTAATATTGCGTCAGGAAGGGGCGGAGCTCCAATGTAATGAGAAGCCTGAACTGAAGAAACTATCCAAATCAATTTGCAATATAACAATTCACTAAAGCTATCTTTAAAACTGCATGATTATTACTAGTCAAGAAACACTTTGCCAGCACAAACTGCACCTTTAACTGCACATTACGAAGTTCTTTTTGTACTTTACTGGTTGACGCAGCATCTCTGTTTGGACTTAATACACCATCTTGAATTTGCTCAGATCACATTCTTCATTCTTCAGGTCTGAGAGACAGAATCAGCTCTTTTTCGCCTCTGTGCTGTAGAGCTGTTCTGCTGTTCTGAGTGCCATATGGCTCTGTGTCTGTGCTATTATTATTATTATTATTATTATTATTATTATTATTATTATTATTTGACAGACAGCTGGATACATTCACACACATGTTTGCAGATCTCTCTTTCATGTCTATTATTTACACTCGCTTTTTAGTACTGTATTTAAATAATGCTACACCTACAGCGAATCCTAAGCTCGACCTCAATATCCCACAGGAAATCTTTTTTTTTTTTAAAGGAAATAAATAATAAAATAACTTATAAATACCAAAATAATTACATAAATAATAATCTAACAATTTATTTTTTAAAGCAAAATTTTATTCAAATTAAATAAGATGATTTTTTAAATTACTTAAATTTTTTTAAATAATTAATATAATTAAATAAAAATGAATTAGTCTGTTATTTGTGATGTGTGTGCATGTATGCTTATTGTTGGATAATCTCACTGGATCTTCTGGGGCTCTGGACCATAAAAAGGTTTGTTATGGAATGGAAAAGCGTCCTCAAGAGTGCCATCTGTTGTGAGGAGCAATGTAATACATTTCAGTATTAAATATTAACAAATCGAAACATGCAAAGAGAAACACAGCATGTGCAATTTTTCACTGATGCCGCAGAAAGTGAAGCATTTCATAACTGGGGTTTTTAGCCCATGTAAAAATAAAACTTGGTTAACTAGTATCCATGATAATGGAATGAGAACAACTTAGTTTATATATTTTTTTTTTCACCTAATCAATTGCTTTTAGTCTGGGTAACAGGGTTATACATTCAAAGTGACCTCATCAGTCAATATCATTGAAAATTAAGAAAAACAGGACTTCTTCTTCCCTTGCTTCAGATGATGCAACTTCCTGTTGAATATGTGACTTTGTTGAATATTCCAAATATTTCATAGGTGTGAACGTGTGAACGTATCCAGGTAGCGGGGTTGAGTGAATGCTTTGGGACTCCAATGGACATAAGCTATAACAGATGACTCATGGAAAAGGATGTTTCAAGCATGAGATGTTAAAATATATGGAGAGAGAGAGAGAGAGAGAGAGAGAGAGAGAGAGAATCACAAAGCAAGCCCCAAGTGCAAAAAAAAAAAGTTTCTGAAGTCCAAAAATAATTGCCCAGTAAAAACTATGCACTGTTGTATAATTCATTTCATTAGCTATGGAGGTTATGACTCAAGGGAGATGGTGGCCTGTGTTTATTTTTAGCTTTAATTAAACACGATTCAGTGCTATTCTTACCATGGTGTGCTTACTGTAATGAGCCGAACATACTGCTTACTTTAGGGATTCTGTAAATCCCTCTAGGCCGACAGCCGAGCCGCACTACAGCATTGTCTCCATCCTAATCAATATTATTGATCCAAGCCATCCCTGATAGGCAAGAGAAGAATAATGAGGGCGGTTGTTTAGATCTGCTTTGCCAGCATTTGACCATGCCTCCTGACAAGAAGCCTATATGTACCAATGGAACTAAGTAAACAAGTGCTGTAATAGAAATTGACAGGAGAAGTTTATAACTGTAACTTTACTTACAGCCTGAAACTTGAGTCCTTGTGGCTTTATTGGTTTGGGTGCTTATTCAAAGGAAATATAGATTTTTAATAGTATTCTACGCATTAAGCTGGGGAGGCACAGTGTGAAAAACTCACAGTATGATAACTGTAAAGCTCAGTATTTTGGTATATTATACAGTAGTTTTCATACTTATTAGCTTTCAGTAGTTTATCTTTGTAAGTTATGTTTGTTCGTGTTTCCGTAGCAGGAGATTCTACGGACCCCCTCAAGCATTCAACTATTTAAACATCTGGCTCATCATTCACATGCGTACAATCATATTCTGTCTATTTGAAGCCACTGAGTTTATATACAGTCAGGTCTGGAAGTATTTGGACAATGACAGAGTTTTTGTGATTTTGCCTTTATACAACACCACAATGGATTTGAAATAAAACAATCAAGATGTGATCGCTGGGTAGACCTTCAGCTTTATTTTAAGAGGTTCCACAAAAATATGGAATTGCAGCCATTTTAAGCAAAGTACTTCCATTTTCAGGGGCTCAAAGGTATTTGGACAATTGACCGACAAGAAGTTAATTGGCCAGGTGCGGTCCGTTCCCTCGTTACTTCAAGACAGACGAAGCAGATAAAAGGTCTGGAGTTGATATCAGGTATTGAGTTGGCATTTGGCAGCTGTTCGACTGGAGCTACCAATATGTGTTTATTGATGATGTGACCGCTGACAGAAGTAGCAGATAAGGCTGAATTAGATAAGGCTTTACTCTCTGCTCACATTCAGCCAAATGCTACAAACCTGATAGGACGCCGCTTCACAGTGCAGGTGGATAACGACTTGAAGGCAAAGAAATGGGATATTCTTCAATGGCCAAGTCAGTCGCCTGATCTCAACCCAATAGAGCATGCTTTTCACTTACTGAAGACAAGACTGAAGGCAGAAAGACCCACAAACAAGCAGCAACTGAAGGTGGCTGCAGTGAAGGCCTGGCAAAGCATCTCCAGGGAGGAAACTCAGAATTTGAGTTTTGAGAACATGGGCTCCAGACTTCAGGC
>CM041002.1:11262473-11311772 GCA_022985145.1 Pangasius djambal | reverse complement strand
AATTCCTATAAACACACTCCTCAACCTTGTGGACAGCCTTCCCAGAAGAGTTGAAGCTGTAATAGCTGCAAAAGGTGGACCGACATCATATTGAACCCTATGGGTTAGGAATGGGATGGCACTTAAGTTCATATGTGAGTCAAGGCAGGTGACCGAATACTTTTGGTAATATAGTGTATGTATGTATGTATGTATGTATGTATATATATATATACATATATATATAGGCTACATGACTCTGTAGTACTCTGTACTGTATCTCTGGATCTACTATAACTACACTTTCCTTTGAAAGATAATCATTAAATTCAACAGCGCTGTGGTGTAATGATACTAGAAGAGTGCAAGAGGTAGAAAATGGACGAGAGAGAAAAGCCTGGCAACTAAAAGGGAAGTTTAATTTGTTTGGATTCATTCTGATCAGCAGTACATTCAGAAAGTTGTTAATTTACCCCAAGAGGCTGGTGTCATTTTAAATATACGTCTCATTTTAAACATACAAACCTGAGGAAGGGCAAACACAGAGTTACAGTGTTTATTAAATAAAGACCGTGGATTGCTATCCGTCTCACACTTGTGCATTTTGGTATTGTTTACAAAATTGTCACGTTTGTGCCATCACTGTCAGTTACGTTAAATTCAAAGTGTACCTTGAGTGTAGGAATATACATCATCCAGTTAATAGCTCTAATAGAATTATTTCTTATATAGATCTAATAATAAAAGAGTTCACTAAGAACCTCTTGAGCATTCCCCAAAATTCATTTAAATATTTAATATCATAAAACTAGACAGGTTTACTGATGCAACTCCTTTAAAATAGCAAGAACAACAACAACAACAACAACAACAACGAAAAAAAAAACATTCACGGAACGATGTTTCAACAGAAGAGATGGAAAGCATAAATAGGATGTGGAGTCGTCTACGTTGGCGTCGGCCTTAATTAGTCATCGTCATAATCGATAGTGATCAATATAATTCATAGTTTGACATACATTCATTCACAACACAGTGCTTCCTGGTTGGTTGGTGATAAAGGTATCTCACAATGTTGAAAAGGAAAGATAGAGTACACTATTTGCATTATTTACTACCTCTGTGTGTGTGTGTGTGTGTGTGTGTGTGTGTGTGTGTACATATATACATATATATATATATATATGTGGACACACACACACAGGCAGTTGACAATTAACATATTATTGCAAACAACACCTATAAGCTAAATGCCCATCAATATTTGCAAAAAAGAAACCATCGATACATGAATTGCGGAGCACGACATTAGGACTTGCGATTAGTGAAACTGTATTAAATGCCAGTTTTCATCTTCCTCTTATACTGATACGCGTTCTTCTACAGAAGAACCCAGCGTTCTGTGTTTGTATCGACATTTAGTCCACATGTAGCGCCCCTAAAGAAAAGCTACGAGAATGTAAATGAGCACACGTACAACATCGATTTAATATTTTACACCCAGGATGCTCAGCCAAATCAGGAATCACAAGTTAGAAGTTCAGGGTCTCTGACATCATCTTCCACCAATCCATAAGCTCCTCCTTCTCTTCCTCCTTCCGTTCCTCCAAGGACTCCAACTCAAAATCGAGCTGCAACACACAGACACAAGAGAGTCAGCACCAGTACTTTCTTATAACAACACGTCTTTGATGTCTGCTAATGAATTAAATGAGTACATGTCCATTTTATCTCTTTATAGTTACTTCCTGCTAGAACTTATATTGTAGCAGCTATAAAACAGTCTTTCCCTCACGTGCCTTGCTTTCTTTCTCTCGTGAAGTTAATAAGACAAAAAAAAAATAACTCCGGCTTATGTTACAGAGAAACATCTTTCCAGAAGTTTCTGTGGCAGAAAACGTATGGACTATAACAAAATGCTGACACTGGAGACTCCTTCCATAAACATATTCTTACAGAAAATACACCAAGTCAATCATTATACATTCTTCTGTGTTTTTTAAATACATTCATTATTAGTCTGAGATTATGTGCCACCTCTGCCATTCAAAAGTCCCTGGATAATTTTTTTTTTTTTTACTAATTGGGCACTGGCACATGAGTACAACATTTCAGTTGCCTAATGTACACGATCTGTTTTTTTTTTGTTTTTTTTTAACGTTATATATTTCTGACTAGCTGGTTGGAATTTCAGCTCTCATGACACTTTACTGCGGTAATTATTTATTTGAGATTTTTTCTTTTTTTTTGGTTGAAAATTGCACATGCCAATAATCTTTTTTTGATCTAAAGACAGAGACAAGTATCTTGTCTCCAAAGGTGCTAAAAGCGATCATTTCATCTCATGCGTTGATGGTCTATGATGAAGTCTTTGCTGTGTAGGAATGCGAACGCCTTTGCATAGTAATTAAAGCTCATATTTGAACATGGTTGCTGTTATTTAATGGTGTGTGTGTGTGTGTGTTTGTGGGTGTCGGTGCATTTACCCGAATAGCAGGGCTGTGTGGTACGGCCACTTTCTTGGTCACTGTAAGATATCCAGGAGCTGAGGCTGAAACTTTGTAGTTACCAGGAGCCAATAAGCGCCAATAATCACCGTCCTTAGCTACAGAAACATAGAGATGTGTGTTAGATAGAAAACAGAAAATGTCATTTAGAATAATGTTATTAATTATACGTTATTATGCAATTAATACGTTATCAATTAGAATGATATATAATTAATTATAATAGCACTAATGACACTAACTCCTTCGGAACTGTTCGCTGTGGGGACATGATGGTTGTTTTTTTTTACACGGAGTGGCTATGAGCGAATTAATATATTGAGGCCACAGGTTAAAATTTGGAGGCCACGAACTAAATATCTCATGGCCGTGAGATACTAAAGTCAATTGTAGGGAATTGTTCCCTACAACTAATTCACTGGTGGCCACGAATTGTATAAGTTGAGGAAGTTGAGCACTTCCTGTACTTATCTCTTACTGTATTTAATACGTGGCCTATAGTTAATTATTTGGAGGGATAAACTCCGTCAAAACTCACTTTAGATAACGCCGGCTAACGGTATATCCATAACACAATACCGGTAACTCCAATATGTCCATATGCGTCACTCCAAGATGAAGTAAAGTGTAATACTATCAGTCATTAACCGAATCATCCATGATTCGGTTTCTGCTTAGATGCCGTAACTATCTAATTCAATCGATTTCTCTAATTTCTGACTCATTTTAAAATACAACCGCTGCCACGAAGTAAGTATTCCATGGCCACAAGACAGATCTTGAGAAACATTAACACATGGCCTTAATATACTTATTTGTGGACACACCTAATTAAAAAAAAACGACCACGTCACCTCTGTATTTTTGTAATTGGGATTATATTAATATAATATTTCTGCTGAATTTCTATAGCCAGGAAAATGAAGTAATACTCAGCTAATCATTTTAAGCACGCGACACCATGTTGCCACTAGATGGCAGTCTTGGCATCATGTTGATCGTGCTGCCATCTTAACAGCTGTCCCAATACTTTAAGTGACATTAATCAGTTTCCTGCTGTCACTTCGTTCTGATTAGCACCAATATGATGCTAAATAGGAGTGTCTGTAAGAGTGTGTGTGTCCACCTGAGGTAATGTCATGGTCAATGCCCTCTACAGAAATGGAGGCGTTGGAGATGGGATTTCCCTGAAGATCATGCACAAAACCCTTCACTCCGCGATGAACCTGAGGAAGGACACGAAAAGTGAAACACACAAAAAGTCGTTGCAAACTATACAGGATTATTTAAGGTACAGTCAGCGATTTTGGTAGACATGAGCTGACGCTAGCTGTTTTTAAATATAACAGCTTCCCTCCTTAGTGGTTAGGGCAAGAGAGCGAGCTTTCTGAATCGCTAGGTAACATGCAGACGTGCCTCCTTGGTCTTATTGGATGTTGGTCTACGTCATTTGGTTTTTCACCTGTTTACAGGCCTGGGGTATCGTAGAGCCTCATCTGAGCAGATGTTTTATTCAAAGCAGCCAGAATGTGCAAAGAAACGGGTTAGCGCTATAAAAGGTTTCAATACAGAGCCAGAAATCTGCATATACATGCCTATATCATCACACACAAACACAAACACACACCTGTGCGATATAGTTGATGAGGGAGTTCCGGTTCTGGTCCCAGTACATTTTGAGTGTGTTTTCGAGTGGAAACTTGTCACAGCTCAACTCCAGAGTGATCTCAAAACAGTTGCTGCTCAGATAGTTAAAGTCCTGCATGCCTGAGCGAGAAAGAAAAAGAAAGGTCATGTGATTTGAGAGGAGCGAGCCCTATCTGTATCAAAATACATTGTTTAGCTGCAGCTTAGCTATTTTAAATTTTAAATGAGAAGCTTGAAGAAACTTGTGCAGCATCTTTCCCAACATCCAACCATCCATTTTCTATAATGCTTATCTCACACAGGGTCTTGGGGGAGTCTGGAACCTATCCTATTGAACATGGGGCACAAGGTGGGGGACACCCTGAATGGGATGCCAACCCATTGAAGGGCACAATCACACATGCATACTCTGGACAATTTGGAAATGCCAGTCAGCCTACAACACATGCCTTTGGACTGGGGACTTTGGACAAGGCAGAGGTACGAATTGAACCCCCAACCCCTGAGGTGTGTGGCAAACATGCTAACCACTAAACCACCATACCCCCTAGCTTTCCCAACAGTGGTGGCATTACCAATACGTCTGATGGTGTATTCTGAAACTAAAGGTGTAATATTTCAACCATGAATGACATTAGGTGTACTAGGATGAAGTTATTATAGTCTGAAAGAGGCAAGTTATAATATTTAGGGGGAGGGGGCATCAAAAAGCAAGTAAATTAATGATATATTTGGTAGATATGGTGATGTATTTGAGTCTAACAAATTAAGAAATACAAACGGTTCACTAGTGCTGGGTGCTAAGATGAAGATATGTTGGAAAGGTAACAAGCATTTATTATTTATGTAAATTTAATACGATACAATTCTTCTGAAAATTGTTCAGATTTGGTCTGTAGGACAATCTGACTCAAAGTTCAGGACCTTGTTACTTGCAAGAAGATGGCTTCTCTACTTCTTATTCATGTAAAATCCCTATGCTGATAGTCTAATACCATAAGTCTTGCAATATAATGCTGTTTTTTTTTTATATTCTCAGTGGTTTTTAACCAAAATATATTTGTAGCGAAATCATTTAGTCAACTATAAAACACAGAAGGAAGAAAATGAGGAAGAAAGGAAAAAAGTCAGTACAGCTCAGTCAAAAGTGCTGCAAATCCAAATGTTGTTCAACATTTTGATATTATTTTATGATCTTTATTTATACTTCAGGTGTGCTTCGGGACTGGGATTCCACTGGAACCTACAAAAAGTCACCAGGACTGGCTTTCTTTACTCTCATACCGACGACAGCTGGTGGTCAGATATGAAGCTTAGAGCATAAAGAAGGATCATGTTGATTGACTCAGTTACCACATTTTTATTCATTTTCGGTAAATGCCTTTGCCTGGCCAGGGTCACTGTGGTATACAATTATTACTATATTTTGGGAAATAGAACCAACTACATCCATTAGAAAATATTGTGGGTTGAATTGGTATTATGTTCTGCACAAGTGGGTGAAATTGGTCTGTCTGAACTGTCTGTGCAAGTGAGTATGACTTGTCTGATTGATTGGTCTCCTGGAATGAGTGGGACTGGCTTCTGTGGGAAAGGGTCGGATTGGTCTAACGTCCTGTGGGAGTCGTTGGGATTGGTCTAATGTTCTGTGGGAGTCGGTGGGATTGGTCTAATGTTCTGTGGGAGTGAGTGGGATTGGTCTAATGTTCTATAGGAGTGGGTGGGATTGGTCACACTGTTTGTAGGAGTTGCTAGGACTGTTCTAACTTTCGGTGGGAGTGAGTGGGAATGGACTAACCTTCTGCAAGAATGAATAGGATTGGTTTAACTGTCTGTGGTAGTGCGTGGGATTGGTCTAACATTCTTCAGGAGCAGGTGGGATTGGTCTAACCTTCTGTGGGAATGGGTGGGATTTGTCAAATCTTCTGTGGAATTGGGTGGGATTAGTCTAACTATCTGCAGGAGTGGGTGAGATTGGTCTAACTATCTGCAGGAGTGGGTGAGATTGGTCTAACTGTCTGCAGGAGTGAGTGGGACTGGTCTCAGTGTCTGCAGGAGTGGGTGGGTTTGGTCTAACTGACTGAAGAAGTGGGTAGGATTGGTCTAACTGTCTGAAGAAGTGGGTAGGATTGGTCTAACTGTCTGAAGAAGTGGGCGGGATTGGTCTCACTGTCTGTAAGAGTGGGTTGGATTTGTCTCAATGTCTGCAAGAATAGGTGGGGAACTTTCTGCAAGAATGAGTGGGATAGGTCAAACTTCCTGCCGGGAGTTTGGTGGGATTGATAATGCTCTGTAGGTGTAGCTGGAATTTGTCAGAATTCCTTTGGGAACTGTCAGAAGTTGGATTTAATTTAAACAGTCTCATGCACGCCAATAGACTGCACCTTACTTTGGGCAGAGTCAGCTAATACAACATGCCACATATATGTCGAAAGCTATAATGATTTGCAGTCATGTACCTCCAGGCACGCTGTACCAGGCCCCTCCATTAGTGATGCCTTCTTTGAAACTGGAGTCATCATCATTTTTGCGGCACGGTGCTCGATTAGGGTCTGACATGACCGGATTGTAGGTGGAGTACGCCTTCGCCAAGCTCTTAAACACCAAGTCATCAGGGCTGGCGCTGTACTCGTGAGTAGATCCTGAGAAGCAGAAAGAGGTGGAGAGATATATGAGTGATACAGAGAAATATTATGCACTGCAAACATCCACACACTCCACCTGCTGCCTCATCTGCTACTCATTTCAGTTCTCCATCCAAGTTTAGCTGGTCTTTCTGATCTCGTGTTTAACAACTGTGTTTATTTTTTTTTACTGAGGCTCATAAACATGACTGTTAAACAGGTGCTGTTTTGTGGAGCTTGGAAAGGAAACACTTAAGAAAGCCACATGTGTGTTTATATTGCTGAAGGCGAAGGGGAAGAGTCTGAAACTGTCTTTCTCTCACAGAGATTTGACTCATCCCTGTTGTCATCTTCTGAAACTCAAAAATGATTTTTAGATAGTATCTTGGATGGCTTATTCTGATTATGCAGACTGGTTTTAGGGCAAATTATTCCATATGCGAAAAATGGACAAAATGGAAACTTTTAGCCACAAGATCTGTGTGCTAAGCTAGTTAAGCTAGCTAAACTAGCAGATATTAGTGATAGTTTATTTTGAAAATCAAGCAAATAGTAAAGTAAAATACCCTATGACAGATACAAGCTAGTTTGCTAAGAGTTAGCCATCTAGCTAACGCCTATCCATCTACCTAATTGGCTACTGTAGTTTGGCTACTGATATCCTACTTGGGCTAGTATATTAAAAGTTAGCTAGCCAGCTAGCTACGTCGTCTAGTGTTAGTGCTTTTTGGCTAGTTGGGATGATCTGTATTTATGGATCCTGGTATTGTTTTATTGAGAGTTATGGTATAGAGATGTTCCTAGACCATTTAAGTAGCTTTTTTGGCATTATAAAATATTAAAGTTTATTAATCAACATAGATTTTACCCAATCACTTAAGCATTTTCTTTCCAGTTCTTTCTGAGGAATCCAGCTTGGTCTGACATGCTTGTTAGCTGGTAATGTTTTTCCAGCTTCTAGCTGAATGTTTCGGTTTTTCTACCTGCCTTAATGTTGTGCTATTTTCTTAACCTATGATTAATCTTTCTTAATCTATGATGTAACATCAATAGCAGTAATATAGAAACTGTTTCCTTCCTGCCAACACTTACCACAGATTATCTTAAAGATGGTCTACAAGTTAGTCAGCGTGTGTTTTGGCAGCTGGTCAGACTAAGCTGGATTTTTCAGCAGGGGTTCTACTGAACATAAGAGTTTTAGACCTCAATACAAACAACCTTCACTGTGGAAGCTCTGAGTTTGGTGTCAAAATGTGCGTGTGTGTGTGTGTGTGTTCTCGCACCACTTCGGGTTTCGTCATATGGGTAATTGGCCACCACATCTCCTCCATGGAGGTTGGCTGACAGGACAAATGGGATGTCCATAATCCAGTGAATTACTGCCTTCGTCTCAGGAGCGAGCTGCAAAACACACAAAGGCACGGAGGTGACCATTTTTCTAACATTATTACAGCACATGATTGTTTCCCCCTCCCCAGTTTGCTCACTTGCAATTCCCACCCACCATCCAGCTCTCCCCTATCATACAACAGCTACAAACCGTGGAGGGTCAAGGCTAACACAAAACGTGCTTCCTTCAAGACACGTCATACCAACCAAGCACATTGTTTTGAAATTCTGCTCAATCTGTGTCTCGGGGCAGCGTAACCCACCTAGAGGAAAGCGCTATCTACCCTCTTCTACATACATGAGCTCACAGATGCCTATGATTGGTCGCTGTGTTTGACAGAGGAGAGAGAGTACACCATCCCTCCTAACCAGACAGCACGGGCAAATATGAATATGAGGAACTGATATTATTGAAAATATCATAGTATGTATTAGGATTCTGGGTTGTCTATTGCCTGTAAGCACTTCACTATACAGACAGCTCCAGAAGAATTGGCACCCTTGCCAATAATTTTTTAATTTCAGGCTGAGCTTAAGCTAATTAACTACACACATTTCTTCACTACCTTTGTATTTTTTTCCCCACCTTCCTGAATGGTGCTAATAATTATGGAGCTGACTGCACGAAGAAACACCTCACTTGCTTTCTCGTTCTCTCTCACCTTAGTATTTTCATCTACGGCCTTCTTCATGTTTTTCAGCAGGTGGTTGTTCGCTCCTCCGTCTCTCTCATTCATGTAGACGATACGATCCAAGTCCGGAAAGTTCCGGTTCAGATCGATACCCTGAGCGTTGCTGCGTCCCACGAACCAGTCCTTCATCTCACCAGACTAAACACACACACACACACACACACACACGCTGTCAAATTCCACTGTGTATCTCCTCTACAGTTTCTGTTATATTTCTCTGAAAAGTTCCCATTTTTCACTAATAGATCAAAAGTGTGTTAACGATCAAATGCACTAAAGAAAACAAATATCACACCAACTGAGCTTTAGTTGTTGCAGCCTCAGATATTTGTACATTTAAATGTCCCTACATGGGATGAATGTAAGGCTTATTGCATGGCACAGATCACACTGTATGTAGGTGTATCTGTGTGTTCATGCACTTTGTATGAGCCCTTACCTGCGAGGCGGCTTTCTCAAAGCCATCGGGGTTCATGGAGGGCATGATGTGGATGCGGGTGGAGTGGATCAGGTTGATGATGGTGTCGTTGCCCTGTTGATACTCATTACATAGATACTGAGCCAGATAGATCAACAGCTCCCTGCCAACCGCTTCATTGCCATGCATGTTCCCAATGTACTTAAATTCTGGCTCACCTACAATGCACACACAACATATGTAGAGTTATATATATTTTATATATGTATATCCATATATAAATGTCATATGAATGAATTTCATGGCAATACAGTCAGCACTGGGAGCTTTCCTAGACAATTACACTGTAAATAGGATTTGAATCAACAGATTACAAGTATTACGTCTTGCTCTTTAAAAAAAAAATAAGAAAATTGTAGTTATTAGCAAATGGCTGTGGTATAAGACGAATAAAGCAATTCGGGACAAGCTGCATCACACCACCCTGCCACTGATGAGTTTTCCTATAACAGCATGCCCTGTCCTGATTTATTCCTTACATAACAGATAAGAAAATATTTTCTGTTCATATCTATTTCAGCTGAATTTCAGTATGCTGTGTATAGAATTACTGAGCAAGTACTAAGAATATGTCTGCTTAAGTAAGCTTGAATTTCTCTCCACGACTGGCCCTAACATGTCAATTTCTGTAGTTTTTTTTTTAATGCATTGATGTTTTCTGGTCTTCTTGTGCTGCTTTTTAAAGTCCTTCAAATCACCTTCAAACAGACCCACAGTATAAAATGATTTCAACTGAAGTCTCAAATGTTAAACACCAGCCCTGATTCTGGGGGTCGTTAAAAGAACTTACACAGTTTGCATCAAAATAGCTCCGAATAAACAGGGACACAGATACACACACTCACGTATACACACATATTGGAAACAGATGGACAGGAAGCTGTTTAATGGAGCTGCAGCAGCAGGGGTAACTCTCTATTCGGCATTTTTTATAACCGTTTTATACCGTTGCCTGCCCTGAACATAAAAAACCCACATGCCGTACATAAATTCGTGGTGCGTGCAAGTGTGTGTGTGTGTGTGTGTGTGTGTGTGTGTGTGCATGTGTGCAGGTGTGCGTCTCTAAGTAATACTAGGTTCCTGTCACATTAAAAAAAAAAAAATCAGTCTTTGAAGTCCTCTAAAAATAAATTTAAATTTCAACCTCTTTAGCAGATGGTAAAGTCAAAGCATTTCCCAGAGCCGTCCACAGGAAACATCTCTGCGAGTGTGTGTGACTGTGACACACACGTGCATTTAAGTGGAAAGAGGGACATGTGTGTGTTTTCGCATGTTTTTACAAGGAATGGAAATCTCCACGCGCCTCGCGATTCATGGCGTTTTATATGATTCTATAGTTTTTTTTCTACTAGGAAGATTTGGTGCTTTTAAAACATAATAATATCTGTATCCAGCATTATATAAATTGGGCGTAATGTTTTTATTTGGCCAAATGACACTTATCACAGATGTTATGATATCGATAGTGCGATAAATTATGTTACAGTTCACTTTTCTGGGAGAAAATGTCAGTCGTTACTAAACAACGACTGACTGCTGCTCACAGATTGGAGAGTGTTTCATTTTTCCTTCTCTTCCCAGTTAAACAATTAATTTCTCAAGGCATTCCATAGGCATTGTATCATTCAACCCACAGGATTTCCAAATGTGTCACTGCTGTTTAGAAAATTTGTTACATATAACATATTAAATATTAAAATGTTATTAAATACTACATTATATTTTTGCCATACTGCTCAATCCCAATCCCAGCTAATAATTTTAGGTTAGCAGAACTTTTTTTTTAGAAATATTACAGTTCTACAAACTTCTTATGCTGCGTTCTTGACCAAATGGGAACTGGGAAATTTCTGAATTCCCAGTTGGAATGATGCATTCGAACGGCTCTCCAGTTTTTCAAGAGCTCCGACTTCTTAAAGCTGCAATTCCATGAAAAGTAAGAACAAGAAACAATGTGATTTAAAGTTTTTAAGCAGTTTTTTTTAGCTTCTGTTTCCATTTGAAATCACTAGATACTGGGGGATACTATGATAATTTAAATGTTAATTGGCTTTCTGTAAGATTTTTTTTTTTTAATCAAACTGCTTTTTCATGTCATTTTTGGCTCTAAAAATCACATCCACTTTTAAAATAAAAAGAATTGTTTAATTCCAGTTTCCGTAGACAGCTTACAGTGAGTATTCACTTTATTTCCGATGTCACATGTCGGAGTTTGTGTGAACGCTCTAAAGTGGGAAGTAGGAGATTCCGAGTTGGAAAATTCCGAATTTCCATTTTTCATGAACGCGGCATAAGAAGGTCAGGATTTCATTTGTAGGAACACACATACTAAACTTTCTATAATGTTAGTTTCTAGCTAGGAACTTTGTGTGAGCAACATGAAGCAAAGTTTTAATGCATCAGATGTTTGTAGGAAATTAGATTTGTCTAACATTACCATCTAAACTTCTTAGAACCTGCGCTGAGAGAGAGAACAAGCAAAAATCACAAGTTTATATTAACACGCAAGTTCTAATATGTTATCGTTTCTATAGTAGCAGCTCATTCACAGGCACTTGTAATTAAAAAAAACAACCTTTTTTTTTTAAATCAAAGAAAAACGGCGGTAACAGTCAGAAAGTAAATCTCGCATACGTTCCATAACATTAAATGTAACTCTAAGTGGATAAAAACTACAAAATGTTGTACAATATGGTTGGCAAATTGCTGTGTTAAAAGAGGAATAAAACACTTTGAGACATGGTGTTACAAAAAAAGAATAATTAACTTTAGGGTGGTAACGACATCACACCGGTTTGTCGTTGATTACTTTCCTATAACAACACTCCCCCAAAGTGTTTTATATCTTACTTAACACATACACACACATAAGCGCATATACACAGGCAAGTCTTGCTCTTTCTCCCTCACACACACACACACACACACACACACATGCACGAGGGTAGGTGATACTCTCACTCTCAAAGAAAATAAACCTCAGAGGAGCAAGCTGGACTGATATCCACCATCTGCCAAACTCATTAACAGAGCTCTGAAAGCACTCTTCACCACACACACACACACCCACACACACACACTCGCACACACCTTTACAGCCACATGTACCAATTACCCTCTCTCGTAACATCTGGGACTGTTTTATTATCCCGTTTCAGTGTTGTGTGTAATGATGCATTTCTATACGTCATCGCTTTCCACTGCGGTTCTGCATGTGAACTTCGGCGGTTAAACAATAGCATGAACTGTTTTACGCACGCATCATAAATCCCAAACTGGAGGCAGTGTTGTGTCTTGCAGAAGCCTTTGGGAACTTGTTTCTGCTGCTCCATTTCATCAAAAGCCTCAACACTAAACCTCTGTACGAATGTATTATGAGAAAAACAACACTGGGGTTTGTGTTTAACTTACGTATGAGTATTTGTGTTATGGGAATCGCGCTCAAGTCTAAAGCTGCTTTCTGAATTCTTATTACTATTCTTCTTTCCACTATGAAATAAGCAGCGCCAGTGTGTAGGCTTTGCACTCTTTCTGGCTCCGTTTCCCCGTTTCTGGCCAGGATCCCTGTCAACTCTATTCATTCGCTTAAAGATTTTATGATTAAAAACACATGACACTGACTCCCGAACTCATATAAATGCACTGTGGAACAAAAGATGATATATGGACTGATCTTAAACTAACAGAGACTGTAAGGAAAGCTGGGGAGAGAGATGGAACAGGGAGGCGGATTAATCTGTTCTTAGCCTAAACATGTGCGTGT
The DNA here is from genome assembly GCA_022985145.1 of Pangasius djambal. NCBI lineage: Eukaryota > Metazoa > Chordata > Actinopteri > Siluriformes > Pangasiidae > Pangasius > Pangasius djambal. Next base: position 11,298,693 of record CM041002.1, on the reverse strand, counting down.
GTGTGTGAGAGAGAGAGAGAGAGAGAGAGAAGAATCTCGTTATATAACGTGGAAAATATCTCTCCTTTGGCCATTTCTCCTTGCACTCCTCCATTCTCTGACATTTAGACTCTGACTTTTATTGATCTGGAGCTTGAGAGGAGACAGAAACCAGATGGAGGATGATATCAATCTCTGAAATGATACAGCTGGTGCTCGCGGTTTCTAACAAACATCAATCTTTCCACCTGTTCATTTATCCAGGCTTCTATCCATCCAACCGTTCATTCATTAAATAAACAGTAAAGCCTCTGTCGCTTGCTTCTCCCTGCCTAAGTCAACATATGACAGAATTTGCACAGAAATGCGAAGAGACGTCACTGGTGACCTGGTTTCTATGGATATTGTGACAAAAGGTGGCATTTACCTCAAGATAAGAACGCACTGGAAACACACACAAGTGCTGAGTCATTATGGAAATGGACCGAGATATTGACAATGTGCCATTAGTGCCATTTGCTTTAGCCGTCAGTCACTACATCGTGTAATGGGCCTTGGTTTTATCACCTTCGCTCACAGTGTACAGATTTTTCACCTCATTTTTGTCAACAAAGCTTAATAAAGTATATACATTCAATGGGGAAGAATTCATTCACAGCTATCAGGCTAAGATAACGTTAACGGATGTTAGCATAGATGATGACTAGCTAGATGTATATTTAATTGATATTGTGTATGTATAATTCCACATTTATCCCCATTTCAGTTCATTTCTATTAACCTCCTTGCAAAATGATAAACTGGAAAGGTGAAAAAGTTCACAAACACTGATAGCATCCTTTTGCTAATTGTATAGCTAGCTCTAAAAGCAGTACTGAGAACCGTTAGTGTTTTCGTTTGTTCAGTGTCAAATATAGTCAACAGTGAGGTGGTAGTCAGAGCTAGGTGCTGCTATGTCATTGAGGAGGAATAAAAATCCACACAAACTTGAGGTTGATATCTGTCAGTTAGCATGACAGTCTAGAGAGATTAGCTTTGCTGGGTTAGCAAGCCATATTTTGCTCCGGCAGCAAAAACGCTCTCTGAGGATTCACTGCGGCAAATTATGTGAGAAAGCTAGCATGAGTGTAGCGTGTAGGATTTCTCAGAATGATGGAATTGAAACATAAAAACTGAGATATAAACAAAGAAAATTTGGAAATGAGACACGTGAACAAATTGCTGAACATATTAAATGTTTTGAAACAGATTTTGAACCAGTCTATTACCTCAGCTTACTTGGTTAACACTTTTATGCCATCATTAGCTCACTAAGCTTAGTTACAGATGCATTTAAATGGAACTCGTGAAATCGTGCTTTCGCCATGGAAAGATGTTCAGTGATGTTCGGTGAGCGAACGCTGTTGCTAAGCAACTGGGAAGTATGCTGAGGATAAGCTAAGGCTAAACTACTTATCTAGCTAGCGCTCAGCCATTAAGTAGCCTTTATATGTACAATGTGAATGTCTAGTCACAGCGGAAACAAGACAAAACTGTTGTGAATATCAACATTTCCCTAAATTACTAAGAAAAGATGTGGTACAACTAAAATGATGACCCAATTATATCTGGCATTGACTGCTAATTAAACATTAATACAGTGTCGCATCTGGTGAACTTAGAACTAAGACAATTTCAATTCGTTAGTTTCATTAATACAATAGAAGTGGAACATTCATTTGAAATCATCCCAGTACTGCTATAGCTTTCATTGCCTCAAGCAGCACCACATCCTTTGCTGAATTAATGCTTTCTTACAGTAAATTGGGTAAATATTCATTTGTAATGGTTTTAATGGTTATAATGGAAATTGTACTGGTTTTAATGGAAACTATGGTCCCTGTGTGGCTCTACTGGTAATTTGTGGCCTTCTGCTGGTGGCATGTTATGTCCAGTGGATACTATTAAGGACCAATAATGGTAATGGCAATGGGTTTAATGGTTAACTGATGGTTAGTAATGGTATTTGTAGTGAAAACCATTCATTTCTGTGATGGTTTCTATTGGGTTTTTTTTCTCTAAAGTGATTAAATGAGTATCACTCACTGAGTCTTTCCTATTCATTCAGTTCCAAACCCAGAAACCAAAGCACTTCATTTCCACATATCCATAAGCGACTTCAAGACTGTCAAACAGAGGTGGATTTTATTTACATGGATTTACATTATATGTTTATCTTTCAGTGTTTAAACACTCGTGAATGATATTTGCAACTGCGTATATGCAGAACCTGATCTGTGCTACTCAAGCTCATTCAGTCCCAGCTGGAGATTTCAAGCATTTCAGTGCACACAATATTAGACAAATTGGACTGGGTGTGAAAGCAATTCTTCCAATTATGGACATACAAGCACATTATCAAAATAACACAAGATAGCAACAGTTATTAGCTATTTGGTCTGATCAAGCTAATAATTTGTCTGCTTTAGACGACTACGTGATCAGGCTGCACATCCGAGCAAATCATGGACGTGAACTGGTGAACGAATCTGAACGAATCATTTAGAAAATTTAACTTTATCAAGCGAATCACTCAAGTCACTGTAACGACTCAATAATTTGACTTATTTTTACCTTTTCAGCTAACGAATCAGATTTATTTTCAGCGAATCCGAAAAAAAATGTAATAATAACAAAGGAGCATCCTGTACAAATTTTCTCCCTTTTAAACATGACGAAAATATTCTGCCAAAAAAAATCCTACTAAAATATTCATAGCCCTTGTTTCACCTTGATTAAAAGATTAGTAACGTTTTCAAATGGATTTCTACAGTTCACTATTAGAACTCGGAAAGTAAGGAGATTGTCGTGGATATTGGACCACATTTGTTTGAGTGAAACTAAAAGGTAAAGTGTGAAGTGTAGTCCTTTTAGGAAGGACATTTAGGAATTTTCATCAAAATAATCATCGGTAATAAGTCACGTGGAGAGAAGGGGAAAAAAAAGGCAGGAATCCCATTTTTCTATTCTCTTTTCCACACACACACACGTTTGTTTACGATCCTTGTGAGGACCTTCCATTAACATTTATTAGTGTAGCTAATGAATGCTGTGCTTACATCTAAATCTAACCCTAACGGTAACCTCGGTAACCAAAAGGAGATCTTTTTGGCTCTTTGCTTTAAAATAAAGTCTTTGTTTTTTGTTAAAATGATCTTTTTTTTTTTCTTGTGGGGACATTTGGTCCCAACCAGGAGGTTAAAACCCCTACACACACACATCTTTAGTGAAGGAGCACATGTGGCAAATCTGTTTGATTTATTATTAATGAGTGCATGCTGACAGGAAGACATCTCACTCCCCCTGGTTCTCGCTCTTTCTCTCTCTCTCTCTCTCTCTCTCTCTCACACACTACAAGTTTCTTCTCCTCAATTTGTTTTAAAATAGGCCATTCAGCATTTAAGTAAACAACCTGACTAACTGACACGCATAGCTGTTGGCGCAGTCCTTGGCCATACTTAACAGTGGTTCTGCATAACCACCCTTCTTCTTTACACCAAACACGTTTTGAGTGTTTGTGGCCCAACAGCTCTATTTATGTCTCCTTGGACCACAGAACTCTGTTCCAGCAGAGTCTAGCGAAGTCCAGGCGTTTACATTTGTGGTTAGATGAAAGAAAAGGCTTTTTGTTTTGTTGTTGGCATGGAGGTGGTGTCTGATTATAGACTCCTCACTGTGCATGCGGGGGCAAAATGCACTCTCGCAGACAGGTTCATTACAGCTCTGCTTCTAACTTCTTAATCATTGCTCTAACAGTGGATATGGGCATTTTCAGGCATGAAGCTATCTATATTTATAGCCACAACACACATTTCTGTCTCATTTCACTCGTGTATTCTCTTCATCTTCCCAATGTTTATATATCTCATATTTATACTCCAGTGGAACAGGAAGTCATGGATAACCACTTAAATAGGAATGTGCTTCAGTTACATTTTGTTCAGAAATGAATTTCTAGGGGTGACAATAATTGTGACATGCTTTAGTTTTGTTTTTTTTACTTCAGTTAAAGGCTTCCTAAGGGTGCCAATAATTCTGAAGCAGGAATATTCCAATTATACTACCGCATGATAAGCCTTGCGCCCTGATAATCCATATAATGGAACCCTTGAAGTGACATGACTGAAAGTTTGGCCTGCATTGCTTAATTGTTCATAATTCTCATAATTATTTACCCCCAAAGACCTGGAGTGTGTAAGGCCACGCTAATACAGATACTAATCCAGTCATGTGTACAGGGAAGAAGGATGAGCCAAATGACAAAACCAGGTCAAATCGAGTTCTTAGGATGGATGATCAGAACAGCACTGAGCATGCAGAGATCTCCAGCCACTAATGATGTTAAAACGCAGAGGAAATACAATACTGTACCGTTATCACAGTGCCAGTGAAAATGATGCTAGTAATATGAGGAAATGACATTTTCTCTCATAAAACCAGATCTACCCTACGTTTTCCTCCTCCTGCAAGTAAATCATCGATACTTTTATCACCTGATACTACGCCCAGAGTCACTGCTAGCTTTCTAACAGAAACGGGAAAATGCACGGTCCTGATTGGTTAATCCTGGTTCTCTGTTTGATCAAACCAAAGATGGTCAAAATATAGATCATGGCATCGTTCGCACCAACTCATCAGATAAGTGAAAATTTCCCCTATTTTGTAAAATGGTTTGGTCTGCTGCGTTTTTGAGGTAAGAGCTTCCACTGAACCCTTTGTGGCTACTTACAGACCTTTTCTCATATACAGTCTCATAGCCTGTACCGTCTCTGGCCATAATTTGTTACTTTTTGGAAAAGCGAAGATAAGAATGATTCGTTCTGTTCGCATTGTGGAAGAGAAAAGTGAGGCAATTAGCTAGCTACAGTTAGTTAGCTAGATATCACAGTTACGGATTGATGACCGTCTCCAAGTACTGTCTCTTGTGGTGAAGCTCTACCGTGTGCCAAGAACGGCTTAACAGTTTGGTGTTGCTCTGGCCCAGAAACTCGACTTTAAAGCTCTCAGGCAAAGTAAATAATACAACAACAACAAGCTGATCACTGACTGTTTGCATATGCAATATTGAATATTTCAACAGAATGAGTTATATTTTTTTATACTGTATGTTACAGCCATTTACATTTTGTGAATTGTGTGTGTGTGTGTGTGTGTGTGTTTTTGTGCATGCACTTTTGAGTGGTTTGTCCTGCGTCCAGGCAGTATGCACAGCGGGCGTTGCTGGATAACCAATAAAATGCGATTAAATAAAGTGTGTGATGTGTTGGGTTTGTTTGTTAAATATGGAGGAATGTTAACTAATGATGACTTTTTGACCATTTTATGGTCACAATTACTGTGTAAAACAGTGTGATTTAACACATCTGCACTGCATGTGTGTCACATTACAGCCCACGGATAAACATCTGGAACTGTCATAAAATATTACAGGGGAGTTCAGATCCTATGCATCTGAGCTATATGGTTAATTATGGAAGCGTAACTGAAAGAGCAGTGACAGTTAATTAACTTTTAACCATTAACATGTGACATGTGTACCATGCAGGACTTTTATTTATTTATTTATTTATTTATGTTGGCAAGGTCACTGTATGACACTGGGTTGGGCAGTAAGCCCAGGCCGCGTGCGTGGGATCTGAAAAGGAGGACCAGATGGGGCGAGGGTGAGGGGTTGGTGGGGTGCGCGCGCGCGCTAATTCCCCTTCGCTCTGCATCTCACGGCACGGGAGCGCGCACGGCTCATCACCTTAAGCCGATCAAGCTCCACGGCAACGAACGGCTATTTCTGCTTCCCCTTAACGGCGGATGTCTAAATCCAAACGCTCACACGTGCACCACGACGATACGCTGAGTTATTTCACGCTTCTCACGCATTATGGAGTAAGAAGAGAGCTCGCGTGAAGTTGGAGTGCGCGTGCGCGTGCGCCGCTGCTGGGGGAGCCGCGGGTTGCCCATGGCAACGGGGCGGGGGCGGCGGCAAGTGGAAACTCATCTGGTAGCAATAAAAAGCCTCAGTGACTCACACACACACACACACACACACACACACACAAGCCAGGAGAACTAATGATAGTGCTATTTAGGAAACAGTCACTCATTAGGGTGAAAGACTCTCCTTCTTCACACACACACACACACACACTCTCACACACACACTCTCTCTCTCTCTTTCTCACACACACACACACACACACACACACACCTTGATTCAGAGCAGGCTATAAATACAGTCATGTCAATGACCGTAATAAAGAGCAACACTAACAAAATAATAAGCCTAAAATAATAAGCCTATAATAATAATAATAATAATAATAATAATATTAATAATAACAGGCCATACCGAAGCCATTTGTTGACTCTGTAACAAACCATGAATTTCATTTCAGGGAAGAAAATCAGCACATAAACATTTTTTGTGTTATATAATATAATATAATATAATATAATATAATATATATCACTTAGTATTAGTGTACGGTTTTTGTATATATTAATACATCTCCAATTCATTCTTAATTCAGAGAGAACCATACAGCCTACAAAATGGCCTAATATTTGATTTATTTTTATGTCAAATACTAATGTGATTTATGTCAAATAATAATGAAAAATAATAATAATGCTGTGAGAGACTGAATGCACTTGTTTATGAGCATCGTGATGAAGTGTTCATGCTGTCTATTTTAGGGTTTTAAACGCATCACAAGGCATAATAACCTCTGACGACTAAAACATGCACTTCTGAACATCACTTTACTGCTTGAATTTCAGGGCTTTGAGCCATTTGCTCAGTGCATAACCTTTATAGCCAGGTTTGTATTTTCCATGGTCAGTTAAGAGCTTATCCTTGTCCCAGCTTGCAAAATGGCGTCTTGTGCATCTCCGTGCATCCCAAACCGCACTGCACTGACTGTTGGTGCACTAGAGGATGACTGGTGGAATACAGGACAGCTCTCTGTATGTAGGCCAGGGATGATAAGACGCTGGCATATGACTTGGTGCGCACCTGCTCCACTCTTTTAACGCCATAGTGTCAGTTTCAGTTGAGTAATGAATGCATTAACAAGCAATGAGCAAATGTAAAGGCATAATCAGTGAGTGCCATTACTTATGATCTGTATAAAATATATACACAAAAGCTGTGATTATTATTATTTTTTTTTTTACTAAAAACAAATCAGGATGCATCTCATGCTAAAATGATGTTTATGCGCGTGAAGCGTAAACACCGTTTCATCACCACGCCTTAGTTATTAATGCTTAATGAATCAGGTTTTATGATGTCACAACACTGGTGCATGGTGTTATTAAGGCTACGTTCACCACAGACACTGACCAGGCTCGTGGACGCCCGGGTTGTCGCTCATCTCCAGCACGAGCAGCTCGCGGCCCTCGACGCTTTCTCCCACCGTGTAGATGCGCGCGATGGACGGACACTGCAGCCACACGGACACCAGAGCTTTGCGCATCTCCTCGTAGCGGTGATACTCGAACGAGATGTCTCCGCCGTCCGCCAGCGGCGCCGCCGCGCGCGCGCCCGACGCCGAAAGCACCAGCACCAGCAGCAGCGCGAGCGCCGCCGCGCACAAGCCCGCCGTCTTCATCCCTGCTCGTCTGCACCGCGTCTAAACCGCCGCTCTGTACGCCGCGTAAAAGCCTTCCTGTTCCCGCGAGTCCGCCTCTCGTGAGCTCTCCGGATCCCTCCTCTACCTCTCAATATCTCTACCTCTCTCTCTCTCTCTCACTCTCTCTCGGTCTCTCTGCTGCGTCGTGTCCCGTATGAAACCGCAAAGCTTTGACGCGATGATGATGATGATGATGATGATGCTGACGACGCGCGTGCGCACTCCGCGGCTACCTGTTTAATGGGAACCGGTGCAATCACGGCTTTTGGGGGGGGGGGGGGGGGGGGTGTAGTGCGCGCACACGTGCTACCACACACACGCGCCAGCAGGGGGCGCGCCTTCTTGATTGGTGTGGAGAGATGTAAAATTGTGTGAGAAAAAAAAAAATTCCATCCCTTTTTGCACAATACAGAACATTTTTGTAAAAAATAATTCTCATGCTCAGCATTTTATACTCAGCACATATATATATATATACAGTACTGTGTAAAAGTCTTAGACACATGAAACTATGAAACAATGAAACTAAATGTTTCTACATAAAAAAAAAATACTATAAAGAGCCGTAAACAGTAATAAATGAAACAAAGTCAATATTTTGTGTGACGTTCCTTCGCTTTAAAAAATTAGCAGTGTCTCAGGTGCAGTGTGTGCAGTTTGATAAGGAAATGAGCTGGAAGTGTTACTGAGCATCTTGCAGAAGCAGCCGCAGTTCTTCTGGAGACTTTGACTGTCGACTCGCTTCTTATTTTTGCGGCGAAACCCAGCAGCCTTCATTCTGTTTTTATCTGAAAAGTGTCTCTTATGGAATCCGCTGCTTTCTTTACTGACATACAAACATTTTTCTGTAACATTTAATTTTGTGCTGGAAAACTAATGTTTGGAATCTAAAAATGTTTTTGTACTGAATCAATAATGTAGAAGTCATCAAATAAAAATCTATAACAATGTTTGTGCTAAAAACAATAGGGCGCCTAAGACTTCTGCACAGTACTATATACACACACACACACACACACACACACACACACACACACACACACATATATATATATATATATATATATATATATATATATATATATATATATATATATATATATAGGGGTGGCCTAGCGCCTCTGGGGTTGGGGGTTTGAATCCCACCTCCACCCTGTGTGCAGAGTTTGCATGTTCTCCCTGTGCTTCGGGGGTTTCTTCCCCAAGTCCAAAGACATGCATTGTTGGCTGATTGGCATTTCCAAATTGTCCGTAGTGTGTGAATGGGTGTATTATATATATATATATATATATATATATATATATATATATAGATAGATAGATAGATAGACGGATGAAAGATGTTTATGAGAAGATATATGAAAGACGTTTTGGCACCCTTCAAGAGAATGTATTGGTCAAAAAGACTAAAAACCCACTGCACATAGTAATATAGACTATGAAAGAAACATTACACACAAAGATTCAAATGTTCTGCTCCAACGGTTTAAGGATGAACTACATTTACCCTTTAAATCAAAAGGCTTCATTCATTTTATTCCCTTTAGAGTGTAGTGGTCAGGTAATTCAATTCAATAGCGCTTTTAACAATGGACACTGTCACAAAGCAGTTTTACAGAAATATAAATTTATACATTTATCCCTAATGAGCGAGCCAGAGGCGACGGTGGCAAGGGAAAACTCCCTGAGACCACATGAGGAAGAAACCTTGAGAGGAACCAGACTCCAAAGGGAACCCATCCTCATCTGGGTGCTAACGGATAGTGCAATTATTAAATTGAGAAATGATCTGTTCTCAATCTCTTTTTGCACGTTGCATTTTGATTTTTTTTTTTTTTCTGTTTTCTGTCATCAGTCCTTTAGAACTAGTTACAAATATAAAACCAATGAGAAACAAAAAACAAAAGATTGTTTTCTTTTTCTTTCAACATTAGCCCTACAAGACAGAAAGTGATCCCATAAAGCATTCTGTTCACATCAAAGAAAGCTTTATTCATCCTAGGCAAATGTCTGAGACACATTAAAGCACATTAATTAATAAAACAGATTTGATGAAGTCGCTAAAGGGTCATTCGACACCTGAAGTGACAAATGGTGTCCCTGATTTATATCTGAACCTTCAGTAACACTCAGCAAAGCACGGACATTGAAAATTATATGCGCCGTCTATAAACACCTTCTTTATTTACCTTCTCTTCATGAAATATATTCTACTTTCAATGCAACCTCACAAAAGTTTAATATATTGACTGTTTCCAGATTTTTCAGCGTTGGGAGTTCCACCATGTTCCACCTTCACATAGAGTCAAACACCCTTCATTATGATTACACTGTAAATGTTGTAAAATAAAGTCTTATATTATCAACCAATGGAAAAAAATAAATACATTTTGGCATTCTTTTCACTTCTGAAATTTTGTTTAAATGCCTTGTTGATGAGAGACGGTCAGAGGTGAAAGGTCAGACTGATTGGAGCTGACAGGAAGGCTACAGGAACTCACATAACCGCTCTTTACAACCGTGGTGAGCAGAAAAGCATCTCAGAATGCGCAACATGTCAGATGTTGAGGTGGATGAGCTACAGCAGCTACCAGAAGACCAACCCGGGGTTCCACGCTTGTCAGCCAGGAACAGGAGTATAAGGAAATTGGACAGCTGAAGATCGGAAAAAGACCAGGAGACGTTTATCCGATCTTTAACTGCGCAGACGCCACGGGATTGGCTGATGAGCTAGCTGCTTGAAGCGTCACAGTGACAAAACGACACAAAATCAAGGCTCCTTTACAGTTTATTTGGTCTTCATTATAATACGTTGCTGTTGCCTATGGAAATAGTATATAATATAATCATGGTGCGTAATATAACAGTGTACGATAAAGTGACTTTTAAATTGCCGTCTGTTATCACAGGACACTCAGAAAAGACATTCACAGAAACGAAAACAATAACAAATCAACATGAAAAGACAAAACGCTTTAATCCAAAGTGCTTCCAGGGATGACATCATCATTATTTTATAGTGACGCATGTTTGCATCACTGATCCGTTTTTTTTTTTAACAGATAAATAAAAATCTTAACTCGAAATAGAAATACTGATAGAAATACAAGCTATATGCGCGGTCATTTGCGTAAGGATTTGTTTTTAAAGACAAGTGTGAATAGTCCGTTTGGTCTATTTGACTCTCTTCTATAATCGAAAGGCACACTGAGGTGAAATGAGTGCAAGTTGCTGGTGTTGATGTACTGATATCTGTTCAGTCCAGTGTGAAACACATGGTGTGTGTGTGTGTTACTCGCTTTTCTTCAGGCTCTGTTTCTGCGTGTAGCTGGTGTACTGGTCGTCGGTGTTAAACAGTCGGTCCCACCAGGTGAAGGTGGAGCCGTAATTACCCACGAAGTTCATGTGGTGAAAGTCGTGGAAACGTGCGCCGGCGTAGAAGGGGATCAAGTGCAGCGGGTTCAGAGGGATATCGTATCCACTAGGCAGAAAATATAATGTTACATGCTACGTCTAATCATAATATCATTTGTGACGTTTCTTCTTAAGAATGTGATCAACACGTCAGAGCGAAACGTCAACATTCCTGATGGTTGTGTACCGTTTCTACACCATTACTTACGAGGTCATATATATAAAACGGATAAGAGATACATGCTACGGTTAGCTACTTCAATAATCACCTCGGTCATTAGCTAGTTTATGCTCCTGTTGCCTAGCAACAGCGTTCTGACTTGACTTGGGGAGCATTTTGTCCATGTCTTTTCCATGTCGAGAGCTCAATTTCAATTTTAATGCTCCAGTGATGATAAAAATAAGTGATAAAGCCTTGTACGATATGTGTGTGTGTGTGTGTGTGTGTATATATACCTGTGCACATCAATGGTCTCCAGCAGACGGATGGTGACCCACGCCCATAAGAGTGCCACGTGATTACAGAACACCATGATGCCGATGAAGAAGCCGGCGCCCAGGATCAGCGTCTCCAGTGGGTGAGCGTATTCTGCCTGCATCCCGAACGGAGACTAAACACACACACACACAGTTACTGTCAGAAGAGTCAGACAAACACCCTCCTGATCATAAGAGCTTCATCTGCATTACTGATCAAATCTCATCTAGACACTAAGCTAGGCTAGATAGTCACTAATTACGACTAGTAAGAGTGTGTGTGTGTGTGTGTGTGTGTGTGCAACGATTTTCTAACTCTTTCACACTCACTGTGAACTCATGGTGAACTTTGTGGATGTATTTGTAGATTCTGCGGTGATGGAGAGCCCGATGCAGGAAATAGTGCCATGTGTCCTCAATCACCGCACAGCCGAAACACTGAGCTAACAGATACGGCCTGAGGGAGAGGCAGACAGAGTGTGTGTGTGTGTGTTACTGAAAACCTAAAAAGCTCATTTATTATTGGGTGCATTGTAACAGCTCTGTAGTGCTAGCATTCCTGTCCCACATGTTCATATAAGCAATCAAGGACAAAGCTAGGATTGGGATTTGAAGTCAAAATCTACTGGTCACTACAGAACCGTAACCACTGAGATACTAAAACTGTCTAAACAGCAATCAAATAAAATTGATTAACCTGAACACAAAGGAATTACGATTCGTTTATTAAACCGTCCCGAGTGTTTAACATGTCTTCTTACCAGCGGGGCATGGACTCCCAGTCGTAAGGGATGTTAAAGAACTCAGTGAAGTAATACGTGCCGCAGATGAGAGGCAGCTGGATGCAGAAGTGACTGAACAGCAGCATCTTGAAGCACCTCCACTGTTTCTCCCACGTCTCTGGTTTATCCTAAAACACACACACACATGCATCACCTTAAAAGACAGCGACTGAAATGCATTACTGCCCATTATAACTGATTAGAAACTGATTATCAGTGGAAAAAAGGACAGACAACTGGTGTGTAAAAAAGAAACTGATGTGCAAACCGGATTCAGTGGTTTCGTCAAATATCGAGTTACCGCCTTAATAATCGAAATCGTCTCATGTGGAAGCCTGAGGTTTACACCTCTACACTTTTACATTTACTAAACTACACCATACAAACGTCTGAAATGAAAATGCGTCTATTGTGCATTCGTTTCTAATTTAATACAACAGTTTTCATTACAAATTACACTACTGACAACAACTCGAGTGAAAAGTAGACTTGAAAAGTCGTCTGAACACACGTGCGTCAGTAGAAGAGATTACACATGAGGAAATTTTTACCTTTTGTACAAAGCAGTTATTAAATATTCAAGATATTGGCCATTTACTTTCTTTCAAAAGACTAAGACTTTTGGACCCCACTGTATACACACCAATCAGCCATAACATTAAAAGTACATTCCTAATATTGTGTAGGTCATCCTTGTGCGACAAAACAGTTCTGACTCGTCGAGGCATGGACTCCACAAGACCTCTGAAGGTGTGCTGTGGTATCTGACACCAAGATCCTTTATGTCCTGTAAGTTGCGAGGTGGAGCCTCCATGGATCAGACCTGTTTGTCCAGCACATCCCACAGAAGCTCAGTCAGATTTTGGCGAATTTGGAGGTCAAGTCAACACCTTGAACTCTTTGTCATGTTCCTCAAACCATTTCTAGCAGTAACATGACTGGGTATAAAAAGAGTTCTCCGGACTAAAGAAAAGAAGGACCATCCGTCTTGTTATCAGCGCTCAGCTCAAAAGCCACCTTCTCTGATGGTATTGGGATGCATTAGCGTGTAAGGCGTGGGCAGCTTGCACATCTGGAAATGCACCATCGATGCTGAGAGGTATTTACGGGTTTTAGAGCAACACATGCTTCCATCCAGATGACGTCTTTTTCAGGGAAGGTCTTGCATATTTCAGCAAGACAATGCCAAACCACATCCCACACGTCCTACAGCAGCATGGCTTCGTAGCAGAAGAATCGGTTGTATTTTGAGTATTATAATGGTATTATATAAGGAATAACCATAAAATCATAATAATACAAATTACACAAAATAGTGCAAACTAAGGAGATGGTATTCAGTCACAAATCCAATCTTCTTCTGTACAAACCTGAAGCTAGGAAATGAGGTCAAGTTAAAGAAGAAGCTAAAGAGATTAAGCCATGTCATGCCATGTCTGGTCCAGTGAGACGCCGACATTTTTTTCTATCGACGCCGTAACCTTGACCTATTTTGTGCTCGCATCTTGGAGAAAAAGCGCTGTCTGCCCTCTTCCGCATACATAAGCTCACAGACGCTCTTGACTGCCTAGTTTTTATGTGATCGACAGAGCAAAGAGAAAGAAAGGAATAAAGAGTAAGTCTAGTGAAATGTTACCCGGTCACAGCGCATAGAGTTTGTGTGGAAAAAGGTCAAATTGTTTAAAACGTGAAACTGAATTCTGAATTCTCAGGCTCCACCCACCTGCTGAATCTTGAACCTCTGCATGAACGGTATGAACTGAAACAGGAAGCCCGGTAGACAGAACAGGAAGTAGACCAGTTCGTGCACGACGAGCGAGCCCCATGTCGCGATCTGGAACTTGCTGTAGTTCTGCAGCATGTGGTTCCACGCCTGCTTCACAGGCTCCTGCAGCGGGTTTTGAGGCAGCAACGAGTCCACAAACTCCACGGCCAGGTACGCCGAGGACAAGATGTCAGCCGTGCCGTTCATCTCCATGCCTGTGCGTCAACGGACGGAAGAAAAAGAAACATTTTACTAACTATGTATTTATTGTTCTTTTTTTATTAGATTCCAGAGAGGAAGGAAAAGGAGGCTGGTGAAGGAAAGACTGTTTATAGCTTCTATAACGTAACAGTGTGATAACAGGAACCAGCTTTCTCTTTGGAGACATTTTTTGTGCAATATCTAAATTCATTCTTTACTATACTACCTGTACACATATCCTTAATCTAAATGCATTCTTTACTATACTACCTGTACACATATCCTTAATCTAAATGCATTCTTTACTATACTACCTGTACACATATCCTCAATGCTCTGCCATTACCTTCACCTTTCACATATTATATCTGTACATATATCTATTCTGTTTAAGCCTATTGTGTCTACTGTACGGTGTTAGATTTTCTCTTATATTACTATTGGTATGTGTGTTCTGGAAGCTTCATACCAAGTCAAAATCCTTGTGTGTGTGTGAGTGTGTGTGTGTGTGTGTGTGTGTGTGTGTGTGAGTGTGTGTGTGAGCACACTTGGCAATACAAGCGCATTCTGATTCTGATTCTTAATCATAACAATAAATGGATATTTCTTTAAATGTATTCTTTGCAAAGTGCTGTGGAATAAGAGGAATAAAACACTTGCTGTTATAGGAGAGTAATCAAATTCACACCATCCTGTCGTTGATTATTTTTCTATAATCACATACCAATTATTTTATTCCTTGTATATATATATATGTATGTATGTATGTATGTATGTATGTATGTATGTATGTATGTGTGTGTGTGTGTGTGTGTGTGTGTGTGTGTAAAAGGAATAAAATCATTGGTATGTGATTGGTATTAAAACAACCCATTATGCATCTGCAGCACAATATTCATTTTCTAATAATTCATAATCATACATGCATAAATGTAAAACTAGCTTCTTTTTTTTAATTCTTTTTTTAAATTTCTTTTTACAAACATAATGTAAACAAATTAAAGCAACCGATCATGCATCTGCAACAGGGTGTGACACAAAATGATTATTCACCAGTACAATATCCATTTTCTAATAATTCATAATTATATATATATATATATATATATATATATATATATATATATATATATATGAATTATTAAAAATTAAAAAACTACATTAAATTAAAAAGAGCACTTTTTAATTTGTATGTTGCACTTCTTGCATAGTTAATAATTACGAATTATTAGAAGATGTATATTTTAATTTCTTTTCACTGTTATTTCTTTTTACAAATATATATATAAACGAATTAAAACAATCTGTCATGCATCTGCAACAGGGTGTGACACAGAATGATTATTCATTCACCAGTACAATATCCATTTTCTAATAAATGGAAATAAGCAGAATAATAAGCAGTTTTCATATTTATATTTAATATTTTTATACCTTGAGGCCTGAGCTGTAACTTTCCAGGTCTGTAGTGTGAGTAAACTTTCTAAAATAAGGCTTGAATATGTGAAACATCTTAATACACTAACTCTACATTATTTTAAAAAATTTATTTAAAAAAGACAGAAAATGAATATAAATGACTGAAAATAGTCTCTTTAAAGCTGCAAATATACTGTAATGTATACAGCTGTAACTTTAGGATAAAGTATTAACCTGTACAAAAGCAGTAATAATATAATTTGTAATAAATTTTGAAACCTTGTAGTTACCTTTCCCAAGCGCTGTGCTCTACCTGTGTACGAGTTCAGGGCCCGTTTAATGTACAATAGTTTTGGCGTCTGTGATTGGCTGAAACAAGAAGGAGAGTGACGCAGCTTTCGGAAGCGGGACGCTGATTGGTCGACGGTGTGGAGTGATGATAGTGAGACGGACGTAACCGTGGCGACGACCAATGAGAAGCGTGCTCGCCTTTTCCGTACGGTGGCCGTACTCGGCGAGGGGGAGGGTGGAGGCCTGGAGGGGCGGGGCGGAGAGGGGCGGGGCGGGGCCGCTCTCAGTGTGTCGGGTGGCCCCTTCGGAGGGAGGAGGGCATAGTGATGATCACTTCAGATTGGAACACAGCGTGTAGACAGGGCGCTCGCGAACCTTCATACTAGCGTATAGCAAACCAGTACAACGGCATTTCGTGAGCTAGCTGTCTTTTAATACAGTTTAAAATGATCTCATGATGATAAGAAGACGCAGGAAAAAAGCGACCATAGCTAACCAAGCACTTTTAACGCGAACTTGCGGGCTACTTCCGGTTAGGACAACACGTCAACGGCGCCGCCATCTTGGAGGGGGCATATCAACCATCGCACTATAGCTGTGCATCTCTCACTGCTCTTTATTACATTGTTTCTCTTTCTTCCATTCTCTTTGTCATTTTCTCTTTTCCTCTCATTTTCCCAGTACTTCATCTCTCTCTCTCTCCCCCCCCCCCTCCCTCCTTCCACCTTTTCCTCTACTTTTCTCCCATTCTCCTTCTCTCTCCCCCTCATCATTTTTCTGTTTATTTTTGTCTCCCTTCCTCCTTCCTGCATCTTTCAGCTCACACTTAAACTATTACACTTTTTGCTGTACATCGGTTTAAAGAATGACTTAGGTATGCTAAATTGGAGGCTATATAAGCATCCCTTTAACGTTTTTAACTGGAGCTTTGAGTCTATAAATGCAAACATCAGATACCAAATTTCTTGGTAAAAGGTATATTGTAAAATATACTCAAACATACGTGGGCTAATTAAAAAAAAACGTGGGCTTACTTAAACTCGAAGTATTTTGGGTAACACAACTACATAAGCATTTAAACTAAGAAATTTCCTGTGAACACACACACACACACACACACACACACACACACACGGATTTAAATACAAGAAGCATGTTTATTATTCATGATATAAAACACATTATGAAATGGTTCAAATGCGCTGCATTCCTCTTGACCAACACTTAGTTTTAATATTGATTACAATAATTAATAATAGAGAAATAGAAATACTAGAGAGAGTACAGAACTGAGAATAGAAAAGGTACGGAAGATAAAAGGAAAGGAAAGGAAATGAAGGAGAGAAAGAGAACATTTGCACACATTTGGTCAGTGTTCAGCAGTTGGCAGAGTGACACAGTGTCCCATTCTTCACTGAACAGATGACTGCAGTAGTTTAAAAACAGTACACACACGCGCGCACACACACACACTCACTCACAAAACCACGAAAACCTAGATCCATGCAGAAGCACTTCCACAGCCGAGCAGCCAGCAGCAATCCGAAACGACACACATGCTCAGACACACGCAGCAGCAGAGCAGCGCATCACGGATACATCCAGAACCGATATTCACACCCAGACGGGTCGCAAAGTTAAAAGACACGGTGCGTAAGAAATGAAGAAATGTTCAGCGTTAAGACTTTTCAACCGTGGTTTGGCGAAAAGAAAAAACAAACAAACAAACAAAAAAAACTCGAGAAATGCAAGCGCAAATCTCCTATTAAATGTTCACCCGATGCAGCTTTTGCTCGTAGATTAGCAGCTCTCATTCCTGCCAGAAAATCGAATAACAGCAATCTAGTCCGTTAGTCCACCCTTCTTCATAAAATCATCTCTTCAGTCCAGCGACTTTCAGAGATTCAGAGCGAGAAAGTGCTGGTCCGTTTTTAATTCGGGTCCCGTTCCGAGTCAAACACATCCATGATGAGTGAGGGGTTTCCTTCAGGTCTACGGGTTCGCTACAACCCCGCGCACAGACGCTGGAACGTTACGCTAGTGTTTTCAGAGGCATCCTTTCAGTTACTTTAGAGTTTGAACCATCACGCTTGGTTAGTACTTTGCTATAAAAGTGCAAAAATCTTCATCATACTGTAACTACTCTCAAAAGGAAGAAGAGAGAGAGAGAACGAGAGGGGGGGGGGGGGGGACACAAGAAAAAGAAGAAAGAAGAGGGAAAAATGTGTGAGTAGTGAGTGACTACGTAAACGAGAAAGAGAGTGAAAGACAGATAGAGAAACTGACACACACACAGAGAGAGAGAGAGAGAGAGAGATACAGACCAAGTGATATCGAGAGAGACAGGAAGATAGAGCGACACAGAGAGAGGGAGTGTGTGTGTGAGAGAGATGAAGAGATAAAGAGAGAGAGAGAGAGAGAGAGAGAGAGCGCGAGAGAGCAGTGTTGTCCAGGCCTTCTGAATCATGAAGCAGCTCCAGGAGGAAGCTTCAGCCTCGTCCTCAGCGTGAGCCACTCCTCAGCATCACATCAGCTTATTTTCAGCTTCCACTTCAAACAGAGTTTCAACTCTTCAGCTGCTCAAAGAGGTTTATCAATGATCGTCACACCTGCGCACACACACACACACTTTTTACATTACTGTTTCATACTGTATAACACTGTAATTAAACTAAGTTTTAAAGCAGCCACTAGAGGGTGCTGTTGCTTACTAATCACCACACATTTATTCTAAGTGCTAAGGATTAGAAGTATATTAATGCTAACATCTGACCTGTGCTTATTACATGAATATTCAAAGTTCTCTTGTTTTAGGAATTTATGCCAAATGATCATTTCCAAAGGATTAGAAAAAAAAATTTAACCATCTAATATGTTATGTATGTATGTATTATGCTTATAGTCTGCCAGCCGGTTTCCACTGGAGTTATGTGTATAATACACACAGTTTACATCACACCATGCTGTTGCTTTGCGTGCCTGACCTGCGTAGCTGCGCCCGGTGCTCATGCAGCTTGGCAATATGGTCCACTTATCCGTACTGGGATTATAAAACTCCACCGACGCCAGGTTACAGGAGCCGTCATCACCCCCGATCACATACAGCAGACTGCCGACTGCACACACACCTACACAGGGACACATGACATCAGCTAACATTGGCTAAGCACGGTTCAGGCGGGTACGTCACGCTGCCACTGCTGTCGCACTTAAACAAACGAAGGGTTACAAATCAAAATATTATTTCACGTGAAAAGACAAGATACGCACTACACCGATGGCCTTGGGCATATGTTAAAGAGTTTGCATTCTTTAGAGGATGTTGGAAAAAGGTTTTGTATTTGGTTATAGTCACATATTTTAAAAGAATTCACCGACTGCCCTTAGACTTTCGTTATACTTGCGTCCTGAATGAAGAGGTTTTCTTGCTCAAATGTTTGCCAGATGTGCTGAAAGACACTGGTTTCCTTTAATGCAGGACAACAGCACTAGGTGTTTTCCCTCACAGCATTAGTGGAGTGACTGAGCGAATGTCCAGCCTACCTGCGTTCCGGCGACACATGTTCATGTCGGCCACTTGTTTCCAGGTGCTGGAGACGGGGTCGTACACCTCGCAGCTCTTCCTGACTAACGGGCCGTCGTGCCCGCCCACCGCATACAGCAGTCCTTTCAGCACACCCACCCCTGTCCACCAAACACACTCAGTATAAACTACAATCTGTGGAGTAAACAATCCTAAATCGATATTTAAGAGCCGTGTGCATGTGTGTGTGTGTGTGTGTGTGTGTGTGTGTGTGTGTGTGTGTGTGTGACCTGCTCCACTGCGCCGCGTGCCCATCTCTGCTATGTATGACCACTCGTTGGTGTTCGGGTTATACGCCTCCACGGTGCTCAAACACTGACGTGTCGCGCCATCATACCCACCAACTGCGTACAGTATACCTACACACACACACACACACACACACAATAGAGCACATCAGCATGAATGTTTGTGTCTATGCTGAAACCCTCACTAGTGTAACATTTAAAAACAAAAAAAAAAAATATATATATATATATATATATATATATATATATATATATATATATATATATATATATATATATATATTCTAATGGCATACACAGAAAAAAAATGCAATAAAGAACACGCATTCTTTGTGTATAGATGTTTATCCTGTTGGATTTTTTTTTTCACATTGAATATCCAGTGCAAGGGCTCCGATTGGCTCCGCTCACCTCCGACCACGCCCACTCCTACGCTGCTGCGCCGGGTGTTCATGGGAGCTATGTGGAACCATTCGTTGGTCTTCGAGTTGTACGCCTCAACAGTAGCCAGACCTGCGTGACAAAAAACACCTCTGAATATTTGGCGAGGCCTTCCACTTCGGTGTGTTTCCCGAGTTACCAGACACATTCAATAGTTGAATACTATTGGGATGGAAATACTTCGTAATACATCATATTTTGTTATTATACTTTACTTACTACTTTCGTAATTACACTTGACTTATAGTATTATATCGAGTATTGAAATTGAATATTTGTACTTTTCCAAGAAAAACCAAAGCTTACTTTCTACCCCTCACATTTTTATTTAGACCTCATAAGCAAGTACTCATTACAAATCACAAATGGGCCCAGAACACCCAATCATTTCAGATTAGCATCTAGTCAAGTACATCAGTGTAAAAAAAACTATCAAGGATCACGCTGATTCGTCATCTGCTGCGATCTCCTCATGCTACACAATGTAGTTAATGTAAGCTAGTCAGATTCTAGCTAATGGACACTGTACTTCTGATTACTTCATTAGCAAACTATGCAGCGTTAGTCATGCGTATGACCAGCAAATTTCCAGAGACTGAGTGATGCTTTCAGGCAAAACGGTGTAGTTGCTTTAAAATGAACCCCAACTTTTAACAGGTAAATAATAAAAGTTACCTTTCACACAAAAACATGACATTAACTTCCATTTCAACAGGTAAAACCGTTTAGTTCTTACTTTCTATTTGAGTACATTTAAAAGTACATGTTTGGCCGGATCCTTCCACTTTTAACTGAGTAAGATTCGGACACATCAGCTGTACTTTCACTTAAGTATAATTTATGTGTATCATAATTTATTCATGAACACAGCTGAAGCTAACTGCACTGAGATCTTTTAATTAATGAGTTTTACACGAAAGTAGTAATGTTCTAACACTGAACACGTCTCGGGGTTTCTATCTTGGTCTTTACCTGTGCTGCCATCGAAACCACCCACGGCATAAAGGAGTCCGTTGAGAACAGCGGCGCCTAGTGTGGACCGCCGGTCCTGCATACTGCTCACGCAGCACCACTCGTCTTTCACAGGGTCGTACGCGTCCACTGTCCTCACACGCAGAGAGCCGTTAAAGCCTCCGACAGCGTACACCATGCCACCCATGTACACTACACCTACACACGCACACACACACAGAGTTGTGGAGGAATCAAAGTGGTGTACATCAAGAAATCCAATTTCGGCCGAAACCAATTTTTTTTAAGCATTCAATCTGATATGCCAGACAACCACATATACTGTATACTGTGTGTGTGTATGTGTTTGGGGTGTTTTGGGGCAATGGATGGATGGGCAGTGGGGGATCAATACCTGCTCGACATCGTCTGGATGGCAGTTCTGCCACCTGGAACCATCTCTCCTCTTCAAAGTCATAACATTCCACACTGCGGATAGCTTTCGGTGCTTGGCCCCCAACAACCACCATCACCTACATAAGACACACACACACACACTGACACGTTGCATCGTAAAAGGTTTAAGGACCTGACCACAACAATAACAATAACACACATCCTCCACTGGTAAAATTCTTTAACCACTGAAACTAATCAAATCCTCAAATTTCCACTCAAATTTCCTCAAATTTCTCTATTGTCTATTGATTTCAACTCTTGATGACTAGGCTATGTTTAAACATTCAGCCCAAACTTCAGCAGGAGAACAAAAGGCATGAGGTCAGTTTGGATTTCTGGTTCATTTGGCTTTTAGCTGACTTTGCTTCTTGATGAAGAAACATTTGCAATGACAATATGGGCTGCATTCCAAACTGCATATTAGAATGCTGAATTTTGTCACTGTCGGCTCCACCGTAGCCCACAACATAATAATACATGACAAGATATGCGTGGGTAGTTAGCCAACTAGCGAGCTATGCTATGCAAGCAAATGCATCTGAACTTCATAACTTATTTGCAAGGAAGACACTCAGTCTAGAAATAAATCACATTTGTCCTGCTGTGTGAACAAAGCCTTAGCTGTTCAGCTGACTCATGTGGTAAAGCGAAAAAGAGAAACGCTGCTCTAGATCACACAGGCAAAAAAAAGGTTTTAAAAGTCCCCTGTGTCCTTCAGTAGGTGAGTCAGCGTCTTTTAGCACCATTTATTTAGTTGCTTTTGGCTGGAATACGTCACACATCCTCACAAAGATATAAATGCACCTTTGTGTATGGAATAAGAACAGATGTTTGCCTAGAAGAACAGTTTCTCCTTTGACACACAAATCTAGTACACACTTGAATAGCGCAAATTGCAAAGAAATTTTTGATCTCTTCTATTCCGTCGCCATGGTGAGGTGATCAATTAACGTGCCACTAAATGCAGCATAACAATATCCACTGGCTCATAACACACACTGCTGCACCTTTGGTGTTTGGGCCCCTCAAATCGCTGCTCGCAGCTATATTTAAACTATTTAATACCTTTTTAAAACGGCAGTTGTGTGCCGTTTTAAGAAACACTGAGCATGGGTAATAAACACACACAGACACACCTTCGGGTAGCTGACTGGCGTGCGCACTCTGGTGCGGATGGTCTTCATCATGGACCGCTGCTCGGCCGGCAGCAGGTGGTACTTCATGGCCTCAATCAGGTAGTCTTTACAAGCACTGCTGTTCTTCACCAACGTTTCCTCCTCCACCCTCTGCACAATCACACACTTTCTTACACCATCCATCATGTTTCAATGCAAATATACCAACACATTTAATCAACACGGAACTGTTGCAGCATTTCTGTGAGCTATAAGAGTATAACTTCTTCATGGCGCTAGCGAGTGTTATGCCACACTCTTACAATTACATTTTGTTAAGTGTTGTGGCATTTCTATACATTAACTCAGCAATTAATAATAGGTCGTTTTAATGTAAAGGGGAATTTTATTCAGTAGTTGCTGCATGTGGACTGAAATATAGCTACTGATGCATACGCGATTTTAATCCTCATGTCACACACAAACCTGCACGAGGTACTCTCTGGAGAGGAGAGGCAGGCGTACGTGCTCCATCAGATGAGACATATGTTCCTGTCGCACGTCCTTATCGTGTTTGACCCACGCGATGACCGCTTCGAACACCTACGCGCGAACGCAAAACAGCCGATTAGCATACTGCCACATTCCAGATCAGGCTGTTCAGCACAACGCAGCACACTTGCATCCAATTCATTTCAATTTCAAGTCATTTTAACAGCCCTTCTGTGCTGCCTCCCGTTGCCAAGACAACCCTGGACCATACTACTGCATGATGCCCGTTGCCACGGCAACGATGCTGCAAAGCATCATGGGACAGCTGGTTGTGTTTTGTATATCTGTGTAGTAGTAAATAGAGTCTATAGACAGCTGGGGGAACATGAGTTCACACATTATGGCCGGTCATCCCACGGCTGATTTCTACGTAGTTCCTCAGTGTACGTGTATATGTGTGTGTGCGTGTGTGTTTGTGTGCACATGTGGGGTACCTTCTCTTCAGAAGGAATAGTGAGTTTGTCGCTGGCGATAAGGCTGCACACTTGCTCCATGCCCAGGTTGAGGAACTCCTCACACTGCATCACCTCCGAGAAGTGCTGCTCTGTGTGTGTTTATGAATGTGAGAAGAAAAAAATTAATAAATTCACAACAATATAACAAACCATTCAATATATCAGAGCAATCTGACTGATCTCTGAGGTTTTAAAACACCTTTTCATGGCTTTGGCATTGGAGGAAAAAAAAAAAAAATGTATTCCTGCAGGGAAAAGTTTAGCTGTGACGTCACAGCTTTGCCAATTTGATATGTACAGCACTGTAAAAGCAATGCTATCGTTTCTATAGTAACAGAAAATTCACTGGGATTGTAAGGCGGACGTTCCACATAACCTAAGATCAATAATAAATGGATTAAAAACGTCCCATTGATACAGTGATTTTAAAAAAAAGTTTCCGAACAGAGGACATTTCTGGTTTCTCTGCAGCATTACAAGCTACATTTTACGCAACAGCTACAGTTATGCAAGTGATAACAGGAAGTAATTTTCCACTAACGTTCCACAACATTAAAGTAAATAATAAACTGGGAAGAATAATCAACATTGGTATCAACACTAACTTGACTTTCTGTCACCCTCAGACACACACACCTACCTGCGTACGAGTTGGCCATGTTGAGGAGGTCAGAGCAAGCATGCAGGTCAGCGAAGGCCCGGATTCCCAGGCAGTTCGTGGGGTGGAGCTGAGTGGAGAGAAACTCACAACATGCTCTTTTCACCTCCTGTAGCTGGAGAAGACCGGCGGCCGGCAGCAGCACCTGTGCACATGTGCACGAAGGAGATTCATTCACCTATTCATTCGTTCGTCTACAATAACCACTTCACTGTGATCGGCGCCGTGGTGAAACCCGGAGCCTGAATGCCGGGTGCGTGTTGCTGGCACGGTTTGTGAAGCGTCACTGCAAATCAGTACTGTAGTTCGTCTAACTTTCTCTCATAACGAAACATTCCTATAGCGATGGAAGCGGTCTCCTACAGGATGACTCCGCCCACATCCACATCCGAGGGCACGTCCAAGGTATCGCCTACAGACAGCCATTGGGGCTCACTGAATGGTTTAATGAGGATGATGCAACTCGTATGCTATGGCCTTCACGTTAACCAGTTTGCAATGTACCACAGCTGTGAGATTTTGAATATCTGAGCAGAATATCTGTAGGAAGAACAACGCTCATCTCTCCAGTACAGTTCCACTGACAAGGCAAGGCAAGCTTGCCAGCATTCTGGCAACATGCGGTGACCCAACACCTTACTAACACACTTTAGTGCTTTTTTTTTTTCCCTTTAATTTGTCAGTAGCTACACTAACAGCGGTGAGCGAGCATCCAGATGGACGCTGGGAAACAGTTAAAACAGTGCAGACCTTTCGCTCCTCATTAGTGAAGCAGTGTTTCATAACAAACTGAGCTTTAGGAATGTTAACTGTACGCCAGACCGTAGAGCACTGGGTGTTAGTGAGAACACACACTTTCGGTGTTATTCAACACACATACATAGAACACTAACGCACTTACATGCCACCCACTCACACACGCCGCCCACGTGCTCACATTTTTCTCAAGATTTCATTAAGGGCTCCTACTGCACCCGTGAGCTAAAAGGACAACGTGTAGACAACTCAAGAGCACGTAGAGAAAATGAGTAAAAGAAGAGCTGTGCACCCATATCCGCCAACGTTTATGCTTTTTTTGCATAGAAGCTCCGCAGTTTAACATCGGAGTACGCTAGTATTGAGTTATCACTCAAGAATATGCCAAAAGAGCCGCCCTTTTTCTCCCTGACAATAACAAGAGATGACTCCCTTCCCCTAATCTCTCATCCTCTCGTCTGGACTCTCATTATTATGCATTAAAACATATCGCTTAGCCAACGTTAGACACGTATATCGTTACGGCAAGTTAACTATATTAATAAGGGATTCCAACAAAAAAAGTTCCGCCAAAAATGGTCCCTCTTTAAACTAGTGTCAAATCTAACGCTTTACAAGTAATGGTAATTAAAAATTTTAAAAAGTGATAAACACTGTATGATTTTTTTTATTTTGGGCTCTCCAGTACATCAGACCATTTGAGCAAAATTGGCATTTCTCTCTCTCTCTCTCTCTCTCTGTGTCAATCACAGAGACATTAGCCAATCATGAGTGTCTGTGAGCTCATGTATGCGGAAGAGGGCAGATCGCGCTTTCCTCCGAGTGTGTTACAGGGCTTTATGGCGCGGTTCAAAAAGATGAAGATGGCTGGCTTCACGTGTCTTGGAGGAAATACACGTGTTAGCTGTCGTATGATTGGGGAGATGGATGGTGGGTGGGAGCTGGCAAGTGACCATATAAGGAACAAAAAACTTAAACGCTGAGTCAGTGGTTTTACGCCATATTCATTTTTCTATCCACCATTCTGAAAGGACATTGTCAGCTCTCCCTTTACACTGTGTGTGTGTGTGTGTGTGTGTGTGTTTTACCTGTACGTTCTCTTCAGTGACCTGTATTTCAGCAGTGTACACATAATCGATCAGCATCCCCAGCGTCCAGCCGTCTATCTCCTTTATCCGCACCTTCTTCTGTCGGCTCTCACTCATCTCACCTACGAACACACACAATAATTATCACACCGCATACACATCAAAACAACACACACACACACACACACACACACACACACACTAGTTCATTGTATCTATCCAGAAACGTTATTATTATTAAAACAGTTTGAGTGTAAACCTGTAAACATGGCGTGGAAATACGGGCTCCCGGCTGCCAGAACCACTCGGTGTGCCGCAATCTCCACGTCCTCTGCGACAATGGTCACGTCGCACAACACACTCTGACTGGCGGAGAAATAAAGAGCATTTTACACACACACACACACACACACACACACACACACACACACACACACACACACACACGCGCACACCCTTAAAATGGACTTCTTCTTTCTACTTTATTTTCTTGTACTAAAAAAAAAACTGTTCTGCTTTGTTCCCCTGTACATATTAGACAGATTATTAGCAAGAGATGTGCCAAAAATAACCAACTCATCGATTAATCAATCAACATCCACCTATATTAGTGAGGTCGACAAGTAAATATTTTAAAACTCTAATCTAGATAATTATTAGCAGCTTTTTATTACTAACAGTATGTCCTGGAATGTTTTATTCCTCTTATACCAAAGCCAGTGCTCATATTTCATCATCTTTATTTAATAGAGAATAAAGCCACCATACTTTTTATCCTTTTATAGTTGTGTTAGTGTTGTGAAACAAGTTTGCTCGTGTTATTGGATATGTTATAGTAGCTATAAACAGCGAGCGTATCCATATTAGACTTTCCGAATAGGAAAATCAGATGACGCTCCCGCAGGCTGATTAAAGGTACTGATATAATTACAGCTTTATATTTCTTTATATATTACGGTTATTATTATTACACGCACTTTTCACATACCTGCGCAACTCGTTCATGATCCTGAAAGCTTTCTTCATGTGCCGAGGGTTAATAGTGACTGCGCTCTGCTTCTCATACACGTCATCATTCAGCTCCACAGCTTTATGATGGCAAAGCTTAGTGCATCTGGAAGAAAGAAAACACACACACACACACAATTAGGAGATTGCAATACGTTATGATACGATACACAATATCAATATGCATCACAGTATATAAATTTCACTGAGGTTTTGCTTTTGTAACATTTTGCTGACAGATATTTTACAAAGAAAAGGATCAAAAAAAAAATCAAAAATAATCTGTCATGTCCAATTAATTACTTGTTACAGTGATTAACAAAGGACTGGAACCTGATGCTTACAAAATGTATAAAAGCGTATCGTAATGTTTTAGTTAAATATATTAACATCATATCGTAGTATTTGCGCCAGAAGTAGAAGCGTTCTATCAAACACGTGATGAAGACCTATAGTTCTGCGGTGGTGAGAGCGCCGAAGCCTAACCACTAGTCCTCCAGGGTGATCAGATGGTCATTGGTTAAAAATCCCAGAACAACTTGTTTGTGGGTCTTTCTGCCTTCAGTCTTGTCTTCAGTAAGTGAAAAGCAGCTCTATTGGGTTGAGATCAGGCGACTGACTTGGCCATTGAAGAATATTCCATTTCTTTGCCTTCAAAAAGTCTTGAGTTGCTTTCGCAGTATGTTTAGGGTCATTATCCACCTGCACTGTGAAGAGGCGTCCTATCAGTTTTGTAGCATTTGGCTGAATGTGAGCAGAGAGTATAGCCCTATACACCTCAGCACTCATCTTGCTACTTCTGTCAGCAGTCACATCATCAATAAACACCAGTGAGCCCGTTCCATTGGCAGCCATACATGCCCATGCCATAACACTGTCTCCACCATGTTTGACACATACTGTGGTATACTTTGGATCATGAGCTGTTCCTTTCTTTCGCCATACTTTTCTCTTCCCATCATTCTGGTACAAATTAATCTTGGTTTAATCAGTCCAAAGAATCTTATTCCAGAACATGGGAGGCTTTTTTAGATGTTTTCTGGCAAAGTCTAATCTGGCTTTCCTGTTCTTGAATGTAACAAGTGGTTTTCACCTTGTAGTAAACCCTCTGTATTTACATTCATGAAGGCGTCTCTTGATTGTAGATTTTGACAATGATATGCCTACCTTCTCCAGAGTATTCTTGACTTCTGTTGATGCTGTGAAGGGGTTTTTCTTCACCAAGGAAAGGATTCTACAATCATCCACTTTAGTTGTCTTCCGTGGTCTTCCAGGCCTTTCGATGTTCATGAGCTCACCAGTGCTTTCTTTCTTTTTAAGAATGTACCCAACTGTTGATTTGGCCACACCTAAGGTTTTTGCTATCTCTCTTATAGATTTAGGTTGTTTTTCCCACCTAATGATGGCCTCCTTCACTTGCATTGAGATCTCCTTGGACTTCATATTGGTAGCTCCAGTCGAACAGCTGCCAAATGCCAACTCAATACCTGATATCAACTCCAGACCTTTTACCTGCTTCATTTGTCTTGAAGTAACGAGGGAATGGACCACATTTGTCAACATCTTGTCAGTCAATTGTCCAAATACCTTTGAGCCCCTGAGCCTTCCTCACCAGCCTCCCTGTTTTCTCTCTCTTAAAGTTACTACGTCTTGACACTGAGAAACCGGAAAGCACAAAGTCCTCCATCCTGAAGACTTTCCCGTGGCGGAAAGTGTAACACCTCCAAAGCACTGACACTGGAGACTCCTTCCATAGATACACTGTTAAATAAACGTCTCTTTACAGAAAATGTCGCTGTAATTTCCTTTGATAAACAGCAACATGTTTATTATTATTATTATTATTATTATATCCTTCTTATTAGTAGCCTTATTCGATTATGTGGAGGATTAGCTATACAAGCTGTTGCTATAGCAACGATAATGTATTAGAACGAGCGCATTAATATAATCCTGTGATTTGCCTTGCAGCCGGAACTCCTTCTGACTGTGGTGTGTAATGCTAGTTTTTGTTGTTGTTTATCAATTACAAAATGTCGGAATGGGTTTTTAGAATAACGGGCGCTTCTTTAGTTTGAAGTATTATATTACAATTATTATTAGGATAAAAGTTAGCGAATAACGCACAATAGTGCTAACTAGCGTTGTGTAAAGAATTAAGAGACTGACCGTTCCCAATGGGGTGGTTCGGGGCACGCGCACGCGCGCGCACACACAGAGAGAAAGAGAAAGAGAGAGAGAAGGACAGAGAAAATGAGAGAGAGAGAGAGAGAGAGAGAGAGAGAGAGAAGGACAGAGAAAATGAGAGAGAGAGAAAGAGACAGAAAAAATAAGAGACAGAGAGAGAGAGAGAGCGAGAGAGAGAGAGAGAGAGAGAGTGTTAGCTAGCTAGCTAGTTCGGCGCGCTTACAGCGGATGAATCTCCATGGTGTGGTGTGAGTTCAGGCCGCGGTATCTGTCAGCACTTTCTTGCACCATTCCATCTCAGCGGATCGCGGCCCTGAGAGAGGAAATCCGCATCACACCGCCGCCGTCCCTCGGGTTACAGTCCAGCTCAGCTGTCGCTGCACATCCAGCTACTGTAAACACACGGGCGGCTCAACAACACACACACACACACACACTCTCTCTCTTTCTCACACAAACACACTCTCTCTTCAGAGCAGAGTCGCTACCCTAAGCACGACAGCCATGTCCCATGTGTTTTGCTCTGCCCGGCCACTTGTTATTTTCTCCTCGGTGAGCTGTGTGAAGGGAAAAAGACGCTGCTTTAACGCCGAGCGGAACAGCGGCGTGAACAGCAGCGCCACCTGCCGTGGAAGACCGAGAACCTTCGCCCCCGTCACGCGGACCCGTCATGCACCCAATCTCCATCTAATCATACCCGGAAGTACGGCAATGAATATTAACTATAGATCACAGAATGGACTTAGCGCATGCGCACTCCAATTCCTCGCGCTGTGCGTAAGGTTAGACGTCTTTACGTAGGGAGCCTTTCTAGGGAGCATGGAGCTATGCGTGATTTAATCCCTATTATTTAAGGTTCCCTGAAGATAAATATGCAAACAACAAGGAATATGATTCATATACTTATTTAATTATAGTACTGAGTAAAAAAAAAAAATATATGAAAACTTAGATTTTTTTTTAAAACTAATTATAATTATTATATAATTATACAGTTGTGAATAAACATAGCCCATTATTTCAGCTTCAAATTAAATTTACTCATTGACAATAATAATTAAAAAAAAAAAGCAATAAAAATGAATATCAGTGTTTGTATAATGTTTACATTTGGTATAATTTTTAAAAAACTTTAATTTTTTGCTCTTGTTCAACGTTTATCTGTTATGGTACAGCATTATATTGAGCCTAGTGATGGAATAGCTACTAAAAATAACCTTTATATCCCTTTCTACTAATGTGAATAGTAATACGTGTCAAACACAGACAACTGGCATAATATAATTCTTTAAAATGGAAATAAATGGAAGTTTCCGGTAAAATTCTCTCTTAGGCACCAACGACACGGAACTAACTCTCGCTATTTCCAAAAGCGCCTGAGAAAAGCATATTTAGAAATTTAGAAATCAGCTACAGGCTAATAGAAATCTACAGATCGTGGTAGAAGTCATGTAAGGAATAAAACATTTCAGGACATGCTATTATAGGAAAACAACTAACGATGGGGTGGTGTGATGCTATAACCACCCTGAAGCGGATTGTTTTCCTATAACGGCATGTCCTGAACTGAAGTTTTATTCCTCTTATACCACAGCAATTTGCCAACTTTCACATTTTTTATTTATTAATAAATGACAATGATACTTTTTCATGTTTATGGTTAAGTTTAATGTCGTGGCGCATCCGTGAAAAACAAGTTTGTTCTGGTTATCACTTACGTTATAGCAGCTACAAACAACAGTTCAGTCACCAGACTCTCTTTTTTTTTTTCCTTCTTTCCTTCTGAAGTTAATAAAACAGAAAAACTGTCCTCAAGACTTCAGTGTCGAAAAACGTACAGCTGCAGCTTGACCTCTGACTGTTACAAAGCGCTGACACTGGAGACTCCTTCCATAAATGTGAAATAAACCAACATCTCTTCAAAAAAAAAAAAAAAAACACGCATGAGAAATATTTGAGCGAATGCAGTTCGTTATTGTATTAAACGCTACTGTATTTTCGAGGATTTGCACTTTACGAGTTTTACTGATGTTGAATATTTGTGCTCTTAACTCAAGATATTTAAGACGTTTTACTCCTTACATTTTCATTTTCACACCCAAAGTACTTGTCAGAAACCTTAAATATCGTGAGATACACATTTCTCTTGCCAGACAAGCCACAGACAAACTTGAGTCATGTCTGCGATCAGCAAGATGAGCATCCTTGGCCCTAGAGGATTTTTAAAAATTTATTTTTTTTTTGCTAAATTTAACAATGATTCATACGCGATGACTCCTTTACTGCCTGTGCATAAACAAAATACCAGCCTTTAAAAATTCTTCTCTCATCTCCCATCAAATCTAAAGAAGCGTGTTTATTTAAGAAGTTTATTTAAGAAAATTTAAGTCAATTTAAGTAGTTAAAAAAAAAAAAAAAAAAAAAAGTTTGGTCAATTTGCTAGCTAGTTTTATTTTCACTGCTAATCCTGCCAAGAGTCATCATTCCAACAGTGTTATTAAACATTAACTAACCAACAAGCCAAATACTAGAGTTATCTACGATGGCAGAATATTTAAATTTTGATTAATTAATTATCCAGTTTTTGATCCATCATTCAGCTGACTTGCACGTTAAAATATGAAAATGTAAAATATATTTCTGCAGCAACACTGACCTCTAGTGGTCAACTGTGGTTTGTGCAGCTGAGAGCACAGGTCCAAAGACAAACACCAAACCACACAGAGGTCAGATTAGCTTTTGGTTTTGACAGCTGCGAAGGAACGTAGTAACTTACTTTCACCATCATAACCTAATTATTAATTAGTGATTAAAAGGTGTCTGTTGTTCGAGCAGCAAGACCCCCCCGAGCTCAAACTTTCTTCGTGCCACTTTAACTGTGCTTGGGGACAAGAGACCAGACGAGCCGTCATTGCTACAGTATTTATTCTTGGTCATTCAAACTCATTGTAGCTGAATGCTACCTCAGACAGTATATAGCTCTCTGCGATTTTAAACAAAATATAACCGATATTTACAATTTTTTTGTATTAAAAATACAAAATGTGATACAGACTTTACCAGCTGTCTTTTTAAAAGACATAGAAATACATGTGGTATGAAAAGGTTCAGGCAGGGAAATGGAGACCTAGGAGGCATCTATTATCATCTCATATATAATTATGACCTATGGGGTTTTTTTTTTTATTATTTTTTTTAATGTAGCTATGTAATAACTATTTCATGACAAGTAGTAACAATGCAAACTTAACTTTCTTATTTTACACTTTCTCCATCTGTGCAACAAGTCAGGATTTGTGCCTAATGCCAATGGATTGGCAAAGAGAGGAATGAAAATTGATTCGATAGTAAAAACAGACTGAAATGAATTTAAAAACAATGAAAATGCTTGAGAGTGCATCAGGAAATCAGTGTGAAATCAGTGATTTCAACAAAACAGACATCAATGAAATCGAAACAAGATCGACTGAATACTGATGGCAACACTGAGTTGTTTCTGAGGTCTATGACAGGCAGCTTTTTCTCTCTCTCTCTCTCTCTCACACACACTTTCTGATTCAAGTATCCTTGCATGCCACACACACACAACAAACACACACAAAACAGACGGTGTAGACTTCAGACAATTAAAATAACACTGTTTCCATGAAAAAAATAAAAACTCAAAAAAAATCAGCGTCCATGTACATTAAAATTTTGTTCAAGCTGTCTGTTTTCCTTCATATTCTTTCCTTCAAAGTGCCAAAACTTCGTTCATGTGGTTCTCACAGTGATTTCAAACCAAGAGCAATATTTTTAATTTTTTTTTTTTAAAAACGATGTGTTGTGGTGGTTGGCGAGTCTCGCACAACACAGAATCTGTTCCCGCTCGCTTTGGGATTTGATTGACAGCCGCGGGAGCCAGTCAGAGGACAGCAGGAGCAGGGAGTCGAGACGGTTTGGTTTTGAGAAGCTTTGTGTGTTGCACGAGTTGAGTACAGCTCTGAGCGGATGGAAGGAGCGTGGCTGCACACGGAGTTCTCACACCGCAGATATCTGCTCATTTTCTGCAAGAAGGACGAAGGAGAAATCAGTGTCAACGTGCGTGCATTTACTCAAAAGTGAAACTCTTTAAATCTGAATAAAACCCTCACCGTCACATGGTGGTCGCCGTGGCGCGGGACAGTGAGTGTATCCGTGCATGCGGGTAGGTGGGCGTGGCTGTGGAGGCGGTTCTAAGTCCAATGACCTCTTGATGAGGCGGGACCTCTGCAGGGCCGCGTTGTAGTCGGGTGGGCGGCGCCCATGAGTGTGACTGTGGACGAGATTGTGGCCGAGTTCCTCGACCTCGGCCAATGACAGAGCGGTATATCCAGGCGGGGTGGGTGGAGGCTCTCGGAAACGCCCCTCCCTTCGACTCATGGCGCTCTTTTGCACGTTCGGCACCTCGTCCTTTCCCCCTCGCCGCTTGATCGTGCCCGTGTCGCCTTCTGATTCGTCGGCCCAATAGCCGAGGGGTGTGGCCGACTGGCTCCGCCCAATACCCGGCCCCTCCGATAGTGTCTCCCAGCTGCGGCTGTCGTAGTAGCCGATGCGCTGAGGGATGCTCTGGATGTTGTCGTGAGAGCCGCTGGAGCAGGAGGTCCAGCTGCCCCGCCCACTGTCAGCGGCGTCCAATGAGGCACGGTCACACTGGTCCTGGGTCAGCGAATAGGATCTGACGGAGACAGACAGAAAATGAATGCAAATTAATTCGATTTTTATCTCTGAAAATGTTATATATCACTTATATTTTTTTTATACCACGGCGCTGTCAAATTCTTGAACCTGACTGGTCAGAAGGGGTTGATTAATTTTCTATAACAGCAGCTCTGGCTTTAATACAAGCTAATGCTAATTATAAATGTTGCTTACCCAAGGCTGATCTGGTCTAGCTCCGTCCGGTGTGTGTTAGGAGTCTGTGAGAATGTGCGTGTCTGAGGTGGGGCGTGTGTGTGTGCGTGGACGTGGATGTGGTCGTCTGCCATGATCAGGTCAGATGATGAGGAACTCAGGAGACTGAGCTGATCAGGTCCTGGTGAACAAACAACGTTTCTGACATTTATTCCTCTTTCCATCAAATCTGAAAGCTTTGCTTTACAAACGTTCGAGTAAATACATTCTTTAAAAAAAGGCTCTGATAAATAGCTAAGATATTACTGAACACATTTAAAATAACGTGGCTAACAGTTTGTCCCACACACACTTTATAAAAAGCGACTGTTGGTTCTGTGAGCCTGTAAAAGACCGTTAAGAGGTCGGAGGGTTCGCACCTTTTCTGGACGCGTTGCCAGGGAAAGTGGGCGGGGACGAACGGACAGAGGAAGCGTTTGATTGGTTGTCTTCCTGCTGTCTTTTCTGTCTATCCTGGCTCTCTTCTGTGTGGTGAGACCCGGGCGAATGTGCACCTACACACACACACACACACACACACTCTGTGTGAGAACATTCACTACAAACTGAGCTTTACATTTGTATAAACTCCGAAAATATCAAAATAAGAGATAAATGCAGCTTAAGATCATGTTTGTTTATATATTATTTTGCTTTTTATAATTATAACTATGTATAGGTATTGTGTGTGTGTGTGTGTGTGGTATTACCAAATGGTGCCAATTCTTTGCCAGGTGGCTTCTTCCGAGGGATATTCTTTGGAGTGGGGCTTCTTGGTGTTGCAGGAGATGCATCGACTCGCCTTTTTTCCGCAGCGCTCTTATGCACTAAGGAACATACAAACACCAAGAAATTCTCACACACACAACGCATTTAAGATTTAAAAAACAAACAAACAAACAAACTAAATCTTATGCGCTTCCTAGGACGTAAGTAAATGAGAGAACGTCCACTTCGGCACTTAAACAGCATCTAATCTCGGAACCAGGGCCTCACCCGTGTTGTTGGAAGGCTCCCACTGCAGAGACGCAGCGTGTAAGGCGTCTTCGTCGCTCTCGTACGTCAGCATGTCGAGGTACTGGCGCACTCGTCTGCTCATCATCTCCGTCTCGTACAGCTTCTTGGCGCTGAGGAAGGAGCTCCGTCTGCCTCTCCTCCTGTGACCCACTGTCCCCTCAGACAACGACGAGCTGCTCACCTGACTCAGAGACCTACACACACACACACACACACACACACGGAGGACAAAACCCAATAAAAACCCCAATCAGTAAAACTGAAATGACAGACATTATGAGGGAAAGAAAAACGCTGAACCAAAGGAATAAAATGTTCAGTCATGCTCAAATGATCTACAACCTGCTACAGCTCGTGCAAAGAAGAGACGAGAAGGGAAGGGAAGAGAAGGGAAGAGAAGAGAAGAGAAGAGAAGAGAAGAAAGGCTGAAAAAAGAGGAGAGAACAGAAAAAGAGAAGACGAGCGCAGGGAAGGGCGGAGAAGAGAAGTGAGGAGAGGAACGGCCGAGACAAGGGAGAAATGAAAACAAAAGTAGAGAGAAGAAGAGACCAGAAGAAGAGAAGAGAAAATATGAGAAGTAGAGAACAGGAGAGGAGAGGAGGAGAGGAGAGAGGTAGTGGAGAGAAGTAGTGGAGAGGAGGAGAGGAGAGAGGTAGTGGAGAGAAGTAGTGGAGAGGAGGAAAGGAGAGAAGTAGTGGAGAGGAGGAGAGAAGAAGACAGGAGAGGAGAGAAGTAGTGGAGAGGAGGAGAGAAGAAGACAGGAGAGGAGAGAAGTAGTGGAGAGGAGGAGAGAAGA
>CM041002.1:11223575-11239654 GCA_022985145.1 Pangasius djambal | reverse complement strand
AAATAAATAAAAAATGCCGATTCATACCAAACTCCTTTGACCTGAGTCTATCCTTCTCATAAAACATTTTAGTTTCTAGTTATTATAGTTTACTCAAACAGACGTCGCATCGACATCTCTTCCCAAACAGATGAATTCAGGCTGTTAAATATAATAACGTGAAAAAGCGTCTATATAGGGATTAGCTAGCTCACCAAGCAAGTGAAAGCTCCGACTTCCTGTTTTGGTTAAAAAGTAACTAGCTTAACCCGAAAAGTATGACAAGCACTCAAATTCCTGGGAAGCGAGCGTCTCGGCATGGCTATAGCGTCTGTCCTTTTCGGGTAATGTCTCGGACGCGGCGTGTAAGATGCCTTTTATCCGTCACAGCTGATTAAGAGCGCATCGAAAGCAGACACCCGAAAAACAATCCCTTTACACTTTAAAAGTGGAAAAAAAAAAAAAAAAAACACATCAGCAGGGGATTATTTTTCATGAATTAAACACTGAGGGTGCATCAGAAGTCGACATTAGCCAGCGTTAAATCCCGCTGCGCTACGTGAAACACTACGCAAAACCGTACTGCTTTTCGTTAGTGACGTACTGAAAACGTCCTACACTGAAAAGCAAAACCTTCGCTGCACTGCGAAGGTTTCTGTGGTAGATATATTATCGATACCGTGATGAGTCATACCACCGTGATGAATTATATATTTATATATATTATATATGAATTATATATTGTATTGATAATATATCGTCATATCGCTCTGTCCTAGTAGCAGGTTTAACAAAATTTCGGTTTGGCTTAGGGATTTATTCAGTAACACGTAACCAAACTACCGCTGAAACCTTCGCAGTGCAGCGAAGGCTTTGCTTTTCAGTGTAGGACGTTTTCAGTACGTCACTAGCGAAAAGCGATACGTCAGATTCACTGATCTGATGTTACAAGTTTGCACTTAATCTTTAAAGCAGGTTTCGTCTTGTGACGCTACGCTACTGTTTTGCGACCGCGACCCCCATCATGTTTCCCAGAATTCGTGATCTGATATTCCATATCTGTCATATCGCCCAACCCTGCAGCGAGAACGTGGATACTTCTTACTGCTCGCTACACAACCTAACGAGGGGGTGGAAAAGCTAGGAATCATACACGTTGGGATTCCTACACCTGTTTCCACTTGCTGGAGCCATTAAATCTCGCTCCCGGTGGCGTGTTCAGAATGCGAGGGCAGGAGTGCGCCTGCTTTGACGCGCGCGTAGCCCGAGACGGCCTTTGTGCGCGCCTTCCTTTGTGCGGGAAGGAACACAAAGGGCGAAGAAAACACAAAGGAAAATGTTTGCCTAGGTGTGTGCGCTTTCGTCCGCGCATCCTTCAAAGAGCACGGCGTCAAAAAGAAACTGGAATACTCGTTCCCCGAGGTATCAGATGCAAACGGGATACGAGAACGGATATGCAACAGCAGGACTTATGGTACAGCGTATCTTAATGATGGGCCTCTTTTAAAAAAAAAAAAAGATACAATCCTGTGGTTTGTTTGTTTTTGTTTTTTGCCGGTCAGACAGGATCTTATGTAAGAAACAAAACTTCTATTCTGTAATGTTTTTTTTAAAGAAAAAAAAAAAATGTTGCCTCAGTGCTTGAGGTTTCAAGCAATTGTTCTCCAGCCTCTTTATTTCCTTCTGTTTTTTTTTTTTTAAGACGCTTTTCCTGTTTCCTCCGGCGACGGCCTCGTCAGCATGGAGTCATTCGACAGGAAATGCCATCACATGCTTCACCTCGACTCCTGCGTGCGCCATCACACACCCAGACGCGTTCACGGGTAAACGTCTGTGCGTGTTGGGAAACGGATGGCAGTGGAGAACTGGATGTGATTCAGAAAAGAAAAGAAAAAAAAAAATCACCTCAGAGTCGATGAGCGAGTAGACACGGGGGCAGACAAATCAGACGAGCAGATTACACGTCTGGGCTATTTGTTTTGTTTTGTTTTTTTTACTTTCCTGGAGGACAAGATGATGTATAGTGCTCCTAATATAGCAGTCAACAGTGTGTGTTCTTCTCTTCTACTTGTTTCGATATCCGCTCTGTTACAACAACTCTATGAACCGCTATGATTTACGGTCAAGATTATATTTAGTTCCTCATGATTATCGTCACAAGAATGCGTTTAAAACATGAAGCATTTCAAGTAACAATTCAAACGCGTTGTTTAAAGAAACCTGACAGCCCTAATAAACACACACACACACACACACAGAGACTCTCTCATACACATTATATACACAAGCTGCGGTGTGGTGTGCTGTGGGGAGAAGAAGAAGAAGAAGGGGGGAAAAAAAAAAAAAAAAAAAAACACGTGCGAAAAACGGCTTGTTACAGGTTTGAGCTTCTGAGAGCAAAACAGTCTGTACAGACGACTTTACTTTACCTGAACGTCCTGACCGCATGCACCGGAAGATTGTGTGTGGGTGCGAGACAATGTGTGTGCGAAATAGATATGCTGCGGGCAAGAGCCGTGCAGCAACTCGCCTTGCAGAGTTTAGCTACAAAAGGCAGAGGTACAGCTGCACTTTATATGCATAAGCTTTTAAAAAAAAAAAAGAAAAAGAAAAGAAAAAGAGAGACAGAGGAAAAAGAGCGAGCACGAGAGAGAGAGAGAGAGAGAGAGAGAAATTTGGTGAAATTAATGTACACCAAATTTGTCTTGCTAATTCTAATCTTGTTCGAAACTTTATAGGCAGGCCGCTGTGCTGCGAAACGTACTCCATCTGCGTAAATAGAAGCTTAGGATGTGGACAAAGTGCGAAAGACAGAAAGAGAGATGTGCCAACGCATTTTTCCCCCGCCGCTAAACACCCTGCCTGATCATACAACAGCTAGCAACTGGGGGAGGTAAAGGCGAACTCGTTCTCCCTCGGAGACACTTTGAGACATCTACTGCATTGCCTCATACTGAAAACCACAGGCTATCTGCCCTCTTACGCATACACCAGCTCACAGACGCCTGTGATTGGCTAATGCAGCTCTGATTGACACGGGAGAGAGACAGACAGAGAGAGAGAGCGAGAGCGAGAGCGAGAGAGAGAGAGAGAGAGGGTATGCCACTTCCACATAGACAGCACGGTTAACTTTGCTCCCCTTTTTGCTCTCAGCAAATCATCGAGATTCGAACTCGCAATCTCTGAGCGTTTGTTTGCGTTGCCTTCGAGTTCAGGGGTCCAAGGACCATCAAGTCCTCTTAACCCAGCTGACTTTCTCAGCTTCTCCGACAATCTTAATAACTCATAATCTAAACGCACATGTAGGCTGAGGCCTACCTGGGGTACTTCCTACCTCTTCTTTGCCACCTTTTAAATTTTAAATGAAGTTACTTTTATGTTTCCAGGAAGAGCTGAAGGTATTTTTCCCAGCAGGATCCCACTCACACTGAATAATTTATATGCATTACAATTATGCTTATGGATTCATGCCTAGTGGACCACCTGAAGTGCTTTTTTTTTTTTTTTTGTTACATAATTCTAAAAAAAATTCTTATTTTCTTGACTTCAAAGGTTTGTACTCCTTGGAAACATTTCTGCGCATACATATTTGTTTTTATCATCCTTAAGATAAAGATAAGTGGTATCTAGAGCGAGAAGTCCTGAATTGGGAATGTTCTAATAAACAGGAAGGCTTGGAACAGCTTCGGACTTGCCTTCTGGTGAAAACTGCACAATAAATCACTACATCTGAATCTGTTCGGCGCTGCGTTTTCGTTTCGTCGGCACACTTTTACAGCTGACGTCGCTTGACAGCTTGTGGAAAATTACAAACGGGACTCGCTATGCCAATGAACATCTCCAGTCCAGCCGTTTGGTCGATTTAACTCCGGCGCCGTTACACAAAAATCAAATGCTTCTGGGAAGGACTTCAAAGCGGCACTGACACCAGCTTTCCGAGTTGCTTATTGTGCTTTCCTCTTCGATTTCCTTTAGCCTCTCTCTCTCACGCCGCAGTCATAACAAGCCGGCAGCTTAAAACCAGTGCTAATGAAGGGTAACTGGAGGCTCACCAGGCGTGTTACATGGTGCTAATCACTCATGTGTAGAGTAGAATTCTTTATTGGGTGTCAGTGGATCAAACACAGATTAGTGTTAGTGACCTGAAGCGCTCGAGTAGCACGTGTAACGCATCCGTAAGAGAAAATTTCTGTAGCGTGTCCTGACTGGACTGAACACACAACCATGGGGGAAAAAAAAAAAGCATTTCATCAAATGGCAGGTGTCCTCACGGCTTGGAAATCAGGAACAAAACATGAAGTGGATTTACAGTGGATTTACCGTTAGCCTCCTGAAGTTGATTCATTTCCTTCAACAGCACGTCGTACGTTTAAACTAGCGGTGTACAATACACAAAATTCAAATTCGATATGATGTGCCGGTGTCTTGATACAATACGTTATCCATAGAGCAAAATAAGCATTGCAGATATTACGTGCCTCGGGTTTCCATTTTCTACAACGTGATCAAGTTATAACAAGTGAAACATAAGGTTACAGTGGTTTAGACTCTTAACAGCAAATAACGAACGCAGACGCTGTGCGTTAGAAAGTTTAATAGCTAATAAAACTAATAAGAATTCTGCTGTTAGCTGGTTGCGCTGTCGAAGTCACGCAGCTCTCTGGAGCTCTAAGATGTTTTTGAATCCTGCACTCTCCACCACTCAGGGGAATCGCATATCTGCATTTATGAATTTCCAAACCACTGTGGTGATTTCTTTAGCCCAGATTGAATCAGTGGGAAATGCACAGAAAGGTGTGTGTGTGTGTGTGTGTGTGGTGCTTCATGTTTTTGTCTAGTTCTACAAACAGACACAGAAGGGTGAAGTCATTGGCCGTCAGCGATGTAACTTCCCGGGAAGCCAAAATGCCAAAAAATTCCCGTCTGCCGCTGACCATAGCTATCGCTTATCAAAAACACCGTGTTTCTTTGCTTTGTTTTGGTTTTTTTTGGTAAACCCCCGTAGCCTCTCCTGATTCTAAATAAAAGGAAGCTGCTTTTTCAGAGGAAGGATTGGGGGCATTATTAGGTGTAAATGCTTATTACGCCTCGTGTGATATAATCGTTACATTATGACAAACATCCTACTTCATTATGCAGTCTGTGCCTCGTATCAAATCAAATGAAACACTACCATTAAACCACAATTTTTAACTATTTAGAGTTACATTTAATGTCCTGGAAGGGCTATGGAACGTTAGTTTCTGTTACCACTTACATGATAACACTATACACAATCATTCTCTCACCAGACTCTCTTAAAATTAATAAGACGGCTTGTCACGTTACTGAGAAACTGCAAAGCCCGCAAGACTTTCCCGTGACTGTTACAAACCACTGACATTTGAACTGGAGACTCATTCCATAAACGTTAAACATCTCCTTATACGAAGTGTCACCATTTTGATTAGGCGTTTTTCTCTGTTAAATAACGACATGGTTTTTAAACCTGCCTACCGGTTTAAGATACTGTCCGAGCTGCTGTTTTGGAAAATGAATCAACGCTTTCTGACCAATCAGATTTAAGGATTCAAAAACGAGTACGATACGGTACGAGTGCACATTTAAAGGTGCATTACATAAGATTTGTGAAAAATAGCCGGAGATCTGGATGATTTTTAGACTCATTTCAACCTACGTACACAAAGTTCCTCCCTCAAAACTTATGCTGGTTCATCTAGAGTTAGCATGCTAACTAGTGTCCATTAGCAAGGACTGCCATGGCATCATTTTTGAGCACAATCAGAGATTCAGCAGCATGAAAGCCACGTTATAACGCTATAAACATGCAACCACGGTGATTTATGAGAGGGATTTGGGGGCGTGTCTATAAAATGATTGACAAGAAGCTAATCCAAACATAAACAAAACTTCCGGACCGGAAGGCAGTTTTCCAAACTGTTTTTTTTTTCCCAGCTATGTAAACCATTTCCCTTATATTATTGATTTTTTTTTTTTATTTCTACAAAATTTTACACATTATTTGTACTAGTAAGAAGTTAGAAAAATATTGACTGTTACACTTTTAAACAATTAGGCGCATTGTTTGGTTGCTGACGTCACTCTTTACATTTACAGTTTTTCTCAAAGCCTGGCATCTCACTTTCTGAAAAAGCCTTGTCAGTTGTTTTTTTTTTTTTTCTTTCTTTCTTTTCTCTCCCGAGCTCCATGAGCTCATACCATAATTTGCAACTCAAATACAGGGCCGTGTAGGAAGCCCAGAAAAATGCTGCGGTCTATCACAATATTACACTGTAAATGTATACAGATGTCAGACTGGTCGTCTTGGATTTAATTACACTGACCCTGGAGTCGCGGGCTGAATCCACATCGGCTCCTTATTGTACTAATAAATGCACTAGGTAGGGCGTAGAAGCCCATATTTCATACATGACGTAGTGCACTTACATAGGGGACTAGGAGTCTTTTTGGGATTGAGCCACTGAACCAGCGCGTGAGTAACGCGGCTAAAATAGAACAACCACAAGAGGGGAAAAAAAAAACACTAAATCTGATTAGCTAGCTAGCATTTTTCTCACTCAGCTCAAAAATTTTCATGTTAAAAAAACAACAACTAAAAAATAATAAAACTAATATGTTTAAATCATATGGTTTGTTGTTACGGTCTACAAACAAGTCCAAACTGAGTCCTATATCCCAAGTAACAAGTAACGGTAGCTAGGAGTGTTCAATTAGCAGCTTAGCTAGCTCACAATATTTACAAAACAATAAATGGATGTTTCTTACACCAAAAACTTCCTTCTTCACAACTGAATTCGGAATGTTTCTTATTATTGTAACCGAGTTTCTTGTATAAGAAAGAAAACACGAATTCAGTGTTAGCTAACAGGCATTCTGTTTCTTACCTGTTGCGTCCTGTCGCTGGGGTTCTTCATAATCGCCTGACGAAAACTGCTATCCACATAAGACGCCATTCTGTAGTTTTAAAACCGTTTACTAAAACCAAACACATTAAATAACTTCTGTTAGGCTGTGAACATTTCTCCTAACTGCTTTCGCCCCGCTACGTGAAACCGAGTCCAATCCGAAGTCTTCAAAAGAAGAAAAGTCTGTTCTGTTTTCTTAGGCCGCTTTCGGAGCCGCGGGCTCGAGTTGCTCTCCGTGCCTGAGGAGGAGCGATGTTCCGGCGTCAGTGAGGCGTCTCCTCGCTGCAGGAACCAAATTTATTTCTTCTTCTGTCATACACTGCCCGGTCTATCAGGAGATAGTTTATCACACCAGTATAGACCCATTCTAGATTACAGACGTATAACCTACCTCAGGGGGAAAAAACAACCAAAAAAAAAAACAGTCCTCTTACTGTGGGCTAACTAGCTACCTAACAGGCAGCGGCTAAGCTACCGCTCGGGGATGGAGTCCGACCGCGTCCCAGCATGGTGTTAC
Organism: Pangasius djambal; assembly: GCA_022985145.1. Classification (NCBI taxonomy): domain Eukaryota; kingdom Metazoa; phylum Chordata; class Actinopteri; order Siluriformes; family Pangasiidae; genus Pangasius; species Pangasius djambal. Next base: position 11,232,232 of record CM041002.1, on the reverse strand, counting down.
CAGAATCACGCAATATTTACTCAAAGATCTGGTTACTTTGTGTAACCAAATGATCCACCGTGCTTTCAGGCGAATTAAGTATGAAGTTAAGCTTCTGACGAATATACAACTCCCGTTAAACCGAGATAAGACGTGAACACAGGACGGGCGGGGCTTTGACTCTGTCCCTATGCGGGCGGTGGGAGCTTCAGCAGCGTCGTGATTCAGGAGGAGCGCCGCGGACCAGATTAACCACTCTCTGCTGCCACCATGTGGACAAAACCTGCAATTACAGAAACAAAACAGCGGCCCCTTCATGGCTGTGTTCATACCTGCTAGTAAGGTCAAAATCTACCCTGAATGACTTTAAAAATGAATTCAAATGCAGTGTTAGTCCTTTAGTCTGTCCAGCTCTGTCACCCCCTCATCTACATTACATTACAGCACAGTGATATTCTTTTCTTCGCAGGGTCAGCCGCGATACAGCGCCCCTGGAGCAGAGTAGGATAAGGGCCTTGCTCAAGGGCCGAACAGTGGCAGTGGGTTAGGGTTAAGCTTGAACCCCCGGCCTTCTGATCAGTAACCCAGAGCCTTAACCACTGAGGCACCACTGCCCTTAATCTGTACACTCTACTAATACCACCATCATCGCAACCACACTCACCATCGCATACAGTGGAGATCAAAATTAGAGAACAACCTACAATTTCCTAAATTTCAAGGTCACTGCTTAGTCCTATTTGAAATTATCTAAACAGGAGTAAAAGCGCAGTTTCATGACTAACCAATATATATATATATATATTATCATGTTCTAAATACCTTCCAAGTTATTTGTACAAATAAGGAATTTTTTAAAAATCAACTAATGCACCTTTAAATGGGTGATTCCATGACCGGGGTGCCATTTATATCCCACTGATCCAAATATCATTTATGTCAATGTCACAAATGTCATTATGTCCCACTAAATGCATTCCTCATGCTTGCAGCATATTTTCCCATGACTCATCCATCATCTGTTGTGAAAAATGTACATTAAATAAATAGAGTGTGTCTGTACATGTCAAGTGTGTGACATGTCATGTGAACAGTCACCAGTTGAAGAGCAGCAGTCACTAATCTCTGAACACATCTCATTGTTCTGGGTAAATATCAGATAACCATCAGCGGCTGTCTCTACACAGGAAGCGGGATCAGTGAGATGTTTCATGTTTTTGTGTCCACATAACATTCTAACGCACTGTTTGTCTGCCACTTTTAGATTTGTAGCACTGTGTAGTATGAATCAGTTGACCTTTTCCTGCAGCAAATCTAATTTGTACAGACTTACTTCAGGCCATAGTCTGAAATTGTCCATCAGTGTGAATGTGTGTGTGAATGTGTGTTTGTGGATAGTGCCCTGTGATGGAATGCCGTCCCATCCAGGGTGTATTCCTGCCTCATGCCCCGTGATCTCAGGATAAGCTCCACATCCTTGCGACCCTTATCAGGATAAAGCACTTACTGGAAGTGGGTGAGTGAGTGAGATTTACTTCAACAGAAAACTAAAGGTTTCTTGTGTGTGTGTGTTTTCCAAATGATTTCTGTGTAATACTTCAAACGACCACAAGGTGGTGGTAAAACACAATACACAGGTCTAAAGCAGAGTGTGTAGCCTATCCATAGGCATACTTGTCAATATATCTACAAATATACTGTACATTGTTATATACAAATATAGTATATAGAACAGTATAAACACATATAATATTGAGAAAAATACTATGCTTGCAGCTTAAACAGTCATTTTTCTCCTTAGCATAAGCATCAGACTCTTTTGTGTACATAATGGGGAGCTATTCAGGAACTAACATGAAAAAACATATTCATTCATTCAGCTTCAGCTTCAATAACTACTTTATCTTAGTCAAGGTAGAGATGGCTCCAAATCCTATCCTGGGAATACTGGGTGCAGTGATGGAATACACCCTGGATGGGATACCGGTATATCTAAGAGCACCATGCATGCACAAACATTACAGGCAATTTAAAATAGCCAATCCACCTATTGGCATGTTTTTGGCAGGTGTGGGGAAAGCTGGAGAACCCAGAGGAAGCCCATGCAGACATGAGGAGAACACGGAAAACAACCCCGGAGCTGTGAGGCAGCAATGCTACCAGCTGTGCCATCACGCCTCCCTGAATGAAACTTGGAAAAATAAGATATAAACCTGAGAATAATAAACGAAACTTAAAAAAACAAGCCTGAGAATATTAAAGGAAACTAGCGGGTCAGCATGTACACAATATGGAGCTATACATTTCGAGCTACAGGTCCTCCAAAGATGGGGACATCCTCCTCCCACCCTCTTCTACTGAGGTGAGTGTATTTTTTTTTTAACATTACAAGTATTATGTTTCCATAGAACCTCCACAAAACCTACACCATGTTGTTAGGAGCCATGCTGCAAGAATTACACTCATGCAGCCATTGTGCGAACCCCTTGATAGCTGAAGATGGGCACCAGTTATGTGCTCACTGCCTCAGCATTGACCATCTTAAGAGGACAGTGTTCAATTAAGAGAGTGATTGTGCAGCACTCCAGTGCCAATGCCAATGTGGCATGCCCAGAAAGCAGATTTAGACCCTGACTCTGAGTCGATTGTAACCCAAGCCAGTGGCCTAAACAGCCAGAAAGCAGTCTGGTTTGTTTTCTAGGTGAATTAATGACCAGGAGGCAGACACTGCTCAGTTAAAATCAATGATTTAGGAGTTAAGACTGTTACAATTCAGAGCTGCATCACAAACATCCAATGCTATATCTATAACTGCATCCATGAGATTCATCCAGGCTTGGATGAAATGACCTAGCAGTTGAACAGTTTGTTCAAATATGGCCTCGGGAGTACCTGAAGAAGAGTCTGGGTTGACTTCTGCTACCTCATAGGTGGCACTGATAGGCTCGAAACTAGCTGTGGAAGCCAGTGTAAAGATGTATAGTAGGACTGGATGTACTGTGAAACACACGCATTCTTTTGCACAACAGAATTCACTATACCACAGTGCAAAAATAGCTTTAAAGGGGGACTCCACACACCTTACCTCAGCTGCACTTGAACTCAATGGCATCCATTCTAGCTAATATGATGGACGGGTGTGGCCGCATACCAGCCAGCAATGCCTTCAAAGGTGGTGTCACCTGATGGATGCACTGATGATGCTCTACAAGATCACTACTGCCCCTCCCAGTGGTGTGAGTACAGCAGGCTTCTCTGAGAACCTGTTCAATTTGGTGAGTCCTCTTCCTCATGATGCTGGCAAACATTTCCAAGCGCTTCTTACTGCCACTGGAGGTTAGGAAGGGTCAAATAGAATACTAGTTACACATGTAACTGTGGTTCTATATACACCAGATGACTACTAGGACTTGCCGATTTGGCAAGAAAGTTTCAAGGAAAGATAGCTCATTCTAAATACTGCATCATACTGTATGTCACCATGTGAGGGAAGGTCTCAACATATATGTACACACACACACATATACACCACACACCACAGGTGTCCAGGTCATGATTTTTAGATTATTTTGAAATTTGGTGTTATGGTCATGACAACAGACAATGCTGTTGGACAACAAATAGATTTTCCAAGTGTAGTTTACACTCATTTAAGATATGAGTTGGTGTGTTCATATCAACTGTTCTTGGAACTCATGTTACTTGGGGAGTCCTAGAACATTAATCTTGATTGGCCTACATTGATGCTACACTAAAAAACAGCAAGGCTAATAAAATAGTACGGCAAAGAGTTTGATTCCAAATCTGAGGTTTAACAATTTTGCATGTGCACTATTTGCTACGAGATGTAAATTATTAGACATGCAATATCTGAAATTTTTTTTTCTGAAGTTAAGTAAAAGATAGCAATGGAAACATACTGATAAAGTGACACATATTTGTATCCTACAAGGTCTGTGTGCACGCAAGTGAAACAGCTTTTATCACAGTGCATCAAAGCTCTGTGATGCGGCTAAAAACAGACTTTTGAAAGGCTGATGAAGTGGTGCATGAAACTAAAAAACAAGTGGAGCAAAAGAGTATATTGAGAAAGACACACACACACACACACACACACACACACACACATCCACAACATGTCAATGCAGCCAGGTGTGCAGGTGTTCTGTTCCCATGGCAACTGGCATGTTCAGAATGACACAGTTTTACATTCGTCCTTAAAGAGATCTGTGTATGTATGTGTAATAATAATAAAAAAGAAAAAAAAATTCTTCTTATGCTAAGTGGTTAAGGTTAGGTTTAAAGCTAGGAGATTCAGGAGGAGAATGAAGATCCATGTGAAGGCAATTTATTACAAAGAAATCCAAGTAATTAGGGTTGATATCACAATCCAGATATAAAAGCAGAACATGAGCAGACAAGAGAGTAATCCAAATGAACAGGCAATTGGCCAAAAACAGCATAACTTACTGAAACCCTAGAAATAGGAATATTTTGCAAAATTATGTTAAAGCTATTGAGCTGTTTCTCATTCCAAATGAAGCGGTTTCTCACCCCCCCATTTCAGTCATGTTGATTGTTAACACAGTAGGACCTGAGAATGTTTCTTATTTGGTGTTCTGCCTGATAGACTGACACTGATACTGAATTTTTGACAGAATGCTTTCAAGACCTGTGACATGAATTGCTCCCCTTTGTCAGAAACAATGTGGGATACCATAGTATTGGAACACCGCGATATATGTATAATTTTAACTGTCTACATGGCAATAGAGAGTTTGGGGAGTGGCACAAGATGACAGGCTTTCAAGAAGCAGTCAAGGATGAATACTATGGTGGTAAAGCCTTGGACTTGGACAGATCTGTAATGAAAGCGTGGGCTATATGTCAGCAAGGATGTTTGATAAGTTCTTTATTAATCGTGTGAGATTGTTGTTTAGGGATGGCCACCAAAACAAGAGTGATTGGTCTTTAGATGCAGGGGTGACTTGAGCTTAGTGATGTGTCTATGGAAAAAGTCTGAGGAACAAGTGTCGTATATTGGGGGTATTCAGGCTCGTCATTTTGGGCTCATGATCTCCCAATGAATGGATGTGACAATGCAAGTTGGTGGCAGAATTCTTTGTTTGGACTGAGATTCAAGATATCTTTCATAAATTCGCGATAGAGCATCTTGTGTTTTCGCAAGCTGAGAGGACTTGAACAGGGGGGAAAAATGTCCCAACAACCTTGGCGGGAGTTTAATTGTTTTGCTGATTTTACATATCTAAGGTTTCTGTGGTCTCTGAGAAGTTCCGGCACTCTCCCGCTAGTACCTTTGCTGGGTTACATTTCCTTTGAAAGCACAGGGCTGTAATTTCAGAGGATTTCTATAATGTTGTGACAGAATTGCCCCTATTCCGATCTTTCTCTATCTCTATTTCTCTATCTCTACTATGAATGGCAATAATGGGTCAGGATGACTGACATCCTTCAGGCCTCAGACGCAGAGTTAATCCACTTGAAAGATTTGGATTTGCCCTTAAGCAGTGAGAAAATACGAATGCAATTGATATAGACTCAGACCAGATACTCATAGCAGCCTGATGCATTGATGAAAGCTGTTTTCCACTCATCCCCCTCTCTGATCCTAATGAGATTATAAACACTGCATTATCCTCTTCAGGTGCTGATGCCACCAACAGTAATAGGTAATGGTATTTAATTTTGACCACTTAAGGCTATAGTAATCATTGCAGAATCTGATACTGCCGTCCTTTTTCTCCACAAAGAAGAAGCCTGCAATGGCCAGGGAACTGGAGGGACACCTTCTAATAATGGGTAATCTTGGCTGTACAGGGGTGATGCAAGAGGTTAATGGCACAGTCCCATGTGTGATATGGGGGTAATTCGGAGCCTTTTGAACATCTTGTGCAGTTTTGGGACTTTTGACATGTGACCTACATGGAAAGGAGATAAAGCCACTGTAATGCCGGGTGCTCTATGCTTTTAATTATCCCATACTCCAGAGAATAGAAGGCTTGTAAGCTGCAAGATGTAGAAAGCTTGGCACTATAGGGTTGTGAAGGGAGATGGACTATGGTTAAGGAGATGGATTTACTATGTAGAAGCCTGGGGCACATTGTTAGTGAGATGGTCCTCAATTTTACAATTCCATTGTAGAGGGGGCCTTCATCTAAAGCATACGTACTAAAGGATTATTTCATTGGAACCAGTGGAACCTTTGTCTGCTTTTCTACTTCCTTGCCCATGAAGTTCCTGGCACTCACTTGTGTAAATGTTTTCTGTGGACTTGATTTGCATTCAGCACTGTAATGACCTTTCCTCCACAAACAGGGAAAAGGCAGTAACATACTCAGAGATAATCTGTTGATGTCCCAGGAGTTCAGGGAGGGCGAACTGGAGAAAAGGAAAGTGCATTGTATGAAGAAACCTTTACATTTGCCTGGGGACCTGTCATGTTTCTGAGGTAGGGGAACACAAAGCTTTGGAGTGTTTATTTCTGGGTGTATGGATTGCACTGAGGTACTCACTGCTGTTCGAGGATCCTGACTAGTGAGTGCAACAAATCTGCTGGAGCTAGTGGCCTCGGGAATCAACCGATGATTGCAAATCCCAAACCTCCATTGGATCCATGGTAGAAGGCAAAATCTTCTCTAACAAAGCAGGACCCACGTGGAGAGGTATTTTATTACAAAATTTAGGTAAAACAAGTTAACACAATCCCGGTATCAAAACATGAGCAGACAAGACATAACAAAGCCATTAGGTAATCCAGAGAGTACTCTTATTGAACAGGCAGATGGTCAATAACAGCAATGACAGGCAGCAATACACAAGGCTCAACCACTAGGAATTGCAAGACTTCACAGTTAAGTTAAACCTTGAACTTGTATTCTATAGAATCAGGATGTGAACTGGAAATGCTTGTCAGAGGTCATGCTAGAACTCCTGAGATCACTTCCTCTGCCGGCAAGGAGGGGCAATGTCCTGGGTTAGCGTTACACTCGGCATAATCAGCTTAGACGATCTGAGATGCAATTCTATAATTTGAAATGAATGTAATTCTTTGCAAGACATAATGATGATCATATTTATGGTGTGATTTCATTTGAAATAGCCATTTTTAAATAGGAAAGTCAATGCAGTTGTTAACTGCTAACCATGCATTTGATCATTAAAGCAAAAGTATATTTTATTCAATTAAATTTGCAGTCAATCTTCTTTGCCAGAAAAAGAATCAAACAATATTTCGAGATAATACTACAGTTAGGTCCGGACCACTAATTTGATTGAACGAGCAGCATTCCAAGCATTCTGATATTTATTATAACAGGATATATATTTCATATTTTCATATATATTGTTTGTATCACTCCACTTATCTGTGTTTGCTTCATAAAATTCCAATTCCAGCAATAGCTAGTTACACTGAAAACATTACTAAACTTACTACGGGCTATCATAAATACTGTAGATGTATTGAAAACTTGTTTTAATCACATTTGCATCATTTCAGTGTTGAGAACTTATAAACTGAACGGTGTCATTCCAAAATTGTTGGCACCCTTTAAAGAATTAGGGCTCCCCGACCATCTAATTCCCATTTCAACCCCTAGGGATAATTTCTTTTACAATATTATTGGGACCGGCGCAGGGCATGTTGGTAAAAATGGTTTGGGATGGATGAGATTCTAGCTGTGAGATTTTTCTATGGTGATACATTATGCAAGAACTTTATTCAACCCGTAATTAACATTCATCATTCCAAAAATGAACTCTCAACAGACATTTCCATCTCCCTAAACGCAGGCTCGCTCAATTTATTCTTATACACACTTGTGCTCTCTGAATCTAGTTCTCTGTAACTGATTTAATCACAGCTACCCTTTCTCTTTTTTCTGAAACACGTACACACATCGGAGGCTGTAATCAACCACATAGGCAGCCCTTGTCATTCAAGCAAATATCAAAATGTTGTTTTTGTTGCTAGGTTTTTATTATCACGTTGTAAAAAACAAGACTAGGCATGCCTAGTTTTTGGCTGCACAACACTTATTATGCAAATGTACACAGTATGGGATCTTGGACTGCAAAGTATTCAGTTGTGTTTGTTGCTGATATAAATATGAGTCCTTTGTAAGTCCTTGTAAGTTGTATCAGCCACGCCAAGTAGGTTGCAGAGGACACACCAACATTAATGAACATCATGGAGTAAAATATTTGACTCCTAGGCAATCCTAACAGAGGTGTTACGCCATAAAATGTGGTGACCTTCGTATATTCTATGCATCAGTTCACTGTTAAAGGACAGAATTTGCCTCAAATATAAAATGACTTATAGTCTATATCCAGCATTTACACTATTGTGTTTAAACGTTCACTAAGAGATTGAAATAATGAACAAACGAAATTACCCATTACCTTCATATTTAGTTATTTAGCAGACGCCGTTATCCAGAGCAACTTACAACATACATGTTCAAACAGTTGAAGATATTGATACAAAGCTTCCAGCACATCTGCAAGGTTTTATCATTTGAAGGACAAGAGTTAAGTTCAAACATTATGTCAGTGTTTATGCTGGGAAAGTTCTTGGTATTAAGAATTGATTTACGTAGGGGTTTAAGTTGATTTTCTGGATGACCTGTGGATCAGAGGAGATTGATTTAAGCCTA
>CM041002.1:11195888-11215476 GCA_022985145.1 Pangasius djambal | reverse complement strand
GGGGGGGTTGTTGTATTGTGTATTGGTGCTGTCAATAAAGCATTCCTGAATATGAATGCTAAACCTTCTCCTGAGTTCAGTGTATTACAAACTGGAACACTTTCTGGAGAACACATCATTTGAAGTGTTTGTGTTCACGCTAGGCTCATTTATCTCATCAGATGCGATGATCACAACATTTGAATTATGCGAATTCTCTGTAATCTTCTTTAGACAGCCAGCCTTTTGCACTAACATTAAGAATAACTTCAAACATCCTCTTCGTGTGCTTCTTTTTTGTAAAGGCCTTGAATTTTCTAGGGCATAATACAAATATGTTTTCTCTGTAAAGACAGACTATGAAATGTTAATCAATCTGTTATTTTTAAAAATAATCAATTACATGTTGGCAGTATTGTGGATCAAGATTGCCTCTCTTATAAGATGTTTTTTTTTTGTCTGTGGACCGACACTGGCACCACTTTCTATGCCAGCAGCAAGCTGCTCTGTCAAACACACACACACACACACGAAGAAGCCTGCCAGAGGGGACATATTTTTCTGAGGGGCACTTTCTTCTCCAAGCATGTGTGATGGGAAATGTCACTCCGTCTCGAGACGTATGAAGGTTTCTTTTCAATAGATGGTCTAGACAGACCTTGTAGCCCCACAAATAGATAACTCTCTTCTCTCTGTCTGACACATACACGTGTTGTGTTTTGTGTCTTACTGATCCTAAGCCATAACATAAATATGGCCCCAAATCCCTAACTTTAACTTTAATAATTCCTCTCAATATGGAGTGCAATTTTCTTTGGCAGCAAACGCAATATACAGTAGTTGAAGCAATTTCTTTTGTAGACTCTATTTCCTTTTACCTATTGGGCAAATTATGTTAGCTGTCATGTATAGATAAAATATTTGGCTGCATAAAACCTAATTTGAACATAGCAAGTACATTTTAGGTTTTGAAATCATAATGATTTGGTTGCTTTTATTTACATTTACAAACAGGTTAATCTGTCTTCTCCGCTGCTTTGTATAAGAAATGGCTTATGGGCAGGTTCTGCTCCTGAATTTGACAAGCAAGCAAGGGCCTTAAGGGTTTATCAAACAAACTTTACAGGAATTGATAAAGTACTAGTCATTAAACTGGGTCTAGAATGACCTCTAATGCTTCATTTAATTTGTATTTTTTAAATTTTCACATGTAAGCTCAGAGATTTCAGTAGTTCATTGCGAAGTCTTGCCAATACACTAGTCCTGTACATTCTGAGCCTTGAATGTATCTTAACTCTGTCTCTTCACTTTACTGTTCTTTTGATTATCTTCTGGTTCTGTAGTTTGATGCCTGGTTTGTGTTTTTTTTATTTTTTTTTATTTTGGATTGTGTATTGATAAAATTCAACAATCAAGGGCCTCAAGGGTTTATCAAACAAACTTTACAGGAACTGATAAATTACTAGTCATTAAGCTGGGAAAGGGGGTTTCTCCAAGGAGAAGTGAAGTCAGCAAGGGCATGTTAAAATGCAGACAGGCGACAAATTAAAGGGAGGGAAAATGGTGGCTCTGTTATGCTGTGGGAGAGATTTTGCTCGCATGGTTTGGGAAGAGTCACTGCGAATCAATACAGGTCTCCTGACTGATCACCTTGAGCCTATAATGAAACCTTTCTGTCTTGATGGCCTCACTGGGAACAGTGGTTAATCAAATGCACTCACCAGATCATAACTCAATCGAACACCAATGGGAGATTTTGGACTGATATTTTAGACGTCATTCAAGTACAGTTCCAGAGACGAGTAGAATCAATGCTACTATACATTGAAGCTGTTCTGTTAGCTTGTGGTGGCCCAACACCTTACTAACACTCTTTATGCTGTTTTCCCTTTAATTTGTCACCTGTCTTTAGTATACGAATATAGCCTCTCTGTCTCTGTCCTGTTTCTCATACACTTGTATGAATACACAAGGTATATGAGTTATCATTCTGAGCAATACTCTATACACACTCCACTACAACACAACTAATCTTAACCCTATCATTATATCTGCAACCAAAAAGAAATATTTTTGTTTTTTTAGCCTTTAAATGAATCTTGTGCAAAAATAAGCCCAGGATCACAAGGTTATCATGTCAATCATCACAAATAGAGCACAATAAAGTATACACACGTTATACCCCAGTGCTGTTGAATTCTTGAATCTGATTGGTCAGAAGGTGTTGAATACTTTTCTATAACAGCAGCTCTGACAGTAGCGCATGGTAGTTTCTATAGTAACAGCTTATTTTAAAAAAGTGTTGTTATTTAACAAATAATATGTTATAATTCTTGATATGGTGAAGATGTCTGAAAGGAGATTTAATATTTATGGAAGGAGTCTCCAGTGTCCGGTATGCAAATTTTTTAACAGCCAGTGGTAAAGTTTCTCCTTTAAATTTTCCATGACAGAAGAGACTTCAGGGAGGAGGAAGTTGTTTTCTTTCTTTTTTTGTCAAGAGAGAGAAAACAGAGAGGCTGATGAGGAAATGACTGTTTATAGCTGCTATAACATAAGTGATAACAGGAACTAACTTGGTTCCTGAACTTTCCACAACATAAATTGTAACAATAAATGGATACAAAGTTCAATGTGTCATACATGAATAAATTTGACAAAATTTAAATTCTTAGAAAACTGCTCTGGTAAAAGAGGAATGTAACACTCCGGGATATTCTGTTATTGGAAAATAATCATACGCTGTCATTTATTTTTTTTTATTTTTTTTTTATTTTTAATTTTTTTCTTTACTTGACATCGAACTTGTTTCCTGATCGGAACTCAAGTTAATCACAAACATGACAAAGATTTCATTTTAGCCATGAGCTGCACACACTAATCCAGATTATCATTGATCTGATAAGTATCAAAGAGGTCAAAGGTATTATCTAAATGTTATCTCAATCATCTATTTTTTTTTATTACTCTTCCATTGCACTTACTTAGAGCTGGTGTGAAAGAGTGTGTGACCTTTCGGAGCGAACACACCTCACTACGTGAGAGTAACGACAAGAAAACGCGTTTCGCTCTTCCCTCATCTTCTCACCTTTCCTTCATTTCATCTCTAACCAACAATCATTCCACAATTATTAATAATATTAATAATTAAAGATGTGATTTCAGTAAAAAAAAAAAAATATGCCTTTGTTCTTTGTGAAAGCATGAAGTAAAAATAAAACAGTGCTAGTAAACAGCCCATAGCACACCAGGAAGCCTGTGTGGGTTGTGTAGGTTGGTGTGATACCCACTGGTGACTATGACTGAGTGTGTGCTTATTATCTTGTGTGTATCTTATTACATAAATTCATGCACTATAATAAGGTCAGGCCATTGCAGATATGTAACTTCGCATTGTGTGTGCCTTCATGCATGCAAATACAACCGCACCCAGCCAAAGTAATTGACATACTTAGGCTACCATGATGAGTAAACTGAGGGTACAGAAACTCTCTCTCTCTCTCTCTCTCTCTCTCTCTCTCTCTCTCTCTGTTACTCCTGCATGTATATTTGCCTCAGAGAGAAAGAATGATTGCATTGATGTTGCCTCTGTCACGCTTAATACAAGCCAATAAGCCTGGCATCAGAAATATATGACCTCAGAATATGACACACACACTCTTAATCACACAAAAGCCGGGCAAACTATCAATATATTTCACTAAAACAATGTAGGAATGTTTTCGAAACTTGCCTTCCGCAAAGATCACACTGAGCCATCTCGATAGAGATCGCTTGAAATAATTTTCCCCGGCCAACACACAATTAATTGAGTAAATAAAAACACTCTATCTTGCTCTCTCTCTCTCTCTCTCTCTCTCTCTCGCTCGCTTTCTCTCTGACTATGCTTCTCATTAGCGGAAAATCAAGAGAACTTGCTGCATTTGAAATGAAGAACACTAGGACGAGATCCGTGTGCTGTCACAATGCCCAAGTCTCACAAGGCACCCGTTCAGATGCTATGAAGTAAACATAAGCCGAGCATGAAATATTAATTCAGTTTCTTAGCCTAGCTGGCTCGCGTGCCGTCAAAACAAACAGGAGCATACTGTAGACACCCAAAAGTCCTTCAGACTGTTTTCCAAATCAAGGTTTAAGATCTTCATGTGCTGCCTTACTGAACAGTCACCATCATTCATTCATCTTCAGTACGAGCGTTATCCTGGTTTGCGTCGCTGTGAATCCGGGGGCCTATCCTGGGAACGCCGGGTATGAGGTGGGAATACACCCTGGAGGATACTGCACATATACACACACATACACACATATACAGTGTCACTCATCCATTCACATCAGGGGCAATTTGCGATACTCAATCCACCTACAAGCATGTTTTAGGGAGATAGGAGGAAACCAGAGAACCCAGAGGAACCCCACATAGACATGAGGAGAACATGCACAGGAAATCCCAAGCTCGGGATCGAACTGGGAATCCTGGAGTAGTGGCTGTACTCCATCATGCCATTCCTGTTATTTTATCATATTCTATCATAGTCTTTACCTTTGCTTATTTTTACAGCATGTTTTTATAGCATTTTGGCTAAGTTGCTGCCTCTGTCTCATCCTGCTCATCTATTTTTTTTTCCTTCTCTTTTTCATTTTTAGAACTTTGAACCATTTGAAATTACCCACCTCTTTGTTGCTAAGCAACTAATTCTACCAGCAAAACCCTCATTTTTCTGTTTGAGAAGATTTGCTGTCATCCAGCTCACTTTAACCTTTTCTTTCCCACAGAAATCCCCTGAGACGGTCTTCTGCAAAACTGTGTCCCTTTACCACACAGGCTGTAATGTGGAAACAGTTACACGGAGATAATTGCACTTAGCAGAGCTCGTATGTTTTGACAGGTTTATAAACCACTGACATACTACTTCATCGGTAGTGTGCAGTCTGGGACATGGCAGACAATTTGAGTTTCATTGTTTCGTTGTTTTTAATGCCATCTTGTATCACCCCGGGAATATTCACGGGGTAAAAGCAGCAGTTATTGGGAACACATTTCAATACACATTTCCTTTAGCTTAAGATGGAAACATTTTAAGGTTTTACAGTCAAAAATGGACAAATTGTGGCGGCAGGTCTTCCCAACCCAGGAGAAACACTGATATACAGTAAATGTTTTTCTGTTATTTAATATACTTCATGTACATCTGTACACTTCAGTCTTTGGACATACAGTATGCATATGAGCAAAAACGTATGTATTCATAAGCATAAAAAGATATGTTTATACATATAAAACCAAATTGATAGGGAAAAAGTATTCAGACACTCTATTTAAAATATACAGTGTACACAGTATGTAAAGATTGCATAAAAAGAAATCAAGTTCTAGATATAAAGGCTGGGGGAAGAAAAAAAAATGGTCTTGTGCAAATTGCACCTAGTGTCATGATAAAGGACGTTGCCATTGTGAAGACTGGGAAGATTTTTCCATGACAAGTAGCAATCATGGTGATGGTGAAGGACCTTCCTGAAGTTCTCAAGGACAGTGTTATTAAGCAACACTCGAAGGGAAAGAGCCACAGAGCCATAGCAGAGATCTTTAACATCCATATCAGTACGACTGGTTCAATAATATGCAAGTGGAAAGTTCATGGAGCCACAACTAATTGTGCGCAAGATTAGGTTAGGTTAGGTTAGGTTAGGTTAGGTTAGGTCAGAGTACGAGTACAGAGACAACGAAATGCAGTTAGCATCCAACAGGTAGTGCAAATAGCAAATAAGTTCAAATGCAGTAAGTTAACAGTGTACAGCGCTAAACAGTATGATGCATCCCAGTAATGCAAATGGAAATTAAGTCAAATGGAATAAATAACAATTATGGTGCACTTAGTTGAGATAAACAGTATACAGGTTGAGATAAGCAGCATGATGCATGCAATATGATGCAGTGGATACATACAGTGGATAAAAATGCAGATGTGCAAATAGCAATAATGTGCAAAATGACAGTCTGATATAAATAATAGGAATAATAATAATGACAGGTGTTGCAGTAAAGTGCAAGTGCTTGCAAATAACTGCAGATAACAGTAGTGTCTAATGCTAATGTTTGGTTATTAGGTGGAGCCTGGCAGTTAATGCTTGGAAGCTGAGTTCAGCATCAGTACAGCTGAAGGGGAAAAAGCTGTTCATGACTTCTGTAGCGTTTTCCTGATGGGAGACGCATGAACAGTCCATGGTGGGGATGGGAGGTGTCCTTGGTAATATCTTTCGCTCTCTGCAAAGCAACACTTTTGATAAATTTCTGAAATGGTGGGCAACTGTGTTCCAGTGATGTGTTGGAATGGGCAGTTTTCACGACCCATTGTATTGCCTTCTGGTCACGCACTGTGCAGTCGTTGTACCATACTTTGTAAGGATATTTCTGCATAGATTTGGCCTAAAACATCATCAGATTTTCACACAAGTCCTAAAAGTAGATAAACAGAATCCAATTAAGGAAAACTTTTGAGGAAAATGATCCAATCGGCTTGCACATCGGCTTGGAGGAATTGTAGCCCATTCCTCAGTACGGAACAGCTTCAGCTCGGGGATGTTGTTGGGTTTCCTCACATGAACTGCTTGCTTTAGGTCCTTCCAAATTTGTTTAGAATTCACTGGTATAATTCAGAATTCATTGTTCCATCAATGATGGCAAGCCGTCTTGGCCCAGATGCAGCAAAACAGGCCCAAACCATGATACTACCACCACCGTGTTTCACAGATGAGATAAGGTTCTTATGCTGGAATGCGGTGTTTTCCTTTCCCCAAACATAACGCTTCTCATTTAAACCAAAAAGTTCTATTTTGGTCTCACAAAACATTTTCCGACAGCCTTCTGGCTTGTCCACATGATTTTTAGCAAACTGTAGAAGGGTAGCAATGTTCTTTTTTGGAGAGCATTGTCTTTCTCCTTGCAACCCTGCCATGCACACCATTGTTGTTCAGTGTTCTCCTGATGGTGGACTTATGAATATTAATATTAGCCAATGTGAGAGAGGCTTTTAGTTGCTTAGAAGGTACCCTGGGTTCCTTTGCCTGGGTTCCTGTTATCTTTTTTGGTCAATCGCTCCCGGGGAGGGTAAGAATGGTCTTGAATTTCCTCCATTTGTACACAGTCCGTCTGACGCACGTTGAGCGTCAACAACCCATTTTCTGAGGTCCTCAGAAATCCCCTTTGTTCATGCCGTGATACATGTCCACAAACATGTGTGATCAGACTTTGATCGATCCCTGTTCTCTAAATAAAACAGGGCACTCACTCACACCTTGATTGTCATCCCACTGATTGAAAACACTTGACTCTAATTTCACCTTCAAATCCTCCATAATCCTTGAGGTTCACATACTTTTGCCACTCACAGATCTGCATATTGCATCATTCTCCTCAATAAACAAATGAGCAAGTATAATACTTTTGTCTCATTTGTTAATTTGGGTTCTGCTTGTCTGCTATTAGGACTTGTGTGAAAATCTGATGATGTTTTAGGTCATATTTATGCAGAAATATCGAAAATTCGAAAAGCTCGCAGGACAAACAACATTAACAACGTTAACATTTAAATTAGGCTACTAGTTTATTGATATTGTTGATTTTGGAAAATAGAACCTACTAAATTCATTAGAAACTTTCGAGTAATATAACAGACCATGCTGAAAGAATCCACAGACCGTGACGACAGTGCTGACATTTCTACCTCTGTTTTTTTTTTTCTCTAGTGTTTTGCAACGTTCCACTGATCCGGATACAGATACAGATAGTGGCATCGTGTTACCCCGCTAATTCATACATTCTGCCAGACTCTCAAGCTGTGGAACCCTTAGTATTGGCACCATTTTTCACCTCACTAGGGATGGCACAGCTGTTCTTGCCATGCTTTTTGCCTGCAGCAATGAAGTTATTTAATTCTGTCACAAGGGTTTAAGCACTGGGCTAGATTCTGCTGTGATTTCAACGCTCTGAACTTTATGTTTCAGCTCAAAAAATCAACCAACATCCAGGAATGATGGTTCAAAAATCACAGGGATGATCAGCAGGGATGCAATGTTGCTTATTTTCATTGATAGCACTACGAAATCACTACTTTTAAAGTAACGGAGTCGGAAAGTTAAATGCGCAGATAGTTTTAAAAAAGTGAAATTGGGTGAAATTGGGTGGCAGGTTTTTTTTTTTTTTTTTACCCATAATGCTATGCTTGATCACGCAGACATGAATAGATTTCATGTTTCTCAGTGGCGCTTGCCGTCATGGTTTTTTTGATGTTAGTTATTCCTGACAGCGACTGTCAGAAGCATTTAACTGTGCTGAGCTTTAAACACAGAACGAAATGGCATTGTTCGGGTCTATGCCCCATTAAGATGTTTTCTACTTTTTTTTTTTCATAGAAAATCCAATTTTAAAAACAGTTCTACTCACTTAATGTATATTGGATTAATGCCCAAAGCACTAATACCGCATCACCTAATAAAACATCACATTAAATGTGTTTCTGCATGCACGCTACACTATGCACAGGAATGTATGAAGTAGAAAAGATAACGTTTGCTGCACACGGAACCGCATTGCATATTCACGCGCCGCCCCGAATGGCGTATCTGCAGTCTCTATTACGCACAGCGTTCATAAGGCTGCAGGGTTTTTCCTCTTTTTGTATTCAAGAAGGTGTTCCCAAGGGCCGTCTCTTCACCCTCTGGTGAATATTGCATTGATGCAAATTGAAAAGCAGTCTCTTAAGCAAAGCGTTCTATTACACTGGTTAGGACCTGTCACAGCAGACCGGTTGTTGACATTAGCGATTGTGTCGACATCAAAGTCAACAATGGTTCTCAATATGGGGTCTGTGAAGCATAACAATTTAAAATTGAATAGATTTAATCCCAACATCAATAACTGAATAACAATAAGGCCAAGTATAAATAACATATTTTAAATAATTGCACCTAATGTGTTGGTGTAAAGTTCTGGAATGAAAGTCAATAGACATATATAAATAATGAACAATATTTAAATTGCTGTATTATGGTCTTTAAATAAAGGGTTTGTCTGGAATTTATTTTACAGTTAGAGGGGTCGCAACGTGCAAAAAAAGTTTGACAACCCCTGATTTAGATGATGTACTGGATGTCAGTGTATATTAAAGTGTCATTTGTCATTCATTGAATGTCATTGAGCAGCCTTAAGGTGTGTGTTGGGGGGGGAACAAAAACATAAAACAGCTGATCAAATCAAGCAAAATCAATTCATTTAGCCTGTGATCTGCATCTGATAAGGAGCTTCTTATCTAAAATGAAAAGAACATGAAGAACAAAAAGACAGGACAGAGCCCGAAAAGACAAAGTGCTGAAGTGAAATAACAGGTTGTATTTAGATCACAGGTGTCATAGTCAAGGCCCACGGGCCAAACCTAGCCTGCTGCCTCATTTCATTTAGCGTCTTGCAGATAACTCTGAAACTGCCCGTGGTACCTACTGCTCCACGTTTTCACGCTCCACCAATAACATTTAGAATTCACACCAGGCCTGGTAGGCCACACCAGCTCATATGAGCTCACATCTCACAGGGCTAAAATGCTGGTTTGATGGAGTTGGTGCGGTAGCACAATGCAGAAAATCATGCCGATAAACCTCACCAGCTTCATCTAATGTTCACATCAGACATCAGAGTGTGGAACCAGAGACGGAACCACCTTGTTGATGAGAGAGGTCAGAGGAGAATGGTTAGACTGGTACAAGCTGACAGAAACTCATATAAGCACTCTTTACAGCCACGGTGAACAGAAAAGCATCTCAGAATGCATAACATCGAATGTCAAATCTGCAAATCTCTCTGCAGTCTGTGGGCAGAGGCTCACCGAAACTGGACAGATGAAGATCGGGAAAACATTGTCCGGTCTTTTTTCCCCATCTTTTTTCTAATATAAAATGTAATATTATTGTCTTAGTCCATCTTGGCTCTGAAGTTGATAGTCCAATTCTCCTGGGGTAGGATGCTATGTCACACAGTCTTCAAATACCCCTGAATTCTTTCTCAAGATTCCTCTTTCCGTTCTTTCTGTGTCCCCATTCCCTAATCCCATTTCAGTTATTCTATTTACTTTTCTCCTCTTCTGTCTCTCTCTCTCTCTCTCTCTCATACACACACACACACTCCTTAAGCTTTTCAACTTTAAAAAGCTGATTCTTATGGAAAGCGTTTTTTTCTCCCTCACGCTTCTCTTGCTCTCTCTACCTCTATCCTTCTCCTTGACTTTTTTGTGTGGTCTTGTGGATTATGAGAGGAATTTTTGTTCGGAATTTTTTTGACAAAATTCTTCTAATTTTCCGAGTAATACACAAGCTCAGTCTCCATCTCTATGGCACTTTGGATTTGTCATTTTGTGGTTTTTATAAGTGTTTGTGTGTGTGCGAGGTGAGCATTTAAAGTGGTATTTAATCTGTTAAAAGGCATTCTTTTCTCTCCATAAGCACAGCCTGGATACATTGATCCTGAACAAACAGAGGAAGATCAAAAGCGGCCATAATGGTAGAGTTAGACATTTTTAAGGGCCATTCAAAGGTAGAAAATTGTGGACGTATATATATATATATATATATATATATGCACTACTCACTCATTAGAACTTAGATGCTCTTAGGAGCATCGCTGAAATGACAAAATGTATCTCCGTGATTGGTTATACACGTTATTATATACGGCAACGTACTCAGTGTTCAGAAATATTGGCACTTTCCATCTGTAGGGTTCAGGGATATCTTTGTGTCAAATCATCCAAGCAAATCGGAAGTAAACAAATGTACGAAACGTGTTAGGAAACCAAAAACGCAACAACAAATCAGAAAACGCAACAGTAAAACCAAAAACACATCAACATTAACTCAAAACGGAAAGGGGAGGTCCTTAGTGAACATTATAGTACTGTTGCCGATTGGATACGGTATATGACTATCACAGGTTAAAAGAATTGCACTTCTTACTTATGTTATTATAGTCTGATACAATAATCTGAATAATCCGGCTTCCTTTATATAGGTTATAAGTGTTCTCATACTCTCATATTAATCCCATTCAAAGCTGACAGCGTATCTAAATTAACATCATACTAACGCTTGATAAGAGATTCATTTCGGCTCATGTTTCCTCTTACTGCAGACATCCTGCAACCTTTCCTTCCTCTCAGATTGACGCGAATCAGCAACGAGCATGGCATGCGATGTTCAATGAGGACCGACCCTTTCCATTATGAGTTACTCTGCAGTTGCGTTTTCACATTTTTTGTGGTGTTTTTGGATTTGCTCTTGCATTTTTGGTTTGCTAATTTATATTGTGCTTACGGGCCACCGTAGATGCCTTCCAAAAATTATTTTCAGTTAAAATGCTGCTTTATATTGTATATGGAGTTATATTTAAATATGGACTTATTTTTGTTATAATACTACGTAATATATGATGGTGAATGATGGTGAATCAGGATAGAAGGGTTCATGTCTCTCATAACTGCCAGTCCAAGCTATTTACTCAACATGCGTGGATTCCATGCTGAAAGCCAAACTTTGCCTGTGTGTGTGTGTGTGTGTGTGTGTGTGTGTGTGTGTGTGTGTGTGTGTGTATGTGTGTGTTTCTGTACAGTAGATTTTTGCTGGCATTTAGACGCTGAGGGTTGGAGTTCAGAGGTCAGTGTTTAATCTGTAAAGTAAATATCTTGAGATTGTGGTCACATTGAGAATTATCATGAATGAACTTTTGGGTGGGGCTTAAGATGCTTAGTTTTGTGTGTGTGTGTGTGTGTGTGTGTGTGTGTGTGTGTGTGTTCCTATGGAAAAGAATGGCTATACAATGACACTAAAAAGAGATGTAAAGAGATATTCTTTATTAAACTCCACCTGTGCGAATGTGACACAATGAGAGATATCAGTAACGTAATATAGAGACTATATAATCAAAATGGTTCGAATAGCCATAGAACATCATTATGGAGTCCACAGGAAATCTACACTGGAGTACAAGCTACCAAGTTTTACCAAAGAAAAATAACTCTGGACACTGGACCAGAGATGAAAATGAGTTTAAATTCTACTGCAGGTACTTTAATAGGTTAGCTCAAGAGCATTGTCAGTACTGGACTTATATTTGTACTACTTCCACCACTGAACTGTGCCACTCCTGTACACGTCCTTTAAAAAAAAAACTTTCATACAGTGCTTGTTTTCTAATATTCTGATATCCTGTGATCTTGTATGCAGACATAATTAGACAAATTGCAGCTAATTAGGAAATATTTTAATCAAATCAAGCTGTAAGCCATAGATTTAATCTGTTTAGTGCCTAAAAATAATGTCACCCTACTTCAGAACAGTCCACACACACACACACACACACGGGGTGTCTACCCTCTGAAAAAATCTGTCTAATGCGATTGTCTGTGTTGGGGCAAGCTGGAAAAACCGTGTCACTAAGCTCTTGTGGCAAGGTTAAAGCACTCCCTAATTCAGCACATCATATTTAAAAACATCACTAATGATACTTTGTATAATTGGTGCTATGCATTTAACTGGTTTAATCATTTATAAAAGAAAATGAAACCAACAGAAACAGAAAGACATGATCTCACACACTGAAATTCACAATATGCACAAGAATTCTGTGTATAAATACCTATACTATACCTCATAAGCCTGCAATACACATATTATTGGTTAAGACTAGTCTTAAATAAATAGTATTTGAATCTAATCAAAATGCAATTGCTAGATCCTCTACATTTCTATACCCAAAAAGTTACCTGAATATGGTCCTAAGTATGAAATACTGTATACGCTCACTGGCTACTGCATTAGGAACACCTGTACACCTGCTTATTCATGCAGTTATCCAATTAGCCAATCATGTGGCAGCAGCACGGTGCATAAAATCATGCAGATACAGGTCAGGAGATTCAGTTATTGTTCATATCAAACGTCAGAATAGGATTAAGTTTGTCTGTGGCATGGTTGTTGGTGCCAGACGGACTGGTTTATTTCGAAAACTGCTGATTTCCTGGGACTTCCATGCACAACAGTTTATTCTGTGTATACAGAATGGTGCAAAAAAAAAACAAAAAAAAAACAAACATCTACTGAACAGCAGTTGGGCAGAAACACCTTGTTGATGAGGGAGGTCAGAGAAGAATGGCCAGATTGGTTTGAACTGACAGGAAGGTTATGGGAATTCGAATAACCACTCTTTACAACCATGGTGAGCGGAAAAGCATCTCAGAATGCACAGCATGTTGAACTTGAGGTGGGTGGGCTACAAGAGTAGAAGACCAGTGGAGGGTTCCACATCTGTCAGCCAAGAACTGGAATCTGTGGGCACAGGCTCACCTAAACTGGACAATTGAACATTGCTTGGTTTGATGAATCTTGATTTCTGCTGAAGAAGGGTTAAGGTAGGTCTAGAACCTGGTGTCATCAGCATGAATCCACAGACCCAACCTGCCTTGGATCAACAGTTCAGGTTGGTGGTGGTGGTGCTGGTGGTGGTGGTGTAATGGTGTGCGGAATGTTTTCCTGGTACACATTGCGCCCCTTTATACCAATCGTGTATTGTTTAAATGGCACATCCTGTCTAAATATTGTTGCCGACAATGCGCATGCTTTTTATGACCACAGCTTACCATCTTATAATAGCCCCATCCAGCGTGATAATGTGCCCTGTCTCAAGGCACAAGTCATCTAAAAATGGCTCCGTGAACATGACACAGTCACTAGATCTGAATCCAGTAGAGCACCTTTGGGATGTAGTAGAACATGATCGTTTCTGCATGAATGTACCTTCATATCACCATAGACCCGAACCCTCAAAGGAATTTTCCAACATGTCGAAGATTCCATGCCGCGAAGAACCGAGGCTGTTCTGAGAGCAAAGTGGGGTCCTCCCAGTCTCACTCACCATATTAAACATCTCTCTAAGTAGCATTATTATACAAATGAATAACTCTAGAATATTAAATGACTCTTACCACAATGCTCTACATAACATTGTCAAGAATTAACACTTCTAAGCAATTACAATACCAAACTCATGTCATTTACATTCATAGCTGGTCACAATAGACAAATACAAAGTACTGGTTTTTTTGTTGTTGGTTTTTTTTTTTTACAGTCATCTGTCTTTCTAAATCTAACATTTGTTATTCTAAATTGGTTATAAGAATCAATAAATATAAACCAGTAACATTCATGAGTGTATAACAAGTACTGCTCTATATGGTAACTGTGTTCTGACGACTTGGTTACAATAAAACCAATATTGGTATTAAAAATACAGAACTGAAATATAAAATTCCATATACACTAAAGATCTTGTTCAGTAAAATCTTTCTATACTCCTATATTTGGAGCATCTCTCGAGGACTGACATTCAAACCAACATTTTCTTGTAGGAGGTCCAACACCATAAATTCAGTCTCCTAGGAGAGTCCTTTATCTTGAATTTTTCCATTTGTTTCACATATGGAAAGCACTGGAAGGCGTAAACTATTTATTCAAGGTCCTAAGCTGTCCCAGTGAACCTTTGTGCTCTTTCGTGGTCTCCATCTTATGCGGTATAAGCATTTCAGCAAGCACCGCTTTTTGCAAAATCTTGCCTAGGATGTGATCATCTTCAGACACAACCACATTTACCTTGTAGTTTCTTGCCTCTTTGTGGCAGCACCCGAATGATATAAGCTCTGTAGTGCCCAAAGGGCCACATCTCAAGTGCTTCACCTAGATATCTGCGCTGCTAAGTTTCAGAGACGTCTTGGACAGGTCGCTGTGGATGGTGGACATGGCGACGGGGTCATATTCTTCCTCTCTCTTAGAAAGCCTCTTGCAGAGCCGGAAGGATTGCAGATCACGCTGGAAGTTGCGGTTCAGGAGGCCGTAGAAGACGGGGTTGATGCAGATGGAGCACATGGCAGTCAGGTAGCACAGCAAGAACAGGGGATTGTGGGTGCAACTCATGGCCGCTTCGTGGTTCCAGTCGACGACAGCGTTGAAGATGTTGAGTGGCAGCCAGCAGATAGCGAAGGCCACCACGATGGAGAACAGCATGACGTTGATGCGCTTTGTCTCGTAGCTGCGGTACTTGTTCTCACGCATTCGCTCCATCACACTCTTCCGCTGCCTCAGACGGACGTAGATCTGAGGTGGGTTCGAGAGAAAGGGTGAAGATATATTACTTACTTGTATATATTAACCATGTACCAAATTGTTCTGAAAGAAATGACATTAAAATTATATTAAAATGACATTAAAGGACTAAAGTGCTGCCGCATCATGCTCACTCTGAGGAGTGTAGGAAACTGTTAACCAAAGTGAAAATGAAGCAATATGTTGATGAACTTAAAAAGCTAACTCAGAAATTCAGTACAAAATAAATCTTAGACGCCATTGAAGATCACGTGGTAATTCTAAGGAGTGATAATGCAAGTTGGTCAGGGTGGATTTTACCTTTAAATTTACAAAAAAAAAAAATACAGAAAAGCGGAAACTCACTCATCTGACACATCAAATGCTGATATTCAGGTCACATGTGTGTGTGGGTTTTAATGAGAGTCTCTGTCCTTTAATGAGAGTCTCTGTCCTTTATCCTCCTCCGCTCCTCTGTCTGTCCAATTCCTGGATCTCAGAATGACGGATTCAATTCTTTTCAGTCAGTTTGTCTGGTAGAGGCTCTGTAACCTACAGCAACTACACAGCAGGACTCACAATAAAAGTATTTATTAACAGGCCTTACGCTATTGGCTAATTTTCTTCTGGACACAGCAGATGCAGAAAATCCCGGCGGGATTGTGGAGTGGGCTAACGCAAGATGACAGTCACTGACGTCATTGGTGGCTGTGTAAGGAGAGCGTATTGTTACGTGGGTTAGTATGTCTTCCTAATGAGTCATAGTTGTCATGGTAGTTGTAGTTAATTGTGTAAGTCTTGATCTGTTCTCACTATTTGGTGTGTGCTGTCGGTGCTTGTAAAGATAAATGAACGGATGACAGGCGTCTTAAACAGTGCAACACTTCTAGATCTAGAACATCCTTAGCTTTATGAATTGGATAAAATATATATAAATCCATAATAATAGCATTAACGCCATTATCAAGTCTTACAGACGTAATCTTGAGTGGCTACAGGATACTATCTGGCTAATTTGCGAAATGAGTTTTTTGCTAGACGTGGCAGGAGGCAGATTAGATTATTAATATGATAAACTGTATCACCCAGGCTTCATGCAGCTTTTCTAAAGTACATTCCAAGCATTTTCCTAGCAAGGTAGATAATTCAAGGTAGATCATTTGACTATCGCTCAATTTTTTTTTTCTACTATTAAATGATGTCGTAACTGCCCTAGCAATGTCCTCCTGTCACATCACTGCGACAGACAAACGCTGATATAAACGTATTTAATGTTTTAGGGTAGATTTAGACCATAACACCACTGACTAGCCACTTGGGGCATGGCTGTCAGCTTGCACTCTTCATATCTGTTGTGTCGCGTGATCCTGTTCGCTCATATCGGCTGTACGTGTTCACACTGACAGGAGAACATCGAGCTGCGTGAAGAAAATGTGCGTGGTTTTTGAGACGTCCCACAAATACTGACTATATAATACACTTTCAAGCAGCAGCAAGCTAAGTTACCCCACCAAAGAGGCCAGTACGGTAGTTATGCACCTTTAGCAAATGATACTCTATCAAATGGTTTTAAATGTCATCTTAATGTCAGCTTTTCTACCCCCATTGCCATGTGCCCTGTCATTGAGCATTTGAATTTTCTGACCAGATGCAGAATCAAAGAGTCCTCGAGCAGTGGAAGTTGAGTGGTTAAGGTTATCCATTTAGCGCCTGGAAGATTTGTTGCTTCAAATCCCAGGGCTGCCAAAGAAACACTGTTTGGGCCCTTAAGCAAAGCCTTTAACCTTCAACTTATCCACAGGGCACTTTAGATAAAAGTGATAAAAGACATATTTTGCCATATTAGCTTTTAAAAATGAAGTGTGGAATAAACATCCACAAAAATGCAAATGCCACACGAGCTGTAATTTAGGTTCAGAGGAATATAAAGTGTTGTTTTTCCACAGCTTGTGGTTAATTAAGTGCAAAGCATAAGCGAGTTGAAGACAAATGTAAATTACTTCGGCTGAATATCCGCTATCCCTTCATAATGGCTAATTATTATTGTAGTAATTGCAGATGCTTTCATTTCAATCCCACCAGCACCATTAACAAACATAACCCTCTACATAGCTGGCGAATAAAGGCTATATATTAACACTCATGCATTTATCTATTATTTCTTTGACATCTGCTCAAAATGGGCCTATGCTTCTAAACGCATCTCTCTCTTCCTCTGTCTCGCTTTGGAATTTTTCTCACTCATAGCATAATTATGGCCTTTGAGCTAAAGTCTGAAGTTATTACATCTCCAGCTTTGGCCCAATTCCCTCTAATCTTACGACTCTCTCTCTCTCTCTTGTAAAGCCTTATTGTGTATGTATGTAGCATCTGCGTGCATGTGTAACGTGTTAGTGAGCTCATGTGGCAGGTCATGCTGCCTGCTAGTAATCTTCAACCAGCAACACACACACCATCCCATAAAGCCCTGTCCAAGCCCACTACAATATCCATCATAAATAATATGAAGGGCCCTGGAGAGACTGGTATGTGCATGTACTCCAGCTGCTCTGGGGGAATTTTGCGTAAGTGTGTTTCTGCTTTTCTTCTCAAGGGGTGGAGATTTTAATCAACCAAGAAAATGAGAAAGAGAAGAGGCAGAGAGCGTTCTTGGTAAACATCCAGTTATTACTAAGACTCCGAAAAAGGCTTCACACACACACACACACACACTCAAAAATACCAAGCTAAAATACCAAGCCAGTTCACTGCCACAGCATACGATTTTGTTAAACCCACTGTCAGTATAATTGATGCAAATCAAATCTATCCACAGATGCTGACTCATTTCAAACTTACACACACACACACAAATTTGTCTTACTATCCTTGTGAGGACCTTCCACCGATGTAGTTATCAATGCAGCTAATTAATGCTATGCTACACCTAAATCTAACCCTAACCTTATCCTCAATACCCAAAATGAAACCTATTAGCTCTTTGAGTTTTTCAGTTTTCCTTGTGGGAACCAGCCACAAGGTCAACGTCAGATATTCCTACACTTGGCCACCTGATTTGAAACTGCCGACAACTATCACAAATTGTTTTTACGCTAGTCAAAGTTATAGGCTGTGTGCTTAAAAATGGCTGCTCTATGGACCAAATTTAGCAAGAAATGAAGTGAAGTGAAGTAAGGTAATTGTGTCTTATTCTATACTAGCTAGACTATACTAAATTTCACTTTTTAAATACTATTCAAATTTTCATAATATTTATGTATTTTTACTGAGGTACACACCACTGTCCCATACCTTTATGTTGTAAGCATGTGAAATGAATAGGAAGGTAATATCTACTGGGGCAGGGGGGAAAAACAAGAAATTAATGCTAATTAATTGAATTTTAGTCAATTTGTCTGCTTTCATGCTTCTGCTCGAACAAGAAAAAGATCATGGCTAACCAGCTAGCTAGTATCCAGAGTAAGAAGTGATAGGCTAACACATGTTACGTTGCTAGCTCATTACTACTAGCTATGACAACAATACCCTAATGGTCTAATGGATATTTTTCAGGTGCTATAAGGAAATATTCGTCAGCGTTACAACCAACCAAAAGTGTTTTTCCCCTCATCGAAAAATAGTGAAGTATTAATTCTGTTCATTCTTGCATATAAAATAATATAACTGGTGTGGGCGAAGGGCCACTGAGTAAGTTATCACTTAGTGCCACCAAATGTTCAGGAACATCCCTGTAAGCTGTTGTGTCTTTGTCTAGTCGCAAAGTCTTTCCGCCCTTCTGTCTCTTTAAGTCCAAGCCTTGATTTCTCGTTCAAGTTCTGTGTAAAGTGTTTCCCGGTTTGGACTCTCACTTGTTTTTACAATTATGGATCATCCCTGTTTCATGTTATCTGCCTGTGATATCTGCTTATGGACAATGATGATGATTCATGGATTGCCTCTAATAAATATCATGCTGTTTTTACACACTTGCGTCCTGCCTCCTATAACCAGTGCAACATTACACTTATATCATAAAATCTTTTAGGTAAGATTTAAGATTTTAATGCATTTTTTTACAGGAAGATGTCTAAACGCAAGAACGTAACCAGTGAATTTTTAATTTATTTTAAATTTAAATTCAGTTTAACAACTGAGTTGCTTTTTTTTTTATATATATTAGCCTGTCAAATACAAAATAAATGCATTTAGCATATCAGGGAAGCATTTTCAATATGTAGTAAACACACTCTCAGTCAGGGGAATGTAAAGAACTATCATAAAAATAAACAATTCCCCTTGTGTGATGTAACGTAATTTAAAAATTGTGGACTCAGATGCCCCAAGCTATTAGAATCAGTCTGTAATTTTCATCTTGTTGCATTTATAAATGCATATATAAACAAGGATGGTATTGAAAATGAAGTGGCCTAGGTGTGTCGAAGAAGCTCATAAGTTA
>CM041002.1:11178090-11192301 GCA_022985145.1 Pangasius djambal | reverse complement strand
CAGGGAATCGTCATTGCAGAGCCCAACACCACTGTTTGATACACATCACACCCATTTGTGGTTCTTTCCTAAACTGTTGCCACAAAGTTGAAAGCACACTAATGTCTAGAATGTCTTGGTATGCTGTAGCTTTAAGATTTCACTTCACTGGAACTAAGAGGCCCAAACCTGTTCCAGCATGACGATGCCCCTGTGCACACACTGAGGTCCATGAAGACATGATATGCCAAGGTTTGTGTGGAGGAACTCAAATGTCCTGCACAGAGCCCTGACCTCAACCCCACTGAACACCTTTGGGATGAACTGGAACGCAGACTGTGCGCCAGACGTCCTCCCCCTACGTCAGTGCCTGATCTCACTAATGCTCTTGTGGCTGAATGGGCATAAATTCTCACAACCATGCTCCAAAATCTAGTGGTAACCCTTCCCAAAAGAATGTCGGATGTTACAGCAGTAAACGAGGACTAAATCTGGAATCGGATGTTCAACGAACATGTGGGTGTGATGGTCAGATGTCCACATACTTTGGCCATATAGTGTACTTTTTGGATCAAATTTACAAGTACAAAATCAAAAGACATTAAATTGTGTACAAGTGGATTATATGCACTGGAAGTACATTAAACAACAACGAAAAAACAAAAAGGTTTTCCAGGTTAAGCTACATCCAAAACCACATACTACTAGACTAAGTAGTATGTCAGTACACCAATGGTGTCTATACTAATTTTGCGTTCTATTTAGCATGCTGAAAGCAGTTTGGGACACAACCCTGAAATTTTGATGAATGCCTCTCACAGGTCTCATTTATTTCGCACTATGGTGAATAATGCAACACAACCCATGTTATGAAATGTCCTTCCGCAAGTAGCTCACAATAAAAAATGTTTACCAGAGAGGGAGAAATGCCTAATTCTTTCATCCTGTAGTTTTAATAAGTATTTCTTTACTTTTGCGTGCTTACAGTCTATAGAGAAATAATTCATTTTGTGAATTGTGGTGACTTGCATCGCTAATGCTTTCTTTTGATGTCTTGCTTAAATCCTGTAATGCCATGTCTTGAATATAACAGGCTCAGTGCCTCAACACTAAGTTCTATCTAGACAAAAGCTGGCACTCCTTACCTTCAGGTAGCAAATGAAGATGAAGGCGAGGGGTGCGACATACTGCAGCAGGAACATGGTGGTTGTGTAGGCAAGCTTGAATTGGCGTGAGGGCCACTGCTCCATACATACCACCTTGCCTCGGTAGTCCTCGCGCAAAATGGCTGGCAGATGCTGCAGGGGCGCATCAGTGGTAATGGAGAAGAGTAGAAAAGGCATGGCAGTGAGCAGGGCCAGACCCCAGCTGATGCCAACACCCAGGGAAGCCTGGAATGCACTGGGTCTCCAGCCGCGTGGTCGCACGATCAGCTGGTGGCGCTCGATGGCAATCAGCACAAGGGAAAAGATGGAGACAGAGACAGATGCGCACTGCACTAGGCTGTTGATCTTGCACATGGCATCACCAAATACCCAATGGTCCATGAATGTGTAGGCAAAAGTGAATGGCAGGCAGACAAATGCCATCAGCAAGTCTGAGGCTGACAGGTTGGCAATAAGCACACTAGTGGCGTTGGAGAGTTCACGTTGGCGCCAGATCAAAACAATCAGTGCCAAATTACCAGTCACTCCCAGCAAGAATACAGCACTGTAGGCCACAGCAAGGGTCACAAATAAGGGCTTGTCAGCATGGCACTCGTCACCATGAAATGCTGAAAAGTTGGCAAGGGTACAGTTGGGGGAGGAGCAGTTTAGAATGGCAAGAGGTGGGACAGGAGGGAGAAGGTCAGGGTAAGGCATTGTGTCTTCTTTTTTCACTTGAATTGGAGGATTGCTTTAGTCGAAGGTCTTTGTCAAGATCATGGCTTTGAACTTTTGAGATGTAGCAGTAGGCACTGTCAAAAAAAGGAAACAATTTGTATGAGCAAAACATTAAAAAGACTGTTGTCCTTTTGTATATCCTGTATCTTCATGTTTTTACTTACTGATTCTAATTCATTTACTGGGTCTGAAAAGAAAAATCAAACATTATTTATTACTCATCAGACTGTAAATACTTTAACAATGTCATTGTTATTAAGCACAAACACCATTGCTCGAACAAAGATTTCAGTCTGCCTTTCCACGCAACATCTACATCTATTACTGAACCTACTTATTAGGCATTAATTAGTAGTTATGTGGGACTCTAAAGGTAGTCTCAGCTGCTTGGATTTGGGGTTTTAGGACCCAGCAGATTGGTTTCATGTAATATAGGTACTCAGTACAGATACTCAATTTTCAAATTTTTTTTTCCACCTTTGGTGGCTCAGTTCTGTACTGCATTAAGTCAAATCAATGATGGCATGTTTCCATTATTGGGTTTTCTGGGTTATCTCCTGGGTAGCCATCTAGGTATCTAGGTATCTGAATCACAGTGCTTACCAGAGGGCGGTAATAAAGGAGGGAGCATAAAATATGCAACCAAACCAGGGATGCAACCAAAATATGTTTCCTGAAAATGGTCAAAAATGGCACTTTTGGTTTTTGTCTGAAAGAGAAAACGGCTGAAAATTTTTACCTAAAAAGATAATAATGTGTTTTGTTTGTTTGTTTTTTCCCACCAAATATTCCTTTTAATTTATTCTTGGCTAATTCCCACCTACAAGTTATCTCTCCCCTATCATATGACAGCCACCAATCAGGGAGATAACAGCTATCACATGCTTCCTCCGAGACATATGAAGCCAGCCAACCGCATCTTTTCAAAACTGCTGCTCATGCTGAGTCATAGGGCAGTGTATCACACTCGGAGGAAAGTGCTATCCACCCCCTTCAACTCACAGATGCCTGTGATTGGCCAGTGCCCCAAAAAAAAAAAAAAAAAGCTGAAACAATGGTACTGCAACCACTGGTGAAACCACTGTTTTCCCCCCTAGTAAATTGTTTTCCCTTTTAACTTTATTCTTAATGTTGATTTTTAAAGCCATGCAATGTTTATTAGGCTAATAAAATGTTATTCTTTTATGAGTATGGGAGCTACACCAATCAGCCATAACATTTAAACCACTGACAGGTGAAGTGAATAACGTCGATTATCTCATTACAATGGCACCTGCCAAGGGGTGGGATATATTAGTCAGTAAGTGAACAGTTAGTTAGTGAACAGTCAGTTCTTGAAGTTGAAGCAGGAAAAAAAGGAAAGTGTAAGGATCTGAGAGACTTTGACAAGGGCCAAATTGTGATGGCTAGATGACTGGGTAAGAGCATCTCCAAAACGGCAGGTCTTGTGGAGTGTTCCTGGTATAAAAGTAGTTAATATCTACCAAAAGTGGTCCAAGGAAGGACAACCAGTGAACTGGCGACAGGGTCATGGGCACCCAAGGCTCATTGATGCACGTGGGGAGCAAAGACTATCCTGTCTGGTCTGAACCCACAGTAGAGCTACTGTAGCACAAACTGCTGACAAAGCTAATGCTGGCTATAATATAAAGATGTCAGAATACACAGTGCATTGCAGCTTGCTGAGTATGGGCTGCATAGCCACACATTGGTCAGAGTGTCCATGCTGACCCACCAGGATGCACTATGGGAAGAAGACAAGCCGGCGGAGGCAGTGTGATGCTCTGGGCAATGTTCTGCTGGGAAACCTCGAGTCTTGGCATTCATGTGGATGTTACTTTGACAAGTACCAACTACCTAAACACTGTTGCAGCCCAAGTCCTCTTTCAGCAGCATAATGCGCCCCGACTCACTGCAAAAATTGTTCAGGAATGGTTTGAGGAACATGACAAAGGGTTCGAGCTATTGACTTGCCCTCCAAATTCCCCAGATCTCAATCCAGTCGAGCATCTGTGGGATGTGCTGGACAAACAAGTCTGATCCATGGAGGCCCCACCTCGTAACTTACAGGAATTACAGGATCTGCTGTTAATGTCTTGGTGCCAGATACCACAGCACACCTTCAGAGGTCTTGTGGAGTCCATGCCTTGAAGGATCAGAGCTGTTTTGGTGGAACAAGTGGGCCACAATATTAGGCAGGTGG
Organism: Pangasius djambal; assembly: GCA_022985145.1. Lineage (NCBI taxonomy): Eukaryota > Metazoa > Chordata > Actinopteri > Siluriformes > Pangasiidae > Pangasius > Pangasius djambal. The sequence goes on along the minus strand of CM041002.1, from coordinate 11,188,236 downwards.
TTTTAATTTTAGGGCTGATCGGTGTATGTGTGAACAATACTTCGTGGATTGAGTAGAGTAATTTGAGCTGAATATTGGTTCTACTGTCTCTATTTGGGGAAAGTGCAATATTCTGGGTTTGTCTGTAATATTGTACAGAAAATGTATAATTTAGCTCCACTGATGTCAGTATTGATTGTACCATGGGTCCCATTTTCGTGTATCACCTGAGACCAGTGTGAATATTATGGAAGAGTGCAATACTATGCAACACAGCAGCATGAATTCTCTGATGCCAGAGACTGATTTTGAAATATTGTTATTTGTATAACTACTAGTATCACTACTAATGCATTTCGTAGGTGATTCGTAGCATTCTAGAGGAGGGTTCCTTTATAAATTTTTTCCCTTGGAGTAAGCACCTTTATTATTTTACTCTTTTGTGAAATAAGCAAGATTGTGATGGACAGCAGCCAGGTATTGTTCTTCTGAACCTGCAGAATTACAAGCTCCCACACTTGTACTTGGGAGTGGCATATTCGGGAACAGTAGATATAGTGTGGGCCGCAGGTAATTATAATAATATGATCACATTACACATTTTCCTAATTAGTCATCCTCACTCGTGCGTAAATTTAAAGCAAGTCGGAATATGAATCGCATTACTGCGATACAAAAGTAACAGCAACAACTCTTTTAGCTGTGTAATTCCATCACTTCTCTGTCCATCTCTTTTTCGCTCCCATTTCACGCATGTTCATGCATTTCACAAAGATTCAGTCAGGTGTTGGTGCAACTGACAGGACTATTTTCCTGTCTACAAGCCTGCCATTAGCATGGTCTAAAAAGGCAAGCAGCTTGTGCTCTCTTCAAAGGCTGTTCCCAAGACAGTAGTGTTCTACAAAGTGACCTTAACTATTAAGGTAATTGAAAGCTCTCTCAGGCAAAGTCCATTAAATATCATGTTAGAATGAGTCTTGAATATGCCAACTGGAATATTGAAATTATTTTTGACTATTAGGGATGAACTTGAATAGCCCCAACCTGAATCATCGGCATAATGTTGGTGCCAATCATAAAGCAATCATCTGTGTTTGTGTAGGTGCTGGAGTGTGAGACAGAGACAGGCACACACCAACACACAGACTAGGAATGAAAGAGAGACAGCACTACAGGCTTTATTACTAATAGAAGAAATTTGTGCCAATATTTACTATATTTTATTAGCTATGAAGACTTCTAAGTTGACATATGCCCTACTTTGTGGCTTATATTACTTGTCACATGCTTCACTGTTTGATGTTCGTAAACAACATTGCCAGATACTGCATGAGTCACATTATGACGTTGTATATGGAGGTATGCATAGTCTGAATTATCATGAAGGCACAAAGGCAACACCAACTTTGTTCTCATTTTTTGATGTATGTATCATTTCTTTTGAAGACTAGGTTTATTTCATTTACATTAAAACTATCAAACCCATTTATTTTACAGTCTGTGACTCAATGCATACGACTTAAGTGGATCAAATAAAGGCAGGACCCATCTCCCAGAATAACACACAAGCCCAAAAATAGTTCACTGTTTTCTTACGAGCAAGACGATTTCAGTGATGTGACCTGCTACGTCCTCCTTCTCTTAAGCTCTCTCTCCCTCATCATGAATCATCATGGAGCTGGCTTCCAGCTAGGCTACTGGTTCAGCAGTGATGTTAACACAAGCACCTCCAACTGCAACCTGTCTGATAAAAGCCATAAACACAACTTCTGCAGCAAACTTTTTTCAAATAATATTTTCTGTAAATGTTAATGCACAGTTACTTTATATCTCATAAACAACAACAACAAAAAAAGAAGTAAAATAGTAATTATGCCGTGTGCAAACGTTTGGACAGCCTTCCTGTTACAAAGTCTCAGAACTTAATTAAGGCCTCGTTAGTTAGACTTGTTACTAAGATTGAGAATTATCATTAAGAATTGGCAGCTGACATTTCCTGAGCATAATAAATTCTATGACTCTTCAAACCTAACATTTAACAACCATGGGCTCCTTTAAGCAGCTGAGTGAGGATCTGAAAATTAATCTAATTGATGCCTACAAAGCAGAGGCAGGCTATAAAAAAGGATATCAAAGCATTTCCAGCTCGCAATTTCCACTGTCTGAAATTCCATTAAGAAATTGTAGTTAAGGGGAACGGTGGAAATCAAGGCAAGATCTGGAAGACCAAGAAAACTTTCAGACAGAACTGCCCATATGCTGGCCAGAAAGGCAAAGTAAAAAACCCCACATAACAGCAAGGACCTACAGGAAGGTTTAGCTGACATAGGAGCATTGCTTGCACAAACACGATCTGCATGGAAGAGTCATCAGAATGAACCCTTACCTGTGACCTCATCACAAAAGTGAACTTCTGATGTATGCAAAACAACATCTAGATAAGCAAGCGGCATTTTGGAAACTGTGGTCTGCGCTGTGGACTGATGGAAAATTGGAACTCTTTGGTCACAATCAGCAGAAGTATGTTTGGAGAAGAAAGTGAGGCATTTGATGAAAAGTACACCTTGCCAGCTGTTAAGCATGGGCTGGATCTTTTATGCTTTGAGGTGGGTGGCAGCTAGTGGCAAAGGAAACACTGCACAGGTAAGTGTAAGAATGGATTCCGGTAAATATCACCATATTATGGACACAAATGTGTCAGTCAGTCAAGAAACTGAAGCTGAAAAGAGGCTGGCTTCTACATTGATCCAAAACATACTTCAAAATCCATCATGAACTACTTCAATAACTGCAAGCTGACCTTTTTGGAATGGCCCTCGACAGTCCTCTGACATCACTGAAAATCTATGGGCTGATGTTAATTATGTTATGCATGCAGGGTGGCCCAAGAATATCTCAGAACAAGAAACGTTCTGCGAGGAATAGTGGTTGCAGATTCCTAGATAGATAGACTCCTAGCTGGCTTCAAAAAGCATTTGCAACCTGTGACATCTGTCAAAGGGGGTGTCACTAAGCACTGACTTAGTAGGGTGTCCAAACGTTTGCACATACCACAATTACTATTTTACTTATTTCTTTATTTATTTTTTTTAAGTTCATCAAGTATAAAGTAACTGTGCGTTAATATGTGTAGAAAATAGTTTACTCCGGAAGTTGCGTTTACTTCTTTTCACTTCAAAATATGTTCTTTGGTGAGGGGTGCCCAAACTTATAACTGCATGCAACTGTAAATAAACTATCGCAGGCATGTTTTATTCCTTTTATACCACAGCAGTTTGCCACAGTTATATTTAATGTTGTGGAACATCCACAAAACAATATTGTACGATGTTCTAGAAGCTATAAACACTCATTACTTCACCGGACTCTTCTCTTTTACACTCTGTTGAAGTTAATAAAAGCAAAAAACTTATCACGTTAACAAGAAACTGAAAAATCCACCGCCCTGAAGCCTTTTCTGTGGCAGAAAACTTAAAATTTGCATACAAACTTTACTTCTGAGTGCTAAAAAAAAGCGCTGACACTGGAGACTCCTTCCAAAAATGCTTAAAAAAGTGATATAATAAAGCCTCATCATAAAAAAAAAAATGTATCAACACCTTCTGACCAACTAGAATCGCAAATTCATCAGAGTTGTGGTATAAATAATACAATATTCGACTACGCTATCAGATACACCTCCAACACCAGAACCATATCAGACGAAAGAGAATGATATAAAGATATCACGAACCAGATGGGAAAATACAGAACCAGGGATGAAAATACCAAAGATCGAGACACACCAGCAACCTCTGAGTCACTGATTAGAGACAAAGACGTCCAAGGGAAGAAGGATGAAAGGGCAAAACTGGGATAATGAATACAGGCTAGAATAAGCGAGAAAAGGGAAGAAGGAGAGAGAGTGATTTAAGAGAGAAAACAGATGACTGGTGAGCTGTGGAAGGAGCTGTGGAGAGCTGATGCTAGTGCAAATACAGTCGGTCTCGTTCAAAGCCTCACCTTTAGCTGTGAGTGCACTGTGCTCTTAGAAGCTATGGATTTTTCCTGGCTTATCTATAATCGCACACTGCTTTAAACATGTGTGTGTGTGTATGTGTCTCCATCACACTGTATTTCTTAGAGAGGCCAGCTTAAGGCAATATTAAAGCCTAGTGATTCACAGTAATATCTATTCTCTACTCTCCCCCTCTCTCTCTCTCTCTCTCCACACATCCAACTTTCATAAGCGCCACAAAACCATGACCATTCGTCTCCCGACACGGTGACACAAAATGAACTCTGATATTTTCAACACCTAACAAGATGTTTATAGGCCACAAAAAGCCCAGGTCCTAATGGGCCGCTAAACAACGAAGGCCATATTTCATTTTGCCGTAATGGTCGAAAATATCCCGAAGGTGTAGGGCATTTCAGCGTCACCTGCGCAATATCGAGTGCAGCTAATACCAGCGTGAGCTGCAGGATCTGAAAGGTGAAAAGTTCAGATATATGATCCCTAAGGAATGTACAGCATAACAATGTCGTTGCCTGTATATATATTTGTATTTATATACATTGGATGGTTGAAGATAGAAAAAAAAACAGTGCATGATCTTTTTTTTTTCCCGATCTTCAACTGTACAGTTTCAGTGAGTCTGTGTTTTGTTGATTTCTGCCTTTGAAGCCCATCTGCCTGAGATGCTTTTCTGCTCACCACGGTTGTAAAGAGTGATTAATTGAGTTACCGTAGATCAGCTTGAACCAGTCTGGCCATTCTGATCTTTCTCATCAACAAAGTGTTTCCAGCTAAGAACTCCAGCAGTCCTCACTGGGATGTTTTTTTTTTTTTTTTTTGGCACCAAACTGTGTAAACAATAAAGACTGCTGTGTGTAAAAAATCCCTGAAGATCAGCAGTATCTGAAATCCTCAAACCAGCTGTCTGTCACCAACGACCATGCCAGATGAGCCAGAAGAGAAACGCTATCACGCCTCTTTCCCTAAATTGCCTTTGGAGAATAAACGAAGCACGCATTGTCCAAACAAAGTGCCCTGCATAAATATTCACTTCCCTTTTTCTGCATTTTGGAGCAACCTGGAATTAAAACGCATTTAATGAGGTGCAAAAAAAATGTTTTTTGTTATTGTGACACAAAGGTTAATGTAAAAAAAAAAATTTTTAAAAGAAGAAGAAGAAATTTGTTGGTTGCATATGTATTCACCCCTCCCAGGGTCAATATTTGATACAATTACAGCTGCAAATATAGGAAATATCTATCAGCTTTTTTTTTTTTTGTCAGCATGAATGGAGACAGTAGGATGAGCTCATGATACCATGCATTGCTCATCCCTGATAATAATCATAATCAATTGTGAGCTATAGATAGATATTAGAATTTAACCACTGCTTAAACACCTTAATTGCACTTTTTTAAGTGTCACACTGAGGCACTTAAAATCGACAGCCTCAGTGAGAACAAACGCGCGTTTGGGGGGATTTTATGGAAGGCTGTATGTAACACTCGCTTATCCATAATCACAGGTGCGCCCTTTTAACGCGTCCACGCACAAACAGGTCAAAGTACAGCCGGTGCACACTTTATCCACCGCACAACTGCCTCAATCCCAGTCCTTAGAAATACCCAGACTCTTCTTCCTACCACTGATGCTTTAAAAAAAAAAAACCCTAAAAGACCCCTTTTTAAATAAATCGAGCGCGCGCTGAGGGGAATATAATTCAAGGAAATAATCTGAATTGGCGTCCCTCTGTGGACGCGTTCAGCCTTTCAGCCTTAGACTTCAGCCCTTTATCGTTACAAGAAGAAAACCGAAGACTGGAGAGGGAATAAAAATGACAGTGCATTTTAGAGACATTTGATTCTCTCTCTCTCTCTCTCTCTCTCTCTCTCTTTTTGCGGACTTACCTGCGCTTTCGTGCAGCCGCTGCAGTCTGAGAGCTTGCACACTGGTGGCAACACTTTCTGTAACACACTAGGCTAAGTCAAGCCACACACACACACACGCACGCACACACACACACACACACACGGTCAGAGTGACACACACGCGCGCGCGCGCGGTCACCGAGGCATCACGCTCAAGCATCCTCCTCAAAGGCTCTTCTGTGTTCAGAATGACATATCTCACTATCTCGCTCTCTCTCTCTCTCTCCCTCTCTCACTGTGTGTGTGCGTGTGCGTGTGTGCGCGCGCGTCTCTGCGGGGAAGTGTGAGTTTGCGCGTGTTTCTGTGCGTCCAAGCGTGTATGCGCATGTGCATGTGTTTATGCGCCCCTGTGTGTTTCACAGGGCAGATGAGGTCGAAGCTGGGACAGACTGGTGAGTCGTGGCTCAGTGGTAATCTCAACCTAAGGGGTCTCTGAATGCAAGCCAGAGGATGCGTCCCAAGTGCTTGCACTGGACAAATGGATGTCCTGATTTTTCCAGAAAATAAATAAATAAATAAAAAACCCTTGGTGCATGTGCTGGATCCGGTGTTTGAGTCCGCCTTTGAAACGATCAGCTCGAAATGTAGTGTCAGGGAATGGATGAATCATGAAAACAGGGACACTATAAATCACTGTTTATCTCAGAGCACAATAATGTACCTATCATATACACTCAGTGGCACTCAAATCTTATCATGTACCTTGCACCTTGTAGATATACAATTGTCTGTTGTTATGCACAAGTTGTCAGCCACACAAAAGACCACCACAGGACCTCCACTATCAATTCCTAATCATGTTTGTGGTTAATCAGATGCATATAGCCTTCTACACAGCCTCTGAAGTCCTAGACAACGGTTAGGCCTGGATCTGGTGGTATCTACCTATCACTGGGTGCGTAGGATTAGTTCTGGCCAACATACGAAACACTCTCATTCAAACAAACATGAATCTACCATAGCACTAATTTTAAACGAATAAAGTCATAGCCCACTTTATAAGAAACTTCTGTACACCTGCTCACTCAGTCACCATTTTTCAGTCACCAGAGGCGACGATGGCAAGGAAAAACTCCCTGAGACCACATGAAGAAGAAACCTTGAGAGGAACCAGACTCCAAAGGGAGCCTATCCTCATCTGGGTGACACCTGATAGTGCAATTATAAATAAATTCCCTTCTCTAACTGTATACTATATGGTCAAAAAGTGCAATTGTGTAGCCAGTTCAAATGCCTTTGAGCTGCTGCTCACTGGATTGTTTTTTTTTTTGTTTTTCACACCTTTCTGTTCAATCTCTAGAGACGGTTGTGTCTGAGATCAGCATTTTCTGGCACCATACCACAATCGAAGTTACTGAGATCACATGTTTCCCCATTCTGATGTTTGATGTAAACATTAACTGAAGCTTTTGACCTGTATTTGCATGATTTTATGTACTGTGCCGCTGCCACATGATCGGAAAAATTGCATGAATGAGCAGGTGTACAGGTGTTCCTAATAAAGTGGCTGGTGAGTGTTTAATAAACTGTTAGTTTACGTAATGAAAGGGGCAAACTTGCAAACTTTACTTGTCCTTGTGGCAGGGTTGGTAGCATCGAGGGTGCATCTTAGGTACCCTGAGTACGTGATTTCTCTTTGAAAAATAATTTCAGGCTCGTAATTAGACCTGAAGGACCACTGATGTACGGTACCTTTAAAGCTTTACTCAAATTAATTAAAGGAGCACCACATGCACCATCGCAGGTAAAAGATACAAAATAAAGGTACAAAAGATGTCCCATTGATAGTACCACCCCAGTGACAGTTTGGTTTCATTGTCTCTGAGAGTGCAGAATAAGCTGACCGATAAGAGCACTTTCATGTACTTTTCCCAAATTGCATTTGAAACGGCACATCAGTAACTTGTCCAGCATGGCCAGCTTGTCAGCAAGGACACATTACCAAACCTATACACCATGCATCCTCTGCTCTCCTGGGTACCGACAGTTGCTTGCCAGAAATCTGTCATGCAAGCGAGTGTATAGATTTCCCGTCATAAACGATTAGAGCCCTATACTATGCATGCATAGTTGAGGGAGTTCCCGTCATTAGAATTTGTACCCTATGCTGAAAGCGAGCCTAGTTGAGGGGCAATATCTGCAATTCTAAATGTCAGTGAACTTCAGGATTCACACGAAGTGAACTGTCACTTCCTGTGTGTCTGAGGACACTCCTTCTGATTCACTGATTCAAGGTCAGTCTTAATAATGGAGGTGCTTTATGGGGCCATACTCCAAGTTAAATAATTACTTGAGACATGGCTGTGTGTGTGTGTGTGTGTGTGTGTGTGTGTGTGTCTATAAAGATGTACCCAACATCTGCTAAGCCTGCGTTTATCATTCTTTCACAGAATGATATCTACATATTTGCAAAGTAATAAACGTTTACTGTAAATGTCTGATTAAATTTAGTAACCGAATATACACAGGGAAGTAAATGCTGGCCTGACATTTGTTTGAATGTGGATGCTGTAACATAGCCTGTAATTAGCACATGACCAAATGGGACCTTGTTTTATAATGCTAGACACAACCAAAAAAAATGTTCCAAAATGCCTCAATTAAGCTCGTATGTCATGTAGAGTAAACTCACAACTCGCATATTTAAAAAGCGATACAGATTTCAGTGACTCTTAACAGGTTTGCGTTTGTTTCTGGTGGTCTGTAATTGTAGTTTAAAGAAATCCGTTGTTTTTAATAGGTCCTAACAGTTTGTCCTGCTTAAACCTGCTTAAACCACTTTATCCTGGATAGGATCCAGAGCCTATCCTTGGAACACGGGATGTGAAGTGGTAATACACTCTGTATAGGACGCCAGTCCATCACAGGGCATCTCCATGCGCAGGACAATTTAGTTTCTACGCTCCACCTAGTGGCATGTTTTTGGACAGTAGGAGGAAAGCAGAGAACCAAGAGGAAACCCACACAGACCAGGGGAGAACATTCACAGATAGTAACCCGAGCTCAAAATCTAACTGGGGGCCGTGCTGTGAGGCAGCAGAGCTGCGCCATCGTGCCGCCGTAATAGCTAATCTTTCTGCATGACACATTGACTTATTGCATGGCATGCTTTGTCGGCCTGGGGCATGCCTTTAGGTTGGACAGCCACCATTTTGTGCTTCTGGTCTCTGGTGGTATTTAAAAGGAATCTGTTGGACCCCATTAAGTCAATCCATTAAGGCTGAATTATGTGATAGAAACCCCAGAGCTTTTTCAACTAGATTGTAATATTCTTGTTGTCGTAGTGGTTTTTCAACAGAGACAGTAACAAAATGAGTTTTTCCATCTAAACTCAAACTTTACTGGGAGCTTTGTACAAGTTGTAATTTTATGTCAATTATATGTTTTTTCCATTTTCTTTTTATCTTATAGGAGGCGAGTGAAAATGTATCATTTTAATCTAGTCATTGCACAGTGGCTTAGTGGGTAGCACTGTTGCCTCGCACCTCCAAGGTTGGGGGTTTGATTTGTGTGTGTGTGTGTGTGTGTGTGTGTGTGTGTGTGTGTGGAGTTCGTGTGTTCTCCCCGTGCTTCAGTAGTTTCCTCTATGTACTCCAGTTTCCTCCCCCAGTCCAAAGACACGTGTTGTAGGCTGATTGGCATCTCTAAATTGTCTGGAGTGAGTGTGTGAGCGATTGTGCCCTGTGATGGGTTGGTACTCCATCCAGAGTTTCCTGGGATAGGCTCCAGGCTCCTCGTGACCCTGTGTAGGATAACCGGTACAGAAAATGGATGGAACCTAGTCATTGGTAGTGTTCACGCTGAAATGTTGCCCTCTGCTGGTTGAGTGACCTAAACGCACCCTGCGTACACGGTGCCTTTGGGCGTTCCCATCTTTACTGTACTACCAGGTTGCCATGGTTTCCCTGGGACTGCCATATTAGTGCATACATAGCTAACTACAAATTGTATGGAGAAAATCATCTGTCTTGCTAATTTTAACCACAAATCAATTGTATCCCTGCTAAAAGAATATTTCTAGAGGGAATATTATATAGTGCATATAAATTACACGCATTCATTTCTTGCAGCAATAAATAAATAAATAAATAAAGTTGGCATTACAGGAAATATCTGCTAGGGGGCAGTATCCTAAGTAAGTATCCACAAGGGGAGGTTCACTAAATATCCTCTAAGGGGCAGTACACTACATGTCCTCTAGAGGGCAGTACACTAAATATCCTCTAAGGGGCAGTACACTAC
>CM041002.1:11137167-11169910 GCA_022985145.1 Pangasius djambal | reverse complement strand
TGAATGGTGACCGATCTAAATCTCATTCTAGCAGAGAAACTTTGAGATATAGTGCTTTGTTTAGGGTTCACGGTGTGAGCGGACATGCTGAAGTCCAGTAGGAACTGTACGGCGCTTTAATTAAATGCAGCAGCTGAATAGGATTTCCTGAACATAAACTAATGTAATCACATCATATTCACAGAAGTATTCTTAAAGAGATAGATAGATAGATAGATAGATAGATAGGGTGCCAATATTTGTAGAGATGGATAGATAGACAGGGTGCCAATACTTGTAGAGTCAGATCGATAGATAGGGTGCGGATATTTGTAGAGATGGGTAGATAGGGTGAAAATACTTGTAGAGTTGGATTACTGCATAGATAGATAGGCAGTCTGCCAATACTTGTGAAAGAGAGAGAGATAGATAGATAGATAGATAGGGTGCCAATACTTGTAGAGTTGGGTGGATGGATGGATAGGGTGCTAATACTTGTAGAGTCTGATAGATAGATAGGCAGGCTGCCAATGTTTGTAGAGATATAGATAGATAGATAGGCAGTCTGCCAATACTTGTCGAATGGATGGATGGATGGATTGATAGATAGGGTGCCAATACTTGTAGAGTCTGATCGATAGATAGGGTGCCAATATTTGTAGAGATAGATAGATAGGCAGGCTGCCAATATTTGTAGAGATAGATAGATAGATAGGCAGGCTGCCAATATTTGTAGAGATAGATAGATAGATAGATAGGCAGTCTGCCAATACTTATCGAATGGATGGATGGATGGATTGATAGATAGGGTACTTGTAGAGTCTGATCGATAGACAGGGTTCCAATATTTGTAGAGATGGATGGATGGATGGATAGATAGAGTGCCAATACTTGTAAAGTTGAGTAGATGGTTACATCAGACACATTAACAGCTCTGTAGCTTCCGAAACCGTTTGTTAATCGATGAAGCGACAACACGCACGCATCACACTCACTTTCACTTTCACTTCGTAGCTGCAAAGTAGCTAGCTAACAGTACGCGACTTCACGTGCGTTAAATGCCTTTTCACGTGCGCAAATCTTATACAGATGTTTTTGATACATGGTTAATGGAGCTGTAATAAGTTTAATATGAATCCTGCATACCAGGTTTTTTTTTATTTTTTTTTTTTTTTTTAAATATATATATACACTCACCGGCCACATTATTAAGAACACCTGTACACGTGGTCTGTCGTTGAAATGACGTCTGGTGTTCATCCACTCGCCGACTGTCCAGTTTTCAGTGCCCAGTATAGATTGAGATTCCTGTTCCTGGCTAACGGGAGCAGAACTGCGATGCTTTTCTGCTCACCACGGTTGTATAGAGTGATTAGCGTAGACACCTTGAGAGAGCTGACCACGTGATCTAGATTGTTTTCACATTGAATCTGTGTAGCAGCTGATGCCAGCGTGTGCTGTCTTACTCAGGTATCTGCACCGGTTTGATGGCGAATTGGAGCAAATCGAGCTGGCCAACAGCATCAAAGGGCGTCAGGGTCGAGTGCACGTCTCCAGAGAGACGGTCATAAAGCAGACGATGGAAAGAGAGCGAGCCCTGTACGAGGGGCACGGCTTCGGTCAGTAATCTCGCACGCTTATTATCCAGAGACTCGGAGATAGCTTTCCTTAACGCACGTCATCTTCCTTTACTTCCACAGAGATCCCGGATATAATCAACAGCAAGCATTTGAAGACGTTCAGGTGAGAACGCTTAAAACCAATAACCGAAACGAGTGAGGTGATGTATTGATTACGGTACTTCCCACTTCTTGGCACCCTTCAAGAATATTCCCGAATTATCCAACCTGCTTGCTTAGGAATATAGATTGGGAATCGCAGGATGGAAATTCTCGAGCTTTCTGATGCGGATTTGGCACATATGTCATGCAACAGAGTAACTGAGAACCTGAGAGTAGTGAAAACATTTGGTCGTTATTTCACAGAGAGTGGAACGGCGACCTGAAGAAACTGCCCAACATCAAGATGCGCAAGGTTTCAGCGAAAGGCCTAGAGAAACAACACACTGCAGTGCAAGACACACACACTGAAGAGGAGGAAGAGGAAGATGAAGAGGACGAGGTGTCTCAGGACTCTGATGCAGAGCTTTTGGAGGATAAAGCGTGACGCAGAACAGCTCTGGACTAAGCTCATGTGATTGTTTTTGTTCAGTGTGGATGACTGATACTGTGTGTGTGTGTGTGTGTGTGTGTGTGTTGTATATATCTGGTTGGGGTGCTGTGGTGCTGCCATGTCCATTTTAAAATAAAAAAAATCCCTATTTATATTGCTACAGTCAGATTTATTATACTGATTGACTTCCATTATAACTGGTTTATTCATGTTTTTCTATATTGGGGTTTGGGTTTCAGAATCAAACATGGAGTCCCCCTTGTGTTCCATGCTGGTGTTGCGTCCTTTAGTGAAAGACCTGTTATAAGTCAAACGTAGTTAGATGGACCCTTGGAATCAGAGATCTGTGCATTTTTTTTTTTTTTTAAAAGTCCACTCCTGAAGGAATTCTCGCTGTTATTATAATTTTTTGGTTTGGCCTCATTAATCAGTCTTTTAGTAAATTTGTGTGCCAAATTTCCACTAGATTTAAAATAAGAGTTTCGGAAATGCTGATTTCCTTCATACTCGTACAATGTGTGTATGTGGACCAGCCATAAAGTGCAAAGCACGGTCCGGACACTGCTCATTTGCATGAAGTAACGCCCACAAAACTCCAAAAAAGGTCAAGATAGCTCGGAGCATGAAACGAACTATCATGGTCAAGTCCGTTTACACAGCATCGTTTCTCTTTTCATATGTGAATGATTAGTTTTATTTGTCTTAACTGATGGCTTTGTGTTGGCTTGCTTTCTTTGTTTTCTTTCTTATTCTTTAATTAATGCTAATAATGTAGAACTAAATGTTCCTGAGGCTATTCTTAGTGCTAAACGCCCGTACGAACGATTTGCGAATAAACCCGTTCGTATCCAGCTTGATAAATGAGGCCCAGGGTTTTCTAATGAACTCCATTGGTTGAGTTTCCAAAAATGTAAACAAGTAAGTAATTTAAAACAATCATCATTTTTTTTTTTTTATGATTTGATTGACCCACATAATTATGAGTATGAGTAACACTAAAAACTGCAACTATGGATAAGAAGTCATAGCTTTTTTTTTTTTTTTTCCCTCTGAAAACCAGAATAAAACAGTTTAAACCAAACAAACGTAAACAACAGCATTGTCAGGTATTCACCCTGGCAGACCCTACTTTGAGATTCATGGATGAACGTGATGTCCAGCAACCACATCATAGCATGCTAAAATTGTATTTGGCACCAACGTTTGAAAGTCAAGATTATTGCATCAAGGGAAAATACTCCAGTCAGATGTGTGTGATAAAGAAATCAAACCTCGCTAGTGATTAGAGTTGACGCAAGCGCCTATCTTTACTGTTTTAGCCATAAAACAGAACCTGTAACAGATCTTTAAAAATAATTAGCATTGTAAAAATCATTCCAAAAAACAATTTAATTGACTTGAAATTTCAAAACTGTTTTTTAAAGAATAAGAATGTCACTGAAAACTATAATCGTGGTTAAGAAAATCTTATCTATAAGACGTCCATGGAGCAGCAGTCAGTGTTTTTTTTTTTCCCCCTCTAATGATGTTCGGTGCCTTGAAGTTTGTTCAGCATTTGTATTTAATACTGATTTTTGGGGTCCTAGATCCTCCCCCAAATCTTCCTGGTACATTAAAGCAGTAGATTTGGCTTAGAAATGATAAGATTTTATAAGATTGCGAAGTCTTGCTTAATTTCTGAGTGTTCTATTTGAAGTTAAGCTACTCATTGTCCAGATCCAGTTGAAGGACATTTCTTTTCCCGTGACACTTAGAAAAGAAATTGTGACTGCAACAACACAACAACGGAACCACCGTCTGAATAGAAAGTCAAACCGGTGCCACCTCTGCACTTCCTCCTGCTGGGACAGGGCAGGGCACGTTTGTTTGGGTCTGGCGAGTGGGAACAATGTGAGGGGACAGGGCCTTTTCGGCTCCGTTGCACACCGAGTCTGGACAGTTGTGCACAAAGACGACACGGTTAAAAGCCTTCAGGCGCCTCCACAGGTTGAGGTAAACTTTGCACTGGATGTACATGAAGATGAGGCCTGCCACCACGCTGAGGGCCACGATGCCAAGCTTGGTCCAGAACAGCCACTCCAGCGGTCCTGCAACATTAAGAGGAGACAATTGCAGCACCACCGTATGTGTCCAATAAGAACACAGCTACGCTAAGACGTTAGCGTAGCGCAGGTCATGCTGTCATAGGAAAATAATCACTGTTACACTAAGTGCTCACACTGGAGACTCCTTCCGTAAGTTTTAAATAAACATCTCCTTACAGAAAGCTTCACCAAGTCAGCGATCTTTTTTTTTTTCTTTGTGTTTGAAAAAAGACGTTGGAGCAAAAATAAAAATAAAATGGTGAGCTCAAAAAAATATCACTTTATATAGGCTATGTTCATTTTTGCTCATTTTCATGAAGGGTGCAAATACTTCTGGAGGACATTGTATACAGCCAGTTTACGTAGTAATATAGGATGGAAATCCTTTTATTATTATATCTATAATATTAGATCTATAATATATCATTATATTTATATAATCCTTAGATTATATAGAGCATCATCCAGATAAACTGTTGCTATAGAAACGTATTACATAAGGTATTACAACAGACAAATTAAAAATAAACACCACTGACAGAGCTGCTGTTATAGAAAAAATATGGTGCGGTATAAATAATATTCTGCGTGTGTGTGTGTGTGTTAGAGAGAGAGAGAGAGAGAGAGAGAGAAGGATTTGACCATTGCGCTCTCTGCCTTGCTGTAATCCTTCAGCAGTGTGGTTCACGAGAACGAAGACGTAGAGGGACCAGGCGACGCACGCCACAGCCACCAGGTGAAAGATCACCGAGCAGAAGATCCTCCTGCGCTCGTTTGTAGACATCTGCAAGTTCTCCCACTGAGAGAGAGAGAAAGGCTGAATGAGTGAATGTGTTTCCCAGAGAAGAACCTGGTTGGCATCAGAAAGCCTTATACATCTTATAAACACAGACGTACTTAGGAAGTGAGAGTGGAAATGAACCAAGTCAAAGACATTATGTTTTTTTTGGGGGGTTGTCTGTCCATCCGTCCACGCTTCTCAGTAGCAGGATGCCTCAAGAACGAGTGGTTCTTGTATGTTTGTAGGATTTCTGTGGAATGATCACTATAACCAGCCTATGTTAGCAAGAACCTCTCTTAGCAAGGACCTCTCTTAGCAAGGTCAAATATCTGAAATAGTTTTTCTTCAACAGCTTCCTTCCTGTCTGAAGTATATTTTAAGGATTTTCACAGCTTTATCTTCCACTGTTTCAAAGCGCCGACACTGGAGACTCCTTCCAAAAGTGCTAAATAACCGTCTCCTGACAGCAAACTTCACCATAGCAACAGTTACACAGGTTTACGTGGTGCGTCCACCATACAGTTGTGAGTTATCACTATAGAATGAGCGCATTAATGTAAACCTGTGACTCGCCTTACTGCTGGAATTACTGTCAGAGCTGCTTTTATAGAAAATATTAGATAGAAACCAACGTCTTCTGACCAATCAGAGTCGAGAATTCAACAACGCTATTATGCATGTCTCCGTAATTGTTGTTTGTGTGTACGTATGCCAGAGAGGGAGATGTGCAGGACCTTGAGGCATGTTTCAATGACGAACCCAGTCGTGCGTTTGTGTACGAGAGAGATAGTGTGTTGTACTTGTGTATGTGTGTGTGTGTGTGTGTGAGAGAGAGAGAGAAAGAGACCTTGCGCAAGGGTTTGAGGTGCGTCTCCATGATGAAGTTGTATTTACACAGTTCACAGCAGCGCGTGTCTGAGCTGTTGATCCACTGGTGCAGGCAAGCGTGGTGCACGAAGCGTAGACTCCCGGTGCACCTACACGGCGTGATGAGAGGACACTCCTCATCTCCTTCACAGTGGCAGATCCTACACACACAACGACCCTTTAACAGAATATCGTTCAATACGTTTTCTCTACGTTTTTCTTTTCTCTCTTACCTGCACACTTCTGGGTCATCATCCGCGCACGCTTCCTGTAGTATCCCGTTCTGATTGGACGCCTCGGTGTACTCCTGAGCTGTCGTAACAGCCATATCTGTATCTCCTGATCCTTGCTCCTCATACGTCTTGATGATTGGCCCCTCTTCCTCGCTACCCTTTCCAGTGCCACACTCCCTCTCTCTGGAATGATTGGCTGTCTTGCTGTCAAGCTCGTCCATCTTTAAGGATGTCCCTTGTGAGGTCTTGAGGTCCTGTTCCTGGGCCTCATCCTCACGGGAGCATGGGATCACGCGTGGGCGTCGTCTACGCCGGGCTTTCTCACGGCTCCAGGATCGAGCTGCCCTGTCGTACTGCTCGTCTCCTGAAGATGAGTCATTACGGGTGTGTGCGCTCTTTGACTGGTCCACACATTCTGCGATGCAACCACCACTCTTCCGTCGTCGACGGTATCGACGCTTCACCTGTTGCTTAGTGATGGGGGTGTGGTTTACCGGAAGGATGGCTGTGGTATGATCTGGGCCATGATTTCCAGAGTTGAACAAGTCACCAGTGCTGGCCACACACACACAAACACACACACAGATAGAGGGTAAAAAAAAAAAGATGCCCAAAGATAAACATAAGCATTGTTTTTTTGATAATTCAGTTCTTCTAGAATATGAAGATCTCAGCGTCATGGCGGAATAGCAATAGCTTTAGCTCCACCCACCTGCACGTTTCCTGACAGGAAGGTGTGGCAAAATTCTGTGATGCGCCACTGAGTCCTGCCCCCTGGGTTGAGCTATGTGCCTAAAACAACACAGATCTGTAAAAGATTCATCTGGAGACATGGAACCAATACAGAACACCAGCTGGCGTCCACTCTGAAAGAAGCTTCCTTAGTAGCCGTATCCTTACTAGGCAGCTTTTTACCTAAAAAGGAGCCAAAACCATGCTTGCTTGAGTAGCTATAAGGTAGCTATATACGCTGTAGGGATGTGTTATGTTAGGCGATATGTTATGTTATGGCACCTATTGCACTTTTTTAAACAAACCAATAGAAAGCTGTTAAAAAAGTGCAGTAGGTGCCCATAGCAAGTGCTCTTCTGAAAGGATTGAAGTAACGTTTCACTTTAACGTCACCAAAGCTCTACGACAAACCAATCCTATTACTTGTGCTAAAGCCGGGATAAAGAAACTCGGCCTGTTTGCTGCGTGGGAACATGACCACTTTCAGCGCAGTGAAGACACTTTCGTCTCAAAAGCGAATCATTTTACACTTTATTCGTTCTTATTATTCGTACAAATGAATGTCAGTGACGTGCAGGAACACAAACACAGAGCTTTGAATAAAGGGGGATAAAATAAAAAAGTACTCCTTTCTCATAATCTTCCTTTTACCAATCCTTTAAATGTTTTTTGTAGTTACTGATTGATTTTGATTTATTTCTTTTATTTTATTTATTTGAATTTCCAGCTTCCATTTGGCCATCATCAGCATCTGGGTTGATTTTTCCTGCCATTTTGAGCAAGACTCAAAAAAAAAAAATACATGACAGGAATGCAGTATAGGAAGACAAAATAAGGAGTCGAATGTAGATTGATAAGTGTAGTTCTAATGCAACCTTTAACCTTTAATAAAACCGTAAACCTGTAACTATGCACATATATTCTGAAGCTAACACTAATATTACTAATGCTGCTGAGTTTCAGTCCTTGTGGTGCATTCTATGTTGAAAACCCTTCCATTAAGAGACCTATATACTGTATGTTCTCATACGATATTACGACTCCTATATTATCTATTATCTTATTAAGGCTGCACCAAAATATGCTGCAGAAAAATACATGCTTGACTATTCTGGTTAACTCTTAGACCATCAGTAGGAACTGTACATAGATGAGTGTGAGGATTAAATTAAAGGAAATCATGAGGAAAAGGAAAAGGCCAGGCCAGGTTTGTCGGTCTTACCATAAGTTGTTAGTAAGTTGTAGTATTTGTATTGTTATGAGCAATAATAGTAAGGCAGTGGAATGTAAATGACTCCTAATCTCAACGCTCAGCGCTAAGAATCCTAAGTACAGATATTACCACAACGTACTGAAAAATAAGTACTATCTAAGTACTATGTTGCCAAAAGGGAGACTATCCATGAAGGGTTTAGTTATTATGTTCAGTTGTTACAGTGTGAAGATCGCATTTGTCCAGATTGTTGTATATGTAATGTATCAGTTCACAAAAGTCACCATGCTAGCTCTACTCCTGCTCCTTGGCACATCACAGCTTCAGATGTCCTAGTTTCGGTCTCTGGCACTCATGCTTGGCCTCCGTCCCTGGATCAAGTCTCAGTCTGGGCTCCTGCGTCTGTCTATCATCCCAGTCCCAGACCCAAATCCGGCTTGGAAGCTTTACTTGCTTGGCTGATCTGACTATTTAACCCTTACACTGAGGTGTCTAAACATTTACACGCTTCGCAGTAATGTAACAAGATTTATTCTCAAAGCATTGCTTTATCTGAAAAGATAAAGATACTAGATACAAGATCCAAGAAGTTAAATCCTTGGTAGCATGTAACAGCTAAGTAAGAAATAAAACATGACAGGGAGTGCTGTTATGCAGGAGCTGATTATTTTCCCACAGCATGTCTCGAAGTGTTTTATTCCTCTTATACCACAGCAGATAGCCAACGATTCAATTTTTTACATTTATAAATGATAAATTTAATGATGAGTCATGCTTTTTACACATTTAATGTTATGGGACGTCTATGGGACATGCCAGTTCCTGTTACGCCTCACGTTACAGCAGCTATAAAGAGTCCTTCGCTCACCATCCTCTTCTTTTTTTCCCCTCTTTTGAAGTTAAGACAAAAAAAAAAAAACGCATCTTGTTCTGTTACTAAGAAACTGCAATATCCTCTGTTCTGAAGGTTCGGCCACGATGGAAAACATTAACGAACGGCTTTACCTCTGTCTGTTACAGATTATGTACACTATAAAAGTCTGTGTGAATAAGCTGTTACTATGGAAACAATGACATATTAGAGCAAGTGCGTTAACAGAAACTTGTGATTGGAATTATAGCTGGAACTGCTGTTATAGAAAATCTGACCTATCAGAGTTGAGAATTCATCAGTGCTGTGGTATAATTGCACATACGCTGTTATATTTGCATATAATTCTAATAGTTAGGTTGGCAAATAGTCTGGAAAGCATCAGAAATCAGGATGATAACTGAATAATCTACAGAAATCAGGAACTCTACAGTATATTATCAAACCTCGAGTGTGCCATGTCTAAAGGTTATGCATGCGCATGATCTCACCTCATTTTCTTTCCTGTTATTTCTGGTTCTGATGCTGCTCTGGCCATTAAGCGAGGAATCCTTTCTAACAGGCATGACGGATATCTGATGCACAGGCATTTTGATGGCGCAGGGGATCCTGGGATACGTCTCCTCACTTAGTCCTCCAAAGGGAGCAAACTAGACCAGTCATATGGTTGGTGTAGATTCCCAAACATAAATGAGCATATCCTTGAAATATGGCCTACAAGGCATAGTAAAATCCAGAAAGTCAGTAAAGCCTGGCTCTCGACAGTCCAGCTGAGATAGATAGAGAGAAAGAGAGAGAGAGAGAGAGAGAATGTCACACTAATGGTATTAGTCTGGTCACTGACCACGTGGTTGTGAGGACTTAGTGGTTATTTTATCCTGAAATCTCCTCCCCTATGGCCCTGGAGCAGCTAATCAACTTAGAATCACAGGACCTCCACACAGGGGCTCAACCTCTTTCAGACAAACACACACACACACACACACACACACACACACACAAAGAATCGCCTCTGTTCCTGCCTTATCAAGTTTTCTTTCTACACTTACAGTAAGAATTCAACACATGTATAACTATGCATTGGATAACCTATTTCTTGTGTAGTTATGTTGGTGTTACAAACTGATGTGGTTTATTTATTTCTATGTCATTTTGACCAGATGGTGTCGGCGGTAATTAGCGTGAAAGTTGAAGCTGTTTGCGCAGAGTGCCCAGATGATGAGGTGAGAGAACAGGACAGACTAAAGGACTAAAGCGCTGCTGCAGCGCTCTTTTTGAGGAAGAGATGGCACGAGGGCTAAATCCCACCAGCACCAATGTCAGCAGGGAGTCAAATGGAATTCTGGGTAAGATTTGAAGTGAAGTGACTTGTGGCCAAGTATGGTGACCCATACTCGGAATTTGTGCTCTGCATTTAACCCATCCAAGTGCGCGCACACACACAGTAGTGAATATACACCCAGAGCAGTGGGCAGCCTTTTTGGCTGCGGCGCCCGGGGAGCAGTTGGGGGTTCGGTGCCTTGCTCAAGGGTCTCACCTCAGTCGTGGTATTGAGGGTGGAAGAGAACGCTGGTCATTCACTCCCCCCACCTACAATCCCTGCCGGCCCTGAGACTCGAACCCA
Organism: Pangasius djambal; assembly: GCA_022985145.1. Lineage (NCBI taxonomy): Eukaryota > Metazoa > Chordata > Actinopteri > Siluriformes > Pangasiidae > Pangasius > Pangasius djambal. The sequence goes on along the minus strand of CM041002.1, from coordinate 11,159,354 downwards.
CGACCTTCGGGTTACAAGTCTGACTCTCGGGTCCATCTAAGGCTATCAGTAATTTCGAATGGCCCTGGGGATAGTATAGTATGGCACACGTCTCATGGTGCACACTAGAGGGAGGCCTTATCAAAGCTACTCTTCTAGCACCTCACTGAGATAAACGATCCTGATCCATCAAATTGGTAACATGGCTGTTCAGAATGGGAGCAACAGCTAAGAGCTTCTTTCCTCATGTCCTATCGATTGAGCAATTTTGGCACTACGTGTCCATGTATCTAATTAAATTTTATTAGATAACATATAATGATTATGATTGTATTTGTGTATACCGTTTATAGCTGAAAATCCACTTAGAAATCCTGTTACGTGTTACGTTCTTCATACATTGTTGTCAGTTAGTTCTACCGCACAAAGTTGGTTGAATTTCAAAAGTATCCTATCATACAGACATCAGAATTTTGACACCTATGGATTTTAAAGCCTCACTGGGACGCACTAAACCACAAGAAGTCTGTTGAAAAAAAGCTGGAATATATTTGAATATGAAATACTTCCTAATAATATTTATAGCACTTGAACATCAAGCTGTCAGTGGTTCAGGCTGATGGTGTGGTTTGTTTATCCGTCTATACTACTACATTTCAACCATCCATTGTTTCTAGATGTAAATCTCACTGTTTAAAAGAATTAAAAAAAAAAAAAAAACATCTGAAAGAAAAAGCTGATGTTTCATTTATCAGTTTTTAACCAGCCTTTTTGTTTTCTTTCTTTCAGTTCATTTTTAGGGAAACCGATTTTAAAAACAGGAAGAGAAACATGGCTTAAACAGCTCGAGTGGTTTGAGGTTAGACGTGTAGCTCGGGATTGTGATATCAGCACGCAAAAAAAAATATCCACTTCCAGCATTGTTGAGACCTAACGATCCTTCAATTACGGGCCACTGGATTTCCAAGGCATCTAGATGAAAAATAAACAAATCTTTAATCATATGAGTTTCTGGTTATGTCCTGCCTCTGGTACTTAGTAGAGCTACATAATTATAATAATAATTAGAATAATAATAAATAGCAAGTAGTGGTGTTGCTTCACGGCTGCAGGTCCCTTATGCTTGGGTTACTCCTAGACAGCATACACACTTAAGCCATATGTGGCTGTAATCTTGTACATTTGGCCAAGATATGGCAAGGCTAAACAGACACGGGCCAGATCCAATCCATATATGTTTCGTTACACTTTCAAAATTGGTGGGAACTTGTGTTTTGGCTCACCGTTGACATTGCAGTATTTGAAAAGCAGAACAGATAGGTGTGGCTTTCATGCGGCATGCATATGGTATGCCATAGAGAGCGTTAACATGCTAGGTAATGCTTGGTTGACTCTTGGATAAACCACATTTAGCGTGTAGCTGAGTGTGGAAATGATGTGGAAGCCCAAACATCAACCTAGCCCATGCTAAATTTAGCAGAGGAAAAAAAATCTGTGAATCCTGTGTTTGAAACTTGGTTAAGGGGTTTGTGGTTGGACTCTTTTTTTTAAATGATACTTCAAAAATCAAGGGGGAAAAAAAAGCTATTCACTCACCTCTCTGCACCTGATACACCCGGACGAGCATGGACTCATTTTTACATCACTAGAGAGGACAGAAGGTGGATGAACTGAGGTAAGAACCTTAATGAACTGGCTAGTACTTCAACATTTAATCAATGTTTCCACTTAAAAAGTATTTTAGTGCTGATCGCCTGGGAGGACTGATGAAGGTAGTACCTGGACGAGCAATGTTATCTGATAACATATAATGATTATGATTGTATTTGTGTATCCTGTTTATAGCTGAAAATCCACTTAGAAATCCTGTTACGTGTTACATTCTTCATACATTGTTGTCAGTTAGTTCTACCGCACAAAGTTGGTTGAATTTCAAAAGTATCCTATCATACAGACATCAGAATTTTGACACCTATGGATTTTAAAGCCTCACTGGGACGCACTAAACCACATGAAGTCTGATGAAAAAAAGCTGGAATATATTTGAATATGAAATACTTCCTAATAATATTTATAACACTTGAACATCAAGCTGTCAGTGGTTCAGGCTGATGGTGTGGTTTGTTTATCCGTCTATACTACTACATTTCAACTATCCATTGTTTCCTGATGTAAATCTCACTGTTTAAATGAATTAAAAAAATTTAAAAAAACATCTGAAAGAAAAAGCTGATGTTTCATTTATCAGTTTTTAACCAGCCTTTTTGTTTTCTTTCTTTCAGTTCATTTTTAGGGAAACCGATTTAAAAAAAAACAGGAAGAGAAACATGGCTTAAACAGCACGAGTGGTTTGAGGTTAGACGTGTAGCTCGGGATTGTGATATCAGCACGCAAAGGTGTTAAAAAACCCATCAATACTCCGCTACAAAATCCATTTCCAGCATTGTTGAGACCTAACGATCCTTCAATTACCAGCCAATAGAAATCCAAAATGACAGTAGCTTATGAGATGAAAAATCAACAGAAATAAACAGCCAGCATTAAATATAACGTGGTGCAGAATAAAACAATACTCGTTTATCTTTTTTGGAGGTTGGAAAATGTGCTTGATTTTTTTTTTCTTCAACTGTTTGTCATTTGCCATGTCATGAAACGTGACATGTTAAAGAGTAATAAGAGCAAGAAAGTTCTTTCAGTGGGATTTTTAAACATTTTTTTTAAAGATGATCTCAGGATGGGCTGCAACCCAAACATGTTAAGAATGTAGCAACAGCTGATGTCGAAACCACTTTTCTTTCCCTCCGTCATAATCCCTCGTAGAAGGGATTAGAAATGTTTCAGCAAAAACAAAAAAACAACAACAACAAAATTTCATTGAATGTAATCAGAAACACACAAAAAAAAATCACTAAAAAGTTCTTTTAAAAAGTGGTTATATTTCATTCTGAGGTGATTTTTAAGAAACTAAACCTAACCATTTTCCACATAGGCCTAGCTGCTATAGCGCAAAAGAGCCCGAAATGGCAAATATTAAACTTTTAATGGTCTTAACAACAAATCATTGGTCAGCAAATGAGCATAAATGAAACAAACGCCCTCCTGAGAGCTCCTGTACCACCATTTGCTCGTTTACTTTTGTAGCAGTTGCAACTGATTGGGTAAAATCCTGATGATGAGTAAAATGTCTGATGTACAATTCAAACTAACACGTGTTTTGGTGAACAAAATTTTCCCCCAAAAAATATATCTTCTGGGAAATAATTCAAAGATGAGTCATTATTTGGTTATCTGCCACACCTGATGCAGCCCATCAAGACGTACAAGGCTTAAACATTTAAAGAAATCGAAGGAAAAAGTTATCCCATGTTAAGTTCCTTTATCTCTTTATCTATTTGTTTAATTCTTGCTCGCTTCCTGACCACTGATTTGTTGTTAAGACCATTAAAAGCTTCATATTTTGCCATTTTGGGCCCAGGAGCATACTGAAAAATCCTGAAAAACAGGTTATTTGGATTTTTTGAACCTTTTTTTTTTAAACACTATGCCTCTAATTGACTCACTGATTCATTCATCTCGAGCAACCACTTTATCCTGGTCAGGGTCACGGTTTCGCAATTCCGCGGCCTATCCAGGGAACGCTGGACGCAAGGCGGGAATACATCCTGGCTGGGACATCCTTCCCTGTTCACAGCCTTGTCACATGTTTGGTCTATTCTCCATTCCATCACCTGTGTTTAGTTGCTCGTCCTTATGATTATTTATTTTTTTGTCCCAGGTGTTTCTTGCTCACCATTGTGGTGTCTAACCTCTTGTTTATTGTTCACGCTAAGAGCCAATGGGTGAATGGTTGAACTCGTACGTCCTGTTCCAGGGAAAAGAGTGGTGGGGAAAGAGACGTTATGGTTGAACAGACTGATACACACAATGATGCACAATTTCCACTATAATAGCCTTTTAAAGTGGACGAGGATTCATGAGACGAGACAAACAGGAGACATAATTATTGTATGTAACCTAGTCGGCATTACACCACTCAGAAACACAGCAGACCCAAGGCAAGATGGCATGCGAGCTTTTTATTTACAGTTGTGCCTGTGGTGGAAGTCAGTCAATATTATAAACCTTTCCAACACTTGGAAGCTTTCCAGCTCACTAGTCACTTACTGCTCAGGAGACGAAGAAACAGAGAGATCACATTAATATTAGAGGAAAATGCGGCTTAGATGTGTTATGTTAGTCATTATACCTGTACCTTGCCCTCCCAAAACACCCCTTTCTCAATAAGCCACGCCCCCCCATCTGCTACATAATACATAGGCATATCCAGGGATTACAGCAATGAAGTGAAGATTTAAAGCGACGCAAAGACATGGGAGCAGAGATCACCAAATACACGTCACGGGAAAGGGTAGAAAAGTACCGAGCAACACCAAGAACTGTGAAGCTGTGGTTTCCCGGGACCTCGGCTGTGTCCGGAAACAGTGTTTACTTATTTGTTCAAAAGTACTGCATGCCAAAAGGACACAAATCCAAAAACTGTGGGAAAACACCCTTATTATGCATATACAGCAGGGTTACCAAGGACAACAGGTATCAAGCTGGGATAGAAGATGTATGCAAACACACACACACACACACACACACACACACACAAAGTCATGGATACACATACACAACATTTGAACCCATACTGTGCTAACAACACATTCAGAGTCAGCCTGGGGTTTGGATAATTATTCGGTTCACATTTGTTTGTTTGTGTGTGTGTGTGTGTGTGTGTGTCAAACTGCAGGTATCTAAGGCAGACCATTCATTAGCTTAACTCAGAGGGCAATATGAGCCAGGCACCGGCTTTACCTGCTCATCATATTACATTACAGAGTTTACACACACACACAAACACACACACACAGCTACAGACACGGTTATCCATCTCTCAGCGAGCATCCAAAAGTGTTGTGGATTCCTGCTGAAGTCTTGACACAACAGTAAGAATTGTGTGTTCAGTGTATATGTTGTTTCGTTTGGAGTGTATTGTGTGCAGTATTGCCTTCGTTCGATGTCGCACCAATGTAGTGTGTCTTAGGACCAAATGGCCAGGTTGGTTAGTGATTTATTCATTGCTAGATGCAGTGTAACATAGAACTGGTTGCTATTTGCATAATTAATGTCACATATTTGTTCAAAATTGCTATACGTCATATGCATATTTATAAAAAAACAAGAATTGGCCTTTTTATTTATTTTTTTTTTTACAGTTGAAATTAATGTAATATTGGTGTGTGTGTGTGTGTGTGTGTGTGTGTGTGTGTGTGTGTGTGTGTGTGTGTGTGTAGCAGATGGCCTCACCCTTCACAGAGCTGGAATGGTACATCATTCTTTTTTCTCTGCTAGTCTTCAGTCTGTTTACTCTGCATGGCATGATACACGAGCGATGCACACCTTCAGCAGGTACTCACACACCATCAGTTTGCTGTGTGGTCAGTAGTGTCTTTGCAAAGGAGTGTTTACAATCAGTGGCGTGTCCAGTGCCATCTCGTGACCAGCCCAATCTTAGGACACAAAGCCCAAAGCAGCTTGCGAAAAAAAAAATCGCTATACAAATAACACCGAATCGAATTGCATTAAAACGGAGTAACTGGCTACATAGAACCATAGCAAAGAACGTTGTACATATGAAGTTTTATATATAAATATATATATTTGTATATGGCGTTGATGTCAGCCCTACATTTATACGTTAATATTTTGGCTGTTTTGTTAGTCACTTGAAAATAAAATTGTGCCTTGTAACTAATTCCTACTTCTGAAGTCTACAGATTTTAAATTCGATACAATCTGTATCCATTTTCCTCATTTCAGAAAAGAAGAAGGATGCGAAAGATGAATAGAATAGCATTGTTATTAGTGGACCCTTACAAACTCACACAGATGAATCAGATATACATTATATGGTCAAACGTATGTGGACACCTAACCATCACACCCGTACGCGCTTGTTGAACATCCCATTCCAGATTTAGCTCCCCTTTGCTGCCGTAATAACCTCCAGTCTTCCGGGAAGGCTTTCCGCTAGATTTTGGAGCGTGGCTTGTGGGGATTTGTGTCCATTCAGCCACAAGAGCATTAGTGAGGTCAGGCGTTGAGGTCGGGCGAGGAGGCACATAGTCGGCGATCCAGTTCATTCCAAAGGTGTTCAGCGGGGTTGAGGTCAAGGCTCTATGAAGGACACTCGAGGTCTTCGTTTTACAATCTTGGCAAACCATGTCTTCATGGACCTGACTTTTGTCATGCCAAAGCCACAGTGTATCTTTAGTACTAAATCAGGTAAATAAAGATGAAAGAGAGAAATCACACACTCTGCACATATCTCTGACCAACAGCAGGAGTATAAAGGAGGAAAGATAATATGGGCCAAGCCAAACAAGTTTTACAGGAATTCTAAAATAACATTGCATAATTCTCTCTCTCTCTCTCTCTCTCTCTCTCTCTTTCCATTTTGCTCATTCTAGCTAAAGAAGGAGAGGAACTGCAAGACCCGCTCATAGTCTGAGAGCTACACGAACAGACTTTTTGGATATATGCAACTTTAAAACTCTACTGGGATCCAGGAGAGCAGAACTTATGTGCTGGGACTTGTTGGGTTTTCTTCATATCCAGGCATATCCAAAATCGGAGCGTTTGGGGGCTGGCTCCAGATTCAGACTGCACTTTAGAACCATCCTCAGAGACTGATAGTGAGTGCGTGGCTATATTTGTCTAAAGGGCAAGTCTGGAAGGTGTGTATGGATGAAAAGTGTGTGATTGTAGCGTGCTGACGTGGTTTATTGACCGCTCTTAGAAGCTCAGATACTCTTAGGAGAAGTGTGTAGGTTTTGCGACACACATTTGGACTGTACTTGAAAGAGTAAGAAATGACTGAAGATTTTTCTTTCTGAAGGTAAAAGACAGTCGTTCTCTCTCTCTCTCTCTCTCTCTCTAACACACTGAGCTCACAGTTTCAACTTTGGCTGTGCTTTTATATTTGGAGTAGTATTATGAAGTAATATTTCAGAATCGACTTAGGCATGGGCTTTGTGTGTGTTTAAATATACGTTTTGAAATGTCAGCGACGTATACAAAGTTCTTTAGTAAATCACATGGGGTGCTATTAAAAGTGCAATTTCTTACTTGTGGGAAGATTATAGCTTAATCCTGCATCTTTTATTCATGAGTGATTTGTCTTGCCTTTTTTCTAAAAGAGTCAGATGTGCTATGTAAATACTGCCAATGTATCAAGACGCAATGTGTCACCTGTTCTCTATTTTCATGTGTGAGTTCGCCAACTCTTTTTTGGAGAAATTTGCAAAATATGACACTCTTTTGTAAATGGAGACGCCCGTTTCAGAATCGGCATTGTGCACATGTCAGCAGATGCCTTAGGGGACTACAGGGACAGAGGGGTAGGGCCGACATTCTTAGGCAATTGTGACAGATGTAGGGATTTTGCCCCTTTTAGAAATGTTATAACAACTTTATTAGTTATTAGTCAGTTATAGCAATGCCATCCTTGGTGCTGTCATGGAGCACACCTTCAGTGTAAGGGCTGTCTCAAACCATCTTGAGAACACCTGAACTTCGTATTGGAAGGCCTGTTCTTGGAAAGCCCATATGTACATGTTAGTGGACTCTGGCTACCTTAGCGAGTTCAGTATTTATTGCAAATACGGCATCGTATCATAAAAGACTTTGTGACATGCATGGGCACGGGCAGAACAAGGGATTCAGGTGATTATCGCTACACAGAGCTACCGAATTTCCCAGAAACAAGGCAAAAATGTTGCTACTTTATGTAAATAGAAGCACTGGCAATCTCTACATCAAGTAAGTATTAAATATATTTATCCATCATGCTACATAGGTCGGGTTGGTTCGATAAAGCACGGCTGTCTCAAGCCTACTTGTTTCGTCTGGCACTGACCTAAAAAAGAGGACGACATCACATTTTGCAGGAAATACATGAAGTGCATGGTCATCTAGGTCTAAATACAGCTTATCTCCTATTTCAACCTGCACAATTTCCCCCTTCAACTCGGACTTCCTACTCGGAAAGTCGAGATGGTCCCCTCAACCCCCTGCACGTGACATCAGATCAACATGACAGACATATTACCTTGTTAAATCTATGACATGGTTATAAAAAAATTTTTTTAGGCCTTACAGAGTGACCCCCCTCTAGCACAAGAACACCATATTTCACTACAATTTCAATGTTGCTAATTCTTTAGCTGCTTCATTCCTGCAATTTCAAATTTGTGACATATACAAAGAGGCAGCATAATCTACAGCCACACTGATGCTACTGGAAATAAAGTATAGCCTCCTCACAAGAGCTAGTAAGACTGGCTTGGGCATGGTGTTTCACGTTTCAAAGTTCATTAATATTAATCAGCTTTAAGGTCACGGCCATGAGAAGAGACAGAGAGATGGTGGAAAATGCAAAGTTTAAGAATCAGTTAGGACCGTTTTAAACTTTTGAATTGATCCTAGGAAAATAATATAAAGGAAATGTAATATTTAAAATGTGGGATCTCTCGCTGAAACATTGTTTCTGTTGAGGTCTTGCATAAAGCATGCATTACTTTAAACCCTGCCTTGTAAGAGTTGAGTTTAATGAAGCTGATGTCGGCAAAATTTAATTAGGAAACTGATCTCTTGTTCAAGCTCGTCATGTAGAGGTTTAGTAGTAATGATAATTTCGTGGATAGATGCGTTGTGTTTTTCGGTAATACCGGAAGAACAAAGAATGTACTGAATGAGGATTGTTCATCTTTTGTTATTTGACCTGTGACTACTTCTTCTACATATTATATACATACTCCTCTATGTATATTTCTCCATCACCCTTTCTTTCTGTCTTTACAGTATCCTAGTATCCAAGGACATTATACTTTCTTCCATAGAGTGGAGACTTTATAGTAGTTATAAAAGTGTGTTATAAAATTGTTGTTTGTGTTGTAAGCATGCATGTGTGTGTGTGTGTGTGTAGAGTGTTATGGAGATTCCGTTCTCAGGCTTTGAGCTGTTCTTCATCATCTTAGCCTTCACTGTGTTCTTGGTGTTCGGCCTGGCTGCTATCTATACACACAGGCCGCATGCAGACAACCAAGGTGTAAACACCGCACATGCGCAGGCGCTTACGCGTACACACAATACGTATTTGGTCACACAATTGTTCTTTTGTATTTGTCTGTTGAACGTCTGCTCCTGTGCGTGTGTGTGTTCTCTTGCAGGTGAAACTCTTTTGACTGAGCAGAGCACGACCCATCATAAGAGCAGACTAAAAAGAAAACAGGAATTCCAACCGTCAAGAAAATAAACGTGGAGCCTCCGTAAACGGAAGAAAAAGTGCAGAGACGAGCTGTTTTATCCATAACCTTCCAGATACTTTACGCATGCTCGACGTAATGAATGAATCCTAATGAAGGACAATGAATGCATTAAGTCGGAGTACAGTAAGATTTCTAGAAACTCGGAGAACTTTTTGAATATCCCTGCTGGATTGTGAACAATCCACCAACCAAGAATGTCTACCTAATGGCAGGGTTGGCGATTTGGAGGCCCGAGGCATTGACACTTGCAGGAATAACAGCAACATGAATCATTTCAGTGTTTTAGCATCAATATTTAAATTTTCAGCATACGTTATTTAGCAGTAATGACTAAAAATATCTATAGTTAGCATTTTTAAGGGGCCCTTGGCTTCTGGGGTCCCAAGGCAGTCGCCTAGTGCTAAGTCCGCCCCTGCCTAACGGCGTCCTGCTGTCCGAAACTGACCACTGATTAAGGGCTCGAAGATGATTAACATGATTAATGCACTTTACCGGGACAACTACAACACCAGCAAGGCAGGTTCGTCTAATAAAGTGGCTAGTAAGTGTACAGAATGCTGCTACACAACGCTGATACACTCATATCAGCACCACACACTTATGATGCCACTACAGTGTCACTGCTGCGCTGAGAATTGTCCATCACGCAAATAACCTCGGGGGCAACAGTGGGCCTATGGTGGTCTTTTCTCACTGATGGGTGGGGTAGATGGAGGAAAAATGGCTAAAATGTGTACGTTCAAGAGGACGGGTATGAAATTGTGCAGCTGCTGGAACAGTCATGTGTTGCGTATTCAAAGGAAAAGGCCTTACGCTGTCTAGAATAGCCTGTGAAAATGGAGATAAGCAATCGTGTAAAAGCGGACGTTAGGAGTGAATAAAATCTAAGACGAAGTACACGAAGTGGTGTGTGTGTGTTGTTTATTAACGCTAGCACAGCAATAACCCACAATAAATTCACATCCGTGTCAATAAAACTTATTAATTCAACTTAAACAAACAATGCCATTAGTGTCAGTCATTACAGAAGTGACTCTTAGAAAATGTCCAGATCATTCTCAAAGACAGTTATCACTTAAAAAATAAAAGAAGAATTACTCTCATTTTCAGCTATTTAAAGCTAATTCATTTTCAGCTATTAAAAAAAAAAAGAAAAGAAAAAAACTTTTCCCCAAGTTTTGGCTACACTAATCTGATCATTTTATAGAAATCTATAATGTACAAAATTTCTATTTGGATGTGATGTGTCAAAAAATTAATACACATTTACACATAACTGTGAATATACTGCCCTCTGCAGTCATTCATTATGTACACACACACACACACACACACACACACATACACACACAAATATGTGGCATGCAGTGAACAGATTTTAAAAAAGAATCCAATTCCAAATCTTATCTATCTATAGATAGATAGATAGATAGATAGATAGATCAGGAGATGGAATTCAAGTGGTAGTGAATACTACAGTGAATAACACACACACACACACACACACACACACACAGAGCAACAACTAAGCCCATCCATTATGGATTAAGATATATATTGTCAATATTTTAATTCAATTCATACGATTACACACCAAGTTGCATTAGACGTATTGGATGCATCGACTGTTCTCTATGTCAAATCAGCACGTTATTAGTAGACTAACTAGCTAACTAATATTTTTTGCATCTGCCAGTATGAAACTGGAGGGTCACCTATCACTTGAACCCGACGCTCCCTTAAAAAAAAGTTCATCAGTCATTGTTAAGCATTAAATCACCTCTACTTAATCAGGAGGAAGTCCAACAATAGTATCACTGTGTGTTTACTTTCAGGTTCACTTATTTGTTTAGTGTGACACTGGCATATTAATTGTCTCTAGCGTCAATCAAATTCAAAATTTATACACCTATACACCCTCACATTCATGCAACTTCCCAATCAGCCAATCACGTGTTAGCAGCACAATGCAAAAACTATGCAGATACAGAGCAAGAGCTTCAAGTAAATGTGATGGTTCTTGGTGGTTTGACTATTTCAGAATCTGCTGTTCTCCTGCTGTTTCACACGCACAACAGTCTTGAGAGTTTACACAGAATGGTGAAAAAATTAATTCCAGTGAGTACCAAACTGGGTCAAGCTAACCAGAAGGCTATAGTAACTCAAATAACCGCTTTTTACAACCGTGGTGAGCAGAAAAGCATCTCAGAACGCACAGTAGGTCAAAACCTGAGGCAGATTGGCTACAAGAGAAGGAGACCAAATTGAGTTCCACTCTTGTCAGCCAAAAAACAAAAATCTGAGGAGACAGTTCACTGAAACTGGCCTGATCTGATGAATCTTGATTTCTGCTGCAACGTGCAGCAGAATCTGGCATCAACAGCCCAGAATGCATTGACCCAACTTGCCTTGTGTCAGCAATTCAACCTGGTGATGGTGGTGGTGGTGGTGTAATGGTGTGGGGAATGTTTTGAGCACCAATCGAGCATCAAGGGTTGTTGCTGACCATGTGCATCCCTTTCTCATCTTATAACAGCTAACATCTATCATGATAAAGCCAGTGAGTTCAGTGAACATCAGTGGCCTCCCCGGTCACCAGATCAATATCCAATAGAGCACCTCTGGGATGTGGTAGAGCGGGAGATTTGCGGCGTGAATGAGCATCTAACAAATCTGCAGTAATTATGTGATGCAATCCTGTCGACGTTCTGTCAGCAGAATCTCCAAATTATCCACCACCTTGAGGAATCCATGCCACGAAGAACTGAGGCTGTTCTGAGAGCACAGAGGGGTCCTACCCAGTGTTCCCAAAATCCATGCTGATGAGCATTGATGAGCATGTGAAAAAGACAAAAAGAGTGTGTGTGTGTGTGTGTGGGTGTGTGTGTAAGAGAGGAAGAAGGGGGTGTGGTTTGGGAGCTTGTTTCCTGGTAGTAACTATATAGGCATTGTAAAGTCTACTGTGTGTGTGTGTGTGTGTGTGTTGTAAACTTGCAGAGGGGGTTTAATTGAAGGTTAAGAAGGAAGGAAGGTTATGGGAGGATGTCACTCTTATCTACTCTAGGAACAATCAATAAAGTTCAATACTGATAAAACTTCCTGTTAAGTACTCACACACTGTCTGTATGACTGAACACACTTGACACTAACAATAACAATCTCACTTTGAACTCAGTCTTAGGCACACAGGAAAGTGCATGAGTGTGTGTGCGTGTGTGCGTGTGTGTGTGTAGCCTCTGACTGGCACGTCATGTGTTTTTGCTCTTGTGGGATGAACTCAGGGGGGAGAGAGAGGTCAGGCTGAGAGACGCAGAGAGAGAGAGAGAGAGAGTGAGAGAGAGAGAGAGAGAGAGAGAGAGAGAGCACAGATTTATCACTATACTATACTTACAACCTGACGAATCTTGATTTCTGCTGTGACATACAGAGAGTAGAGGCGCACATGAATCCATGGACCCAACCTGCCTTGTATCACCAATTCAAGCTGGTGGTGGTAGTGTAATGGTGTGGGTTAATGCTTTCTTGGCACACATTGCACACAAATCAAGCATCAAGTATTGTTCTTTGAAAAGAACCAAAAGAAAGAAGCCAATGATTTTGCTGTTGTTTCTATCACGTTCAGACATTTGTAGAACAATCTAAAACACTAAATATCTTGTATAAAAGAAACTTCCTTGTCGTTTGTCCTAGGGGTATATTTTTAATAGGATTTCACTTGATTCAAATGCTAAAACTGATACATGATATTGAAACCAAAACACTGACCAACGAATTACATTAGAGTGCATACTCTAAGTAGTAGGAGTAAACAGTAGGTCCATTTCTACTGGTCCATTCATCAAGTTTCACACAGCTGGTATTTTGAAATGGTGTTAAGATTTTTTTTTTTTTAAATGAATGTAGACGGTTTGCAAACAATTCAGTCATATGTAGCCATATAGAGCACAATTTTGCTGTTCGGAGTAGAATTCTCAGCATTGTAATGTTGTAAGGATTTGAGTAAACACTTTGGGCCTTCATCAGTCTCTACCCCAGTTGATACTCTTGCCCTAAAGAGAACTCCGTGCCACAGAAACCTGAAACAACTGACAAAGAACAGTAAGGTGATACCTAAGGATTTGCTGGCTTGGTAATCTTTGTAGTCATGAGCCAACCGTGAACAAAAGTACTGTTTGTATTGGAGGTTGCCACAGAGGAAATCACTCCTATTCAAAGAAAAAAAAAAACATATTGCTGCTCTTCTTAGTTTCGCTAGATGCTGCCTATATGTTATGTATGTTCCTATACGTTTAGGAAATTCAACAAGAGAATGTAATCTACATTTCAAAATCATGCAAACTTTACTTATCTTGGCAATCACGTTGAAAAAGGTGTGCAATGATCTGGTCCAAGGTATCTTATGAACTACAGAAACTGTTTCATGTTCACATACATCATGTATTATATATATATATATATATATATATATATATATATATATATCACCAGTTACTATAAATATGTTACTATGATCTAGGATGGAATTATAAAATGTGTTTTTTTTAAATAACACTGTTTGTGTTTAATTATGACATATTAAATAAGGAATAAAACACTTAGGGAGATGCTGTTACGGGAAAATAATTAACAACAAGGTAGTGTGATGAAGCCCGATCCGAAGCGGAGCTACTGTCCCCCTCCAAAGTTGATTATTTATTCTTCTTATACCATAGCAAATGATTCAAAAAATGACATTTATCAGTTTTTAGTCACTATTAATGTTATGGAAGGTCTCTCTTTCAAAGAAAAAAAAATGCAAAATGCTCTTAGGACTGTTACAGAGTGCTGGGACTGGAGACTCCTTCCATAAATGTTACATAAACGAATCCTTACAGAAAGCTTCACCGTATCATTGATTACACGAGGCTTTAATCCATTTATTATCATAGATTATGTGGAACGTCCACCGTACAAGTCCCTGTGAAAGAGCTGTTAGTATAGAAATGGCGCATTACGACGAGTACATTAATACAAACCACCTGTGATTTGCCTTGAAGCCGGAACTACTTTCAGAGCTGCCTGTTATAGAAAATGATCTACTAAGATTTCCGTGTACGTCATTTCTACAGTAGACATTGTTACAGTAGAACTTTGCAGCACCACCACCAATATTCTTACATTACATTTACAAATATGTACATAAAGTAAACACAGATATGTCCTATACCTAACAACATACGTGATGATATGAAATATAATCATTAAAGTACTGCAAATAGTTATATATTTGCATTAATGTGTGAATCCATATTTACTTTACAGCCATTCCTTATAAGTACAACATTCACACAACCCTGTTACCTTGAACACATTTCATCCCTGTGAAATACTCGAAATATTCCACAAGCCACATGTTCGATAAAAAGTTGCATCATGCGAATTTCCTGGAGATCACGTGAAGAAGAAAAGTATGAACCCTCATTCGTTTTTCTTTATTTTCTATTCCTATATACTGACTGCTGGAGTACCACCCTGCTATACAAATCGTAGACTGAAAGTAAATTATTCGTTCAAATTTATTATAAGTATGTGCCGTTAGCATGGATGTTAGTTAACAACGTATTGTTATTTGTTAAGTATATGCTAAAAAAAAACCAAACTCAACGCTGTTACTCATTTAGGAGGATAAAATGCAGCAAGTCAGCAAAGAAACCTCGTAAAAAAAAAAAACCGACATTGTTACCTGAGACCGGTTAACACATTTTTGAATAGTTAAATTCTTGCTTTCTTATGTTTTAAAAAGATTTATATATACAAAGTTTCATTTTTAAGGGCTACAAAGGCTAAATAGTATCCCTATCATGGAATCACCCAGATAACTTCAAGACCATTTAGCGATTGATTATGGATTAAACGTCTTACATAATACCATTCTAATGAATCATGTGTGTGTGTGTGTGTGTGTGTGTGTGTGTGTGTCATTGAAATCAGTAACCTATGCCTCTCAGCAGAGGGACTATTTAAAG
This sequence comes from Pangasius djambal, assembly GCA_022985145.1. NCBI lineage: Eukaryota > Metazoa > Chordata > Actinopteri > Siluriformes > Pangasiidae > Pangasius > Pangasius djambal. Next base: position 11,143,999 of record CM041002.1, on the reverse strand, counting down.
AGGCAGGTTAATCCCGGTAATGACATCTAATCCCTAACAAAGTAAACATTTCAACACAGACTAAGAAGCAGACAGGACAGACTAACTGACTAAGACAGACACACACACACACACACGTGCCAGACTCAATGGCTGCACCTGTCACTAAGGGTACACACACATATACAAACACACACACACACACTTACTCTAGTCATTTTTTACTGTGTAATATATTAATGCTCATACTAAAATCAGAATTATATTTTTGGTGAAATGTTTAATACATTTGTGTTGTATATTTGTGCTTATCATTTGGTTGTAGTTTCTCTCCACACACACACACACACACACACACACACACATGCTTAAGTCTAGTACTGAAGGTTACTAGTGTCCAGGAATACCAGGTGTCTAGGAATAACAATGCAAGCTCATTAGCGTATTTAAATTAAGCAAGAGGACAATGTGTGTTAACATCAAGTATTTAAAATCCTGTGAGGGACTGACCAACTGACACACACACACACACACACACACACACACACACACACACATACATTCAATGCATGTAGAAGGCATGACGTCAAGGATGAGCATTTTTGCAAACATCATAAAGCAGTAAATTACCTCCTCAAGGATGAACGGACGTTCACTCACCCACACGTGGACACACACCGCTCCGGTGGGGGTTAAAGGCTGGCTTTAGTGTCAAAGTGTCGGGCCGTTTGGTCCGTCTCTCTCTCTCTACCTCATCCATTAGCAACATGCTGAGTTCTAATCCTAATTGGCATGAAAAAAGCTTGGAGAATGTGTAGTCTCCACACACACACCACACACACACACACACACACACACACACACACACACACACACACACACACAGCAAAGTAGATGTTAAATGTAGTAGCTCAGCATCTATTATATATCAGGTATTACTAGGTCTATAGGTATAACACACACACACACACGGCAAAGTAGATGGTAAATGTGGTAGCTCAGCATCTATTGTATATCAAGTATTACTAGGTCTATAGGTATAACACACGCACACACACCCAAACACACATACACACACACACACATACACACACAGCAAAGTAGATGTTAAATCTGGTAGCTCAGCATCTATTGTATATCAGGTATTACTAGGTTTATAGGTATAACACACACACACACACACACACACACACACGGCAAAGTAGATGGTAAATGTGGTAGCTCAGCATCTATTGTATATCAAGTATTACTAGGTCTATAGGTATAAAACACACACACACACACACACACACACACACACACACAGAGGTATAAATGTTTAGGTAGTAACCTCCAGGCTAATCAATTATGGCACTAAAACTATAACTATACCAAACTGAGGTAGTGATAAATGAACATGGACGCACACACCCACACCCACCCACCCATACACATACACACACACACCCACACCCACCCACACGCACACACACACCCACCCACACGCACACACACAGGTCAAAGACTGGACTAACATGTGGCACTGAGCCTCCACACACATGTGTGTAATTATGAACACAAACACACACACACCAAGTCCAAGAGTTTAATAAAATACTCACACTAACACTCTGCCAAAATAACACACACACACACACACACTTACATATTTTTGCTACTAAGAGATCTCATACACATTAATGCATGAACAAATTGTCTGATATTTGCTGCCATTTATCTGTTTAATGGGGCTGAAACATCGTTTGCATATCATGCTAGTCCTACCCGTCTTCAACACAATAGTGAAGCCATTAACGACTTTGGCTCATTAAACCCCACACACACACACACACACACACACACACACACACACACACACACACACACACACAAACACACTCACACAAACACACACACAAACACAGACAGAGTGTCTGTATGTCTAATACTATTACCATATTGAACCAATTATACACCCAAAGTCCAGTATCTGTCCAGTTTAGCATCACACTGCCCAGTCGTAATGGACACACAAAAGGAGACTAGCCGAAAGTTAACACTCCCTGTCTGCCTTCATGAACACGGTTACTGGCTAAACAAACACAGTTAGCATGAAACCGCACGCCGTTTATAGCATTAGATCGATTTGCATTTGGATGATGCAGTGATTATGTGTACACCCAACTGTTAAAGTCGAGAAGTTATAAAACAGACTTGATGAGATGGTGCACATCACCAAAAATATTCCGCGTACGCTAGCATATGCGTGACTGCATGGAATTTATATCATTACATAAATATATTTGCATTGGCAATGGCAGTATTTGTGTGAGGCATTGTGTGTCGAGCTAGGTAATACACTGCCAAAAATATTCTGAACACACATAAATGGTGCACAATTTTGACTTTATTTGCATCCTAGCGGAGGTTCACATGTTGCTCTTTCCATGTATTCTGTTTGAGTTATAGATAATATAATAAATATAAATTAACTCCAGTTATATAGTGCAACTAAAACTATGGATTGTGGCCTTAATGGTCAGCAGCTGCTCAGAACTAATGTCCACTTGCATATCTGAGGTGTGTGTGTGTGTGTGTGTGTGTGTGTGTGTGTGTGTGTGTGTGTATGTGTGTGTGTGTGTGTGTGTGGGTGTATTGTGTATGTCAGGCCAGGTCTCCTGGTGTGACTTTTTGTTCTCAGTAGTGTAGTGGAGGTCAATAGCAGCTCATTAGTGGAGTGAGAGCTCATAGATCCTACAGCTTCGAGCAGTGTTTTCAGCTCGTTCGCACACACCACACACACACATATACACACACATACACAAACCGGTTGCTGATCTGGCTGACCGACATTCATCACACACACCTGTGGTGCAATAATGTGTAACCCAAAACAGACTTGAACACTTTCCACGTCTGTGTAAGTCAGTATATCACATGGTCAGTCATACGCGCAAACACACTCTAGTCCCAAGTCTACACAACACTTCACCACACTGTACATCCCGACTCACACAGTTAAACCTGATCTCTTTCGGATACTCACACACTGAATCTCCCAAACCCCCAACTCTTACTTTCTAGTGGGGGAGGGTGCCTTCCTGTCAGCTCTATTACCCTCTACATGTGGGGTCAATATGTGCAATGCAAAGTGTGTGTGTGTGTGTGTGAGAGAGAGAGAGAGAGAGAGTGAGTGAGGGCTGTCTTTTTTGTCCCCACCCAGTCTTAGGGTGGATTCCATACCCACCCCTTATCCTGCACTCCTTTCTCCACCCCTTATAACCCCCCCACCCCTCCCCTTTGTCTTGTCTGTTTAAAAAGAAGGGGAATAGTTCACATTGTTCAGATTGAACATCTACAGGTCATCCATCCCCTCCAAAGACAGACAGAGAGAGAGAGAGAGAGAGAGAGCACGGACATCCTTGCAAGACTCTAACTGGATTTCCTCGGTGGCTTGATCATCAAGATCTTAAAGTGGTGATAGAGGAAAGAAAGAAGAGCAGTGGACCGTTAATTGGCAAAGAAGTCGCATCCAATATGAGATTCTTCCATCCACTCTTCGTCCTGTTGCTCCTACTCACAGTGCTGATGCTGGTCGGTGCACAGAAACCAGGTATGAACCTCATACACATGTGTATACTTTGCAAAAAAAAAAAAAACATTAAAATCAGTACTATAGAGAAGCTATGGATGTTTTCACGCTTGTTTCTGGGACCGTGCTGCCGCGTGCGTAAAATGAACCTGCAGAGTGTGCGTGGTCTTTATAAAACAGAAGTCCAATTTAAGCTTTAATGCATGTACTGTTAATATCTGGAGGAGAGAATGGAATAGCTTCTGGAGAAAGCAGATGTGATGCATTCACTTCATTCAGCCTTTTAAATCCGCCCAACTTGAATGAACTGAACCGCGGAACTGTAGGAGTGCATCCGACACTCTGCTGTGCACTTGCCAGTGCGTCTTTCTCAATGAAATGACGAAATCCAAAAGCCAGGCCGTGTCAGGAAGTGGTTTGCTGATTCATAGTAGATTCCCAGAACCGAACTGAATCCTGAGATTACAGGGAAAAATCATTTTCTTGGGATTTACGCACAGTCAAGCCATTACGCATTCCCAGTCATTACGCATTCCCAATCACGGTCTGTTAATGTGTTTGGGGAGAGAAGCTATGGATTATACACACACACACACACACACACACACACACACACACAAAGTCCTAAAGGTCATATTCGTACCATTTCTGCGTGTCATACTGGTGTAAATAACGTGTCAGGATAGTAGCCTATGTCTATAGGAAGCGTACTATTCATGCGCACTAATTAGTGCGGTTTTGGAAAGCAGCCGAGAGTCAGGGTTCAGTGACTTTGGTTTGGGGTCACTGACTTTTAGTGCCTTTCTAAGTGCCTTTTAGCGCCTTTGGACCCCAAGAGGAAACCAGAGAACACCTAAAGGGAGGTTTTTTTTAAAAAAGACTTTTAATAGACATAGTTCTGAAAAGTCAGAAAAGTCCTAAATCCTTTTTGTTGAGCATTTTCCCACAGTGTTAAGGTATTTTACAGCTGATCAGGGTGTAAGCATTGCATGCATATGAGGATTAATTGAGTGTAACCTATAAATTCCAATGCCAGCGGCGGCTACGCGCAATTAAGCTCGTGCCCGCGGGCGCTCGAGCTCCGGTGCCCTATTGTTAATCATGCCGTTGAACACAATGGGCCAGGGATATTAGCATACGGCCACCACAGAGGGGAACGAGAAAGAAATAAAAGAATGGAAGAGGGGGATGAAGGTGGGTCTATATGGCCTCACGTAGGCTACCTTTGCTTGTTAACAAATCGACTCCTGATTGATAGCTATATTGGTCCAATAGACTGCAGCTCGTGTGAAGTCGTTGTATTTTTCAGGTAACGCCCCGGTGGTCCCTGACGCCCCGCCCCCTTTTTCTTTAACGAACGCCAAACAATAAAGAACTTTGCCTGAATTCTCACAGAATAATAACTTTTCTAAAAAAAAAAAAAAAACTTCCATGAATATATGAAGACAGAGTATCTCCATGTGAAAAAAACTGAAACAATTCCACCGAGTAAAGTTGTTAAAACCTCGTTTTGTTGGTTTTTATAAACGTTTCGTCGACGAATTTACGGTTTCTAGCTCCATGCTAAATCTGACCTAAAGTGTGTTTATGTTCTTGCATGTCAGTCATGTAATTAACTTGCTTTTCTCCTCACTTGTCTTTTAGATTTTCTGAATTTGCGGCGAAAATACAGAAGACATCACTGTCCACACAAGCGCTGCCTGCCTTTACACTCCAGAGTCCCATTTCCCTGAGGTAAATTTACACCCACACACACTCTTTCCTCACACACATTATCCTCATGTGGTTAGTTACGCTCAGTGACTTGTAGGGTTGAACCTCCAGTCTAGCCCACCTTTAAATAGCCCAAGTAGACAGGTATGAATAGTTGGCATTCTTTTACTTTAAAAAACCTCCAACAAATATTTGCCGCATACTTTAAATATCTGGACAGAGTCCACAGCAACACACCAAATCCTGCTCACTAACTGTACTTCATTTAACAGTTCAACACTCCATTGTGTGTGTGTACACCAAAGAGGACAAACCGGATTAATTAACAGAACTGTAATTAAGCTAGACATAGTAAAGGTTTAGTAAGACCTCTCTCTCTCTCTCTCTTTCACTCTCTCTCTCTCTCTCACACACACACACACACACACACACAATGTGTAAACAGTTCTGAACTAAATGACGGTGTAATTGTGGCATCCCTCAAGGTTTTAGACTTTCTCTTAGACTGGGAGAAGTAAACAAAGCACACACTCGCAAAAACATCACAAAAGAGCCGGTTAACTCAAATACACCACCGAAACGGTAACACACACATACACATACACACCGAGGAATTGCAGAACCCCCCCGCCACCCCCGTATCTACCTGCCACACACACAGTAAAGCATGGGTGGCATTCACTAAATCATCCAAACACATTTTACCACAATGACACCGTGTGTATAGAGACCAACACTTATGTACTCTAGAAAATGTCTCGTGCAAAATTACGGCTGGTCTAAACCATAGGGGTTGAGTGTCATGGTGTCTCAGAGCAGACAGGTTTATAGACTAGTCTAACTTCAGATTTACTTGATAAGTAAAGCTCAGGCCTGGAAAGCCTAGAAAAGTGAAATTTGGGCGAAAAGGCCCTCGTTTCCAGATGAATTCAAAATATAGAACTTCAGAAAATATTATGGAAAAACCTATGGATATGGAAGTATGGCCTTGAGACACTAAGACTCTAAGACTCATTCTCTGCTCTAATGCGGTGTCTATAGTGTTTTCCTTTTTTTAATGATTAAATTGAACTATAGCGAGAAAAGTGTACGTAGTAAGTCTGCTAAAATGTTACACAATAATCCGAAGTCATGTCTGTGTGTACATTTATCTGTATGCTAGAAAACACAATGCCTGGCTTAACACTACACTACTGTGTGTTACTTCCTGCTGAACCATTAATCAGCACTAAGTTACTTAACCAGCAATGGGGCAATAACATACAACTTACAAGCTAAATTCAAAAACACTACTTAGTGTGCCTTTTAAGGACGTGTGTGTCGGCTGGGTGTTAATGCTGAAACGCGTGTGCGCGAGAAGCGACACTGTAACTGTGAGAACACACACTCCGTGCACCAGCCTACCGGAGCCGCCTACTGTTTTCAGACACTTTGGAGGGGTCGTCACCTTTCACCCATCCTCTCTGACCCCCACACAATGAGCCAGAGCCAGGCCGGAGTTAACAAAACACACACGAAGAACAAATGCAAAGAGCACAGGGATTAAAAAAAAAAAAAAAAAAAAAAAAA
>CM041002.1:11106052-11137067 GCA_022985145.1 Pangasius djambal | reverse complement strand
ATCAGTGTGTGTGTGTGTTGTGTCAAAGCATCTAAAGAGTGCTGGGACAGACAAGATGTACTTCAAGACGGCCAAAGTCTTTCAGCGGCACGAATGACACACAGCTATGCAGTAAAGAAGTTTTCACACTCAGCTAGACTACGCCAAATCTAAGGATCTCTTTGGATCAACATGCCAACGTTATGAGATGTGTGTGAGCCCGATTCTTCGGCTCAAACGCTGTAGAAAAGGAAATGTGTATGGATATGGAGTATCTCTATGTACAGTATGTGTGTGTGTGTGTGAGAGAGAGAGAGAGAGATGAGACAGCATTTAAATCTTTTAAGCCGATGATCACTGACCGGAACACGACACGTTTACCAATAACTCAAATGTCCAAGACACTGAATTCCTCATCAATCTTGTAAATAGCCTGAAATGAATGAAATGTGTTTATATGTAAGTTATATGCACTTCAAATGTTTTATTATTCTTATTAAATAAAATGTAGTTACTTTTCAAGACCATTGTCTTCCGAGAATTTTCTCAACATGTTTAAAAAAAAAAAAACAGATCAAATGTTTTATACCTTGTATAAGTTCAATAGAAAAGTGACTATTTTCCTGACTCAAAATATAATCTACGATATTTAGCATGTTTTTATTTGTACCCAAAAGTGTAAAATACAGGGCGGCATCTATGCCAGAACCACAGTGTGATTTACCGCAGCCTGAAAGTAACGCTGTGTGAAATTAATATGACCAAAGGGCAGGTATTAAATTAGTATAAACCTGTTTATAGATGTTTAATACAAAATCAACTACTTCTATAAAGAAGAACTGCGATAAATGGTTTGAAACCATCCAAATTTTATTATGAAAAAAAAACTGAATTTAAATAAAAAGAAAATATGTACAGAACACTTTGCATTAAATATTAGCCACACACACAAAAAAAAAGCCCCACACAATCAGTCCCAGTCAGATTTGAAAGGTTAAAGTGATCCTTCTGTGCAATTCAGATTCAGGACCAAAAATCCTCCACAGATACATGATATATTTAATCCTAAATCAGTTCCTTATTCAGTCATTTCTTTACACTTCTCCATACACCAATGCATCAACTTGCTTTCACGGCTGGTGGATTGATCACTGAACATTTTTTTTTCTCCTTCCTATTAATTCCTTTATCTTACAAGACCTGTTACCAGGGAAGCATGAAAACAATGTTAAGGAGAGGAGGCTCTTTCCCCCCCCCCCGTTAAAACCCTTGTGATTAGTCGACCACGGCCACTGCTGTCAGTCAGCAAACGAACACACAACAGACACGTGCATTAAAACCCTAGTCAAACACGGCGGCCTTCTCTTCCCCTCTCAGTCTCTGGGCTGTTGTGAAGTCAGCGTCAGGATCCTTTTGCTCAGCAGCGTGTTGTGCTGCTTGAGATACTCGATCAGGTCTGCTTGTTTCTCCACCACCTCTTCGAGACAGGAGCCATCTCTATTTGACACAACACACGTCCGATACGGTTAGTCTTGAATAGCAATATTCCGACATACATTTCTTTATTTCTGTACACTAAACTTTAATGCAAAAAAAAAAAGCATGACTAGAGGTCATCACTAGCTCAGGTGTGCGTGTGTGTGTGTGTGTAATGGAAACGCAGTGTTTCTGTAAGGAAACAGAGTTTATATGATCTGTTTACAAACCCTTCAGCATGACCAGAGGGTGCGTTCGGGTGTGTGTTTGTTGGTGTGTGTTGGGCTCCGCCTATGGAGATGCTAATGAGAGATATGGGGGTGAGAGATAAAGTTCTATCCCTCATTCTAAAGCACATTTGGTTACAGCTACGCAAATGCTTTTCATGCTGAAGATCCTGTACTTAAACTGAATAAAATAATCGTTAACCCGCGATCGTTTCCCCTCTCGTTTTTATCCATCATGTTTGCGTATCTACCTAAACGTGTAAGATACATGTAGGGTGGTGTCTATGCCAGTAGAATAATTTTGCACCCACTATGTGATTTACCGCAGGCTGAAAGTAACGTTAGGAATTGTGAGTGCAAATTAATATGACCGAAGGGCAGGTATTAAATTAGCAGAAGCCTGTTTCTGCCGTTCGAAGACAACCACGGTACAATTTACACACGTCCTACTTTGTGAACTTCCTGCATTGCTCAAGAGGGCAGTAAATTGCACACTGTGTGGTTAACCACTTATTACGAAAAATATCTACTGGCGAACCCAACATCCTTACATACTTCAGCCTCAATCGCTCTTTTCATTCTCAGGAGCTCACTGCACTGATCTAAAGGATCACCGTACCATGTGTATGTTACTGTGTGTGTTACCTGAAGCCCATCTCCGTGTGTGTGTTGCTGGCAGCGGCAGGGAAGGTATGGGATTTCTCGTCTTCGGCGACATCTGGACTCGGGCTTAGCCTGTTAAACCTTACCACGTGCACTGCAACACACGAACAGAAAAACTGTTATTATTTAACAATATTATAGCATGCACTCTTACTTTTCCTGTGCTCTGTTTGTTCTCTTTCGCTCACTAAAAGGACTAACGCTCTATGCAGAAGTATTTAGTAGCACAAATGACAGTCGCAAGTGTGAAGCGTTTAACTGTAGTAAGTACAAATCCCCATTGTGTGTGTGTGTGTGTGTGTGTGTGTGTGTGTGTAGGACAAAGTGTGCATCTATATCTGAATATCTACAGAATTGGACATTATGAATCACTTTGAACTGAGCTGAATTCGTAAAATTTGTATACTTGGTCCATACTGTTGCAAAGACAATATACAGAGGTACCTTAAAGCTCAGCATCTGATGAGCTTTAATTATGCGAGATTGACACACACACACACACACACACACACACACACACACACACACACACACACACACACACACACAAAGTAAACTTCTTCACCTGGAGGAAATGGCCTGCAATGGCCCATCCACTACAGTGAACAGACATCACCTTCAACAGAGCTGATGTTCTCCCTCTCTCTCTCTCTCTCTCACACACACACACACTATACACATGACCGTAATTTGTCGAAACATCTTTAACTGCCTTTACATTTCTCCTCGCCGCGGCACTCTGTTTCAGCGGTGAGCAGAACTGTGTCAGTTTAATGTGGGGAGGTTTATTAAGGGTAATTAGACACTTCCGTCACCACACATCCAGAAGAGCTGAGGAATGCTCTTTTAGGAAAACAAGAGCGGCAGATGGGGCACTCGGTGGATGTGTCACATTCCTCATATCTCTGTTAAAGAGTAGTGCTTCTCTCAGTCGGAGACATAAACACGGTCATAATAACCCCAATCATGCACACACACACACACCTTTCTATAAACAGGTGAGTTTCCTACTTCACTTCAAGACTGATGCTTAACTTTTAACACACCTGTAAAACCAAGTGCCTCAGACAGCACGCAGATTTCCTAAAATCATCAAGAAAGTGAAAATAACTTGAAATGCAGTTCACTGTATTGATTTAACGTTGGATACGGCTCTCATATCCTAAGACATTAAAGCTGAATTACGAGTTCTTCTGACTAGGGGTGGGCGATATGACAAAAATATCATATCACGATTCTCGAAGGCATTTCTGCGATACACGATATGTATCACCGTATATAGATTTGCTCACGAACTGCCATCGATACAGTAGTGTTGCATTAATAAAAAAAAAGAGGAAAAAAAAAAGACTGTTTTAAACAACAAATAAATAATAGATTTGTTTTAGTTTGTAATAAATTCAATTTAATTTAAAATATTTTTCAATTTAAAATATTCAATTTGTAATAAATTCATCAAAAGATTTTTCATCGTAAAAAATGACGTTTAAAAAAAACTTTAAAATGAAAAAACTTTTTTTTTTTGAAATGTTACATATGTACAATTTTTAAAATTACATACAATCCTTTAACATCACATCAGCTACTTCTAATAAATTTGTAATTTAAAAAAAAATTTTTTTTTAACGATAAAAAGATATCACAATATCCACCGCTCGGGAACATGTGCTGTTAAATAATTTATGGAATAATTATAATTTAATTTTTTATGCTACGATATGTAGAGATTAGGTTGAGCGAAAAAGAATTCTGACCCCCCCCCAAAAATGAGAAACTAGTGGAAAATAATATCCTGAATGTAGATAAAACAATAAAACAATAATCAAGGTCATCAATCCTAAACATAGACACATTTACTAATCGCAAGCTTGGAATGATCTTCTATTGGCAGATCATTTTGCTATCTGAAATTAGCTTAAAAACCGTATAATCTTATAATAATCTCAGTGAAAAATATTAGATCACGGTTTCCTATGCTTGAGATATTTTCCTTGCTGAAATACAACAAGTTTAATTTCGAGTTTCCGTTGTTGTCTCTCCCGCCTGTCCGTCTCACGCTGCGTTTCCACTGGACTTGTAGGACGCAGAACACGCTCGTGCCGCCTCTCTACCTGTTCAATCCGAAACGCGACGGGACTGCATCTTCCTTGTGCATTAGGATCAGACAATACAAGTCCGACTCCCCTCCCTCGCTCCCTTTGAAGGGCCCTAAAGCGGCTTTGAAGTGCAGAGGCGGCATACGGCCCATGCAGAATGCTGCATTCATGTTCAAATGAAGAGGCAGAGAGAAAGAGAAAGAGAGAGAGAGAGAGAGAGAGATGTGACATCAAAGCCCCTGGAGCATGACTCTGGCCTAACTGCACCTTCCTTTAGGAAGAGGCAGAGAGAGATGGATAGAGGGAGATAAACGGATGCGCAGAGATGGGCAGATGGATAGGGACTGTTCGTTAGCACAATAAACATGGAGTTTTAGGTGATCGATCAGATTGCTCCCAATGCTGCTAGATTTCACTCATACTATGTAGCAAGGAAAAGCACAAACATCTTAATCTGATCTCACACACACACACACACACACACGCACTTGGATAATCTGTTAGCGGGCTTCATTTAAACAGCACTAAACTTAACGGGGTGTGTCTCAACGCATGGTCGATCTCCGGCGCACTAATCATCCAAGGAATCCAAGTGCTGATACGAGTGTGTGTGTGTGTGTGTGTGCGCGTGAGAGAGTGTCAATAGTAAGACAATGCTGTGGTTTATTAGGGTGGGGTAGCTTCAGGTTGCCTTGGGGCAAAAAAAAAAAAAGAAAGAGAGAGAGAGAGAGAGAGATGTGTCCATCTCAGATCTCACTCCTTTCATTCTTACATGCTTTCTGACCTTACACAGGATGAAGCACAGAAACAGAAGAGAATGATGTGGGAATAAAAAGAAAAACAGAGTAGGAGGAAAGTCCAAGAGAGAAAGAAAGAGAGAGAGAGAGAGAGAGAGAGAGAGAGAGAGCCTCGCTGATTGTAATACAGCCTGGTGTGTGATCCTGAAGGGGATAAAGACAGTAGCTGAGGTATTGTAATGCGAGGCGTTTGCGGCAGGGGGGAGGTGTGTGTGTGTGTGTGTGTGTGTGTGTATGAGAGTTTTATAATGTATATGTAAAAGAAGACCTTTAATGCTTTTCTTAGTCTTCTACTAAGGTTAAATTGAATTTCATGTCCCACCCCCCCACCCCAAGTATATACACTGCAAAGCTGAAAGCACCTGCATACACCAGAAGGCATACAATGGATGCAAGGAGCTCCACGCAGATGACGATGAGCAGCAGATACACGGAGAGATTTTTCACTTTGTCATCCAACATCGAGGAGGGGGCGATTACTATCAGCACTGCAGCGTTACCTGTAGAGGAAGAAGAGTGCACGTTTACACTTCCACCTAGTGGTCTATAGACAAAAAAAAAAAACGACGTCTATAGCTATGGTGACGAGTACGCAAATCTGAAGCGAATACTAAAAAAATGACCAGACTATGAATCGCTCTGCTACCAACATCAATCACATTTGGAAATGAAATTTATAGAACACCTAGACGCTGCAGAAAAATATGTGTCTTTATGCTCGGATAAAGAACAGTGTTCGAGTCTATGGTTAACAGAGAGATTTGTTGTTTTTGGCGCCCTCTGCTGCATGTGAGGCAAACTGCAGCCGCAAAACAGGTTGGAATTCTCTTTCCTTCCAAGTAATCCAGCCCTCACTTGGCTGACATGATGTCTGCCTCGTGAGTTGTCAGGAATCTTTCCAGGTGTGGGCGAAGTTCATTTCCGGGCCAAAAAATTAGAAACAGATTCATTGCCTAGCAATATCACAAACCAGTGTTTTTTTTTCTAACATTTTCTTTAAAGAATGATGCAGGTTAAGACGCTAGTTCATCACAGAGCACCATGCAGACACTCCTTCGCACCTAGGGGCAATTTAAGAGTCACCAATCCACCTACTGGGATGTTTTTGGGGAGGAAACCCACATGGACAGTGTGAGAACATGTAAAACACCACATACACGGTAACCTGAGCTCAGGATCGAACCAGAGACCCTGGAGCAGTGAGGGGGTTATGTTACGCTCTCCGCCACTGTGCCGCACTACGGTAAACTTATTTCGTATAAATATATAAATATGCTGAGAATATTGTCCGAGTAGCCGAGGAAATGTTTGCTTTGTGATCCTTTCTGCTGATCTTTCAGAAATTTGCCTTAAAAAGGTAAGAACCATTTGGGTGCGTACATGATTTTGTGTTCTCATGCACAAAGGGGAAGGTGCTGAGCGTGTGTGTGTGTGTGTGTGTGTGTGTGTGTGTGTGTGTGTGTGTGTGTGTGTGTGTGTGTGTGTATACCTCCGGAGTGTATGAGTAATGGCAGGTGCTTGAGCTTGGCGGTTTGCCTGTAAAACTGCAGGTATCCTCTCCGCCTCACTGCGCTGTGGTGATATTGCACACATCTCTCAAAGAGAAAGACCAGCAGCCACAGGCCCACCTTCAAGAGCAACACCAGGGTCCTGGAGTCCACCCCGTTCAATGCCGCCGTGCACTCCGCAGAGTGCGTGTCGGTTAACCAGCACACCGCAGCCAGGGCCACGCACACGCTCACGTACACCACCTAGGGGCCAGGTGAAATGGGAAACAATAACAGCACATGCAAATATGGTCACATACATTGCTTTTCATTCAGTTGCAAGTCTTCTTTCTTTCACCATCCATTGTGTGTAGCTGTATCTCTGTGGGTGGGTGTGTGTTTGTCCAAAAAAAAATAAATAAATACCATGGACATTTTACAAGATTTGTTGGACGGCTCCTTTTCAATTTGTAATCAGCTTACGATACTCATCGTCAAAACAGAGCAACTTACACACTCCGAAAATTCATTACTGAGCTAATAAAAAAAAAAGGATCTTAATAACACGGTTTTTGTCAACAGAACAGAACAGACTGAATGAAATCAGAGATTATTTCCTCACTGATGTTAGCGTTAACAGTGATCAGTGAAGTGAAGAGGCTTGTGTTCACACGCTGTGAGTGACTTTTACTTCAGGTGATGAGACAGACGCTGATGTGGATGAGCTGAGAATCAAAGTGAGAACTAGAATTAGAATTCTTTCAAATTTGGCAGCTTTTGTTGTTTTTTTTCCTATCAGTAGATTATGGTATAAATGTAGAGGTAGACTGGGCATCTTTCCAGTCAGTGTAATTGGAGTTAAATCTTCCAATGCAATTTTTTCACCTTTGTTGCTTTTTTTTTTTTCCATTTCATGCTACTTTACTTGTGAAAAGACCAACACATTTCATTTCAGGAAACCTATCTGATCGTGTAAAGGGTCTTCCAGGCCACCATGCATATGTGTTAGAGCGGGACAAATCACTCATCACCTGCTAAATGTGTGTTTTCATACTTCACACTGATTCTCATACTCACGTGCAACACGGACAGTAATCCGGCTCCCCACGTCGTGGGTAGTTTCTGAAAGTCTCTTTTGAGACCCGACTCCAAAGCGTTCCGGGATATGAGCGGCCCATCGATCAAAGGGTCGTCCTCAATGCTTTGGGTGAAATCTGTGTTTGTGTTACTCTGTGCACACACAGGAAATAGTGCATTCACAGTACAGGCTGAATAAGAGGTCAGTTACAAGGCTGTGCTATAGACAAAAAAAAAAAAACTCTTTTAAGTCTAAAAGAGCAAAAGCAACAAATAAATGTGTATTAGTGCACCATGAGAGTGACATCTCCTTTCATGTAGAGCATTTAAGTGGCCAAAAACGACCTCGAGAACTGCTCTATTGTCTCAGCTTACTTGTAGTAGTGATGGGCGATTCACGAATGAGTCAAATGTGAGTCGATTCGCAGTTCGAACGAATCGACTCGAAAAAAATGCATGAGTCAGAAATGTCGTTATATTAAAAAAAAAAAAAAAAGTGACTATATAAACCCTTAAACCAGGGCTGGCATTAGAAATAGGAATGATATGCTAAATAAATGCAAAGTTTCAGAATGGACACCACTCTGAGCAGTGATCCGAAAGAATCGGAAACGGAATTTGATTCGCTTTAACGCGTAGATCAAAGACTCGATTCAGTGAAATGAATCGTATCAATATTTTATATTTAACGCTTCGATATTTTAAAAAAATATATATATATTCTTCTTTTTATTTACACGTAAATTAAACTAACCACTCGTTGCCTTTTCTAGTTGCTGGGAAAAACTTTTTTTTAATTATCATGGGAAGAATACAATCCTACATATATATTGTAATTAAATATTATATTATTTGTATGTAAATCACGTTTGCATATTAAATAGTCAAAAACAGGTCATAAGAGCACAACTTTGCCTTTGCAAACACGTGTAAAAATGTCATAAGTCATATAAAATAAATATAAATAACAGTTCACAGCCAGCTAATGGTCGACAACATCAACAAACTCAGCGATCACGTGAAAACATGTGGCGGCGGTGTAACGAGGAAGCATTTAGCCTTAAATTAAAAAAATAAAATCAATAAAATCAAATTTATACGCACCGTTTTTGCCAGGAGTCGTTCTGAGTCCATATTTTTTTTCACCAGACACTTTGGAAGTCAAACACACAAGATAAACGCGAAAATTCCTCCCTGCATGGCCAATATTTACGGCTATGGACTTCATAAATACATATTTAAAATTTTATTTCCGGATTATGACACGTCAAAATAAAAGTCTTCCGTTGCCCTCACAAAAAAATCCCTGTTGCTGACCATGAAACATATATAGCGCTCTAGGCGTGGTTATTATTAAACATGTTAATAATAATAATAATAATAATAATAATAATAATAATAATAATAATAATAATAAATAAGAAGGGTGCTTGTGTAGGGGAGGTAGAATCTTTTGAAAAGCGGTCGCTCTTGATTGCTATTGGATGCTATTCTGGCGGTCACCGCATGGCGTCGCTGTTGAGAAGCGGAAACATTTCGGAAAAAACACAGTTCAATAGAAGTAGCGGCAGTAATGGCGGCGACCTGTACGTGGAAACCGTGTGAAGAAGCTGGGGAAGAAAGAGCTGTTATTGGTAAATTTAACCACATTAATCATGTAAACTGTCTGACTGGTCAGAAGCTTTGTGTTTGGGTTAAATGTAGAATAAAATGGTTAAGGGATCGTTATTTTTTGATACCCACGTGGGTTGGCTGTGTATGGAACTACACACTGCAGTACAGTGTTTGTTATGAAGCCCGTGTTAAAGTCAAACTCCACCCAGAAACACTTTAAGTAATTTTATACTGAAGTATTTCTGATGTGATTAGTGATCGTGGTGTTAATGTGGTGGCTGGTGCTGTATTTTTATTATTCCTGAGAGAAGGCAGTGGTTGTGTGCCGCTCTGACGTCACCGGGTGACATTACTAGAGCAGTTACAATGGTGTTTAATAGGCAAGAATTATTATTATTATTTTAAGCAATCTCAAGCATAAGTGATAATGATCAGCTTAGAACATCAGCTTCTCTTGTGAAAGTTACAGTATTTATGAAAACGCCAACGCAGAAATAGTGAACTCTCGTTGTTAGGCTGAGTTTGGGTGGAGACTTGGCTCGGGTAGGTAGTGATCTATGGGAGATCACGAGCGTGATGATGTTTGGCGGTGGTACTAGCTTGAAAGTAGAAGCTTTGGAAGTTGATCCGTTTAAGAAGAGTGTACAGATGACGAGGTGCGAGAGATGGACACAATAAAGGATTAAAGCGCCGCTGCATCACGCTCTCTAGGTAGAGGTGAAGTATCCGCTACATACGACTCACCTCATAAGTGGTAATTCGCAGGCTGGAGTGACGTCACTGTTGACCTTCAGCGTATCCCACAATATGATAGGTAACGCCTCCTTGTTCATCTTCTGTTAGAAACAAGCTAACTGTGTGCAGCCATGTTGATTTGAAGGCACGCCGTAAACCGGAACTCGTAGCTGAGAAAACTACCCCAAGTTGACGAGTCGAGAGGGGCGTTTTCTTTCGCTTTTTCCTGACTGGAGGTTAGGAATTACAAGTTGCGACTTGGACTCGGACGCAGAATCAATCCCACTGGCACCACTATCAGCAGGTGGGCATTCTGGGTAATGTAGGAACCTGGAATGTTCCAAAGTGAAAACAGAGCCACGTGTCGCTGAAAGAAGGTTTAATTCATTACAAAATAATGCCACTGAAAAGCAGATGTACAAGTACAACAGTGCAATCAGTGTGCTGATCCTCTTCATCACTACATTCTATACCCATCTATCTGTGTGTGTGTGTATGTGTGTATATATACAGATATAAAATTTCGATTTCTCATCTGTTGTTCATCTTTTGCAGTGAAATTTTCCAATGGACAGGTGAAAAACACAGATCGGCTGAACTTCAGGCTTTTCAAACACTGCGATGAGGCCAACCCGAGAAAGAAAAGCAGGCGCATTGCGGTAACGATGCCTCAAATTAATAATAAACCTATACTTTAACTATGACAGTGGCTTTGCATGGACAAGTCATCGAGCGCTTGTGTATTCCAGGTTGCAGAATCGGACCGGCTGTCGTATGTCGGGAGCAACTTCGGCCCAGGCTCGTTACAGTGCAACAACATGTGCAGGTACGACTGGTTTTAGTCTTTAATACAGACTGTTCAAAACTCGTGTTGGTTCATCTTCTTGGCCACGAGTCAAGGGTACTAATCCCTTCATTAGATGTTGGACATACTGCAGAACCTCATATTGCATTGACGGTCCATCAGATACAACGCAACAAAGCGAACGAATAAAAGCATGCTTGAGCTCTGAAACTAGAATAGGACATTTTTAAATAAAGAAACGTACAGCGTGGTTGGAAGCGATGAGAAAAGATCTGATGAAGTGAATCGTGAAGCTCCATAAATTTTGAACTTTCTATATTGTTTTTTTCTTTTTGCTTCTTCACAGTTATTTCGTGGGTGTCTTGGACAAGACTACCATGCAGATGAAGGTGCAAAGTGCTCAGCTTTTCAACCTGCAGCCCGTCATACCAGGTGCGCGCACACACGCACACACACACACACAGCACAGACTTTCTATAAAATCTGAGCCTAAAACCTCAATTTCAACACACATTCATTAAGTCGACAAATGTTTCTGTTTTAGTGCCTTTTTTAATTGATATCTAGGTCAATTATACAGTAAGGTTTAAAGGGCATATAAGGTCCTATTCATACTGTACCATAAGCATACACTAGATATTTATTGTCTAATGGATTTTGTTGAGGGGAGGGGGATGAAATTTATATTTTGTCTGATCATTCTAGGAGAAACAGCAGCCAATGCTGAGGAAAACGAGAGCAAAAGCTACAGAGAGAAGGTAAGGCAGTGTGCGCTTACTTACAGTGATCATATCCAGGTTTCAGCTTTGACTCAGCGAATCGAAACTAAAAAAAAAAAAAAATGAAAGAGAGAATTTAAAGTCTTGTCCCGAGCCTCTGTCTCGAGACTTGATGCGAAACGGAAAAAACAAATTGATATTTTGTGTTGGTTTTTTTCTGAAACCCTACCCACCAATTGTCTCCTTTGTCCTTTTTGTTCTAAGGGTACGCAAACTTTTGCTCTCGTGTGTGTTTGCAGCTGGACGCTCTCATCGAGGCATTCGGTACGACGAAGCAGAAGCGCGCTCTGAGTTCTAGGCGGCTGAACGAGGTCGGAAATGACGCGCAGCAGAAAGCCGTGGCTCGCGCCGCCAGCAACATCATAGACCAGAAAGGACTGGAAGGTAAATAAAAATAAATAAATAAATAAATAGATAGATAGCACGTGCACGTGTTAGCGGCGTCACAACTCCTTAGTGAACATAGTGACTTAACCAGGGACGCTTCACATAATCTAAGCTTAATAATAAATATGATCGATAAGCAGTTTTCTCCGAGGAGATGTTTATGGAGCAGTTTTGGAAGGAGTCTCCAGTGTCAGCGTTTTGTCACAGTCCGAGCTTCCTGCCATGGAAGAGTCTGAAAAGCTTTTAATATGTGATGTAAGAGGTAACCGGGACGAACTTGTATGGACGTTCCACAACATTAAATGTAACTGTAAATGGAGAAAACGTATAACTTGTTCTTTTGTTCTAAAAAAAAAAAAAAAAAAAAATGCTTTCGTTGGCAAGTTGCTATTGTATGTTATATGTTGCTATAAAACACTGTTTTTAGGATCTCTGCCTTATATACTCTCTCTCTCTCTCTCTCTCTCTCTCCTCTCTCAGCCTTACAGCAGGAAGTGGCAGATTCACAGGCCCTGACTGAATCCACTCTCTTCCTCCCGCCCTGTAACAAGAATGCAGCTAACCGTGAGGACGTTTACCCCTTTGATGGCTGTATCCTTCTCTAGCGAAAGAAAGAGCAAAAACGAGTAAACTGTACGAGACTACAGCTCCGCTGAGCGTCAGTCTAGCGTCGGATGCTTCCCTAACCTTTTAAGCAAACGACTCCAAAACTGATATCATAAACTTAACTAAAACTTTCTGCCGTCGTCGTGATTGTTGTCATGAGCCGCGTCTCAAATCGAAAACTCGGACCTTACATTCAAATGTCGTCACTGATCTAGAAAATCCAGGAGACTGGTGCAAAGAACGGAGCTTTTGGAAGGTTTCTAGGTTACACGCCAGGTTTTTAAGATGTTAACAGTAATAGGAAAAGCCGGTTAATATTTTCGGGTGAACTGTCCCTTTTAAATATGCAATTTGGGACACAGCACTAGCATGTTTAGGGGATAGGGAGAGAGAGAAAATCTGGGATTTGGGAGCGTCTGCACTATGAAAAGAGACATTACTGAAAGTTACAAATGTTCACTGCGAGTTCCTGAACGTCACATTAGTGCTGTCTCCAGCCGAGTTTACCTCGCTCACGCAGCTTGGTGAGAAAATGGCGGGACTTACTTCTGAAGACCAGATGACCAAAGATGGCTTCTTGTAAGACGAGATTCATGAACATTTTGGCTCTAGTGGTAGCCATGTTAACATATTTTCTTAGCTATTATGCCTCTAATTGCATTAAATCATAATCATAATCACAATAGCTTTTATTTGTATAGTCTCTCTCTCACTCACGAAGGTGAAATATTTACTCCATCATATATATTTTTCCCCCTACGTACGTCATGTTTCATTTGGTTCATTTGTAGTCTTTTAGCTTTGTTGCCATACCTTCACTAACTTTTTTTTTTTTTTTTTTGGTTTTGTAGTCCCGAGACGGTGAAGGAGCTTTTGAAATGCCTTCCCAAAGAAGGGGAAGATCGAGACAGACACGCACGCTGTGCCTGGTACCTGTCTTTCCTCATCAGACTTGCACAAATGAAAAAACTGGACCGCAAGTGTGAGTACTGGCTGTAAATCTCATCCCCACCCAGCAGTATCAGTCTAAAAAAAAAAGAAATGATTTACTATTGCACCATCTTGGTCTTGTTTGTCCAGGATCCGAGACGTTTTGTCTTGTTTAAATGCTGAGTATTTGCAGAGCAGCAAGAACGTTAAAAATGCCGAACGCAAATATGCACACGATGAAAGGTAGACCCAAAGAGGTTTTTATTTCATATGTTTCTGCGTGTTTTTTTTTGTTTTTGTTTTTATTTTTCTTTCTGGAAGTTGGCGAGAACGAATGTCCGCAAGCCGTCTTCAGGAAAGTGCAGAAGAACTTCACAGTGGAGAGTTTCGATAAAGGAAGGTTTGTGAATGTTCGGCTTTCTGGTCAATTTCATAGAAATTTCCCTGTGCTTAAAAAAAAAGCAAGAAAAAAAAAAACCTGTGCTGGTTTTGTACTCTGAAATGTTATAAGAGTATAAGTCCATGCTTAAGAGTGACATCACCGTGCATCAACACACACTCGACTCAAGAGCAGACTAAAAATTCGAACAAAATGAGTCATTTATTTGTGCTGTACAACAAAAAAAAAAAAAAAAAAAAAGGAAAAAAAGTTTTCTTTCTCAGAAACCAAACCCCGCACAAACAAATGACACGTTTAATTTTCTCCATTTCGTCGTTAATACATTATTCCGTTTCTTAAAGAATGGAGCGTGAGGTGATTTTACATTTTTATAAAGTCATACGGTACCTCGTTATTTGATGATTTGTAAATATACTAAACTATTTCATTTATAAATCTTTTCTTTAATAGAACCCTAATAGGCGTTCCCTGTGACCGAGGGTTCCAAGAAGAACCCCTTTAGGAAACTAAGAACGTTTAATTATCCCAAGAACCCTTGAGGAACTCGGGGCGTACTGGTGTGATGGATACCAAAGCAAAATTATCATTATTTATAAAAAAATTCTACAGTATATTGTGATTTACGGAATATCATACGCACGATTCGAAGTGATTATGAATGATGAATGTCTGTTCATATATATGTGTGTATATATATATAAAAATTTCTTTTTTTAAATGCACTGGCTGTAAAATGATTTCTGGAGATCATTCATATGATGCTATTTTTCTCCATTTCTCTCGCCTTTCTCCCTCCCAGACTGAAGAGTACAGTGACCGCGTCTACAGTCATTAAGATCGCGTCCCACTGCCTTGCTTTGCTGCTTCATATCGGAGACCAGAAAGTAGACCTCACACTCTTACACAGAGACCTGTTCATCAGCGAAACCAAGTCAGTCTCACACACACACACACACACACACACACACACACACGGCTACCCAAGCATTTCACTTTTCTATCCGCTCATAACTGTGATGTACAATGATTGATTCATTTACAACACTGGACTTCACAGGTTTATATTAATGCGCTCGTTCTAATATGTTGTCATTTCTCTAGTGACAACTTACACAGGGACTTGTATAGTCTATAGTCTATAGTGTATAGTGTGATCTCTACATAAACGTGTTATTGCTGATATGGTGACGCTTGCTGTTTTATGTAGCGTTTGTGGAAGGAGTCTCCAGTGTCAGCAGGGGTAAAGCTGTGCACAGCTGCTATAACATAAGCGATAACATGAGGTTTGGCGGATGTTCCACAACTTCAAATGTACCTATGAACGGAACAAAAGTGTCGTTCTTAAATAAACAAATAGTACTTGCTGGCAAATTGGTGTGGTATAAGAGGAATAAAACACTGTGCTGTTGTATAGTGTATAGTCATATAACGGCAGACGATTGTTTGTTTTTAGGATGCTGGAGGTGGCAAAGGCCATGGGGCTCACGCTTTCCCGCCAGTCCATCCACAGTTTGGAGGAGTCAGGGCTACAGGATGACCACAGGATGGCCTCGCTGGAGCTGCCACTCGTACGCTACGAACGGCGCATGGAGAGCCGCAAACGCAAGAAAATGAAATGAGTGGGACGAATGAATGATACATTTTGTACGTCCGTTGGTAGTCCGTCACATGCAGCCCAAATTCAGTTCCTTTCACTATTAGTGGGGGAAAAAAATGAAATAAACTTAGTGTATGTCTATCTATTAGCAATGCTGTATATGATTATACCAAAATTATCAAGTTTTCCTCAAAAGATGTGATCTGATGACTCCATACACACTTCCATCAGATGTCCGGTAGGTTTCAGGGAGCAAGAAAGACACGTGAGTGAACACAAGCTATTTCCGTTTTTTTTTTGTCCATGTTGTGAATAAAAATGAGTCATTTTCTTGTAATGAGCAAATCTCCTGTGCGCGCCACACAAAGGACGGGAAGGCAGTCGATCCAACCTCGATACGTGTGGCTCATTAGAACAAGACCCAGATGTCAACATGGTGCTCATTTCCTGACAAGACTGCGGAACATCTGTTTATAGGAAAATAATGACTGGACCAGATTGAATTATTCATGCCATGCCATGCCATTCTGCTTGAACTTGCACGTGTGCGAGTTGTATTTAGGTAGAATATGGCTGCAATTCATCATTCATTCACCTCCGGTTCTGGATTTCTGAAGTAGTAGAAGATGATGTATTAACTTTTTTTTTGTTGTTGTAAAATTAGATACATACGGTTACCTTTAGAACTCCACTGACAGTTGGGTCTTTTATAAACCGTTGCTCCTTATCTAATGTCTCTCTCACACACACACACACACACACACACACACACACACACACACACACACACACACACACACACACACACACACACACACACACACACACACAAGTAAAACAAGGCACGTTTGAAATGATTACCATATTTATCATTAAGACTGTACAACATGTATAAAAAATAAAGGCATACAGTAAAAATAGGCACATTTTAGACATCACATATTGCACTATTTAAGATAAAGGGCAAAAAAAAAAAATCAAAAGAGAACTTTTTACAATGGTGAATTAATTACAGCAAAGAAAATCTCGACCTACGCAGGTTCGATCCAGCTACATCTCAAACCTCGGAGAAGATTAGAAAATAATTCTTGTTTATTATGTAGATTGTCACTACTAAGGTTTTCTTGAATTTGTACATTTGGCAGAAGATTTTAATTCAGAGGGATTTACAATTGAGACAGGATACGATCCAAGTAGACAGCTTAGACATCTTAACCACTGAGCCATAACTGCACTACCGCTTATTTACTGAGTGGTTGCCAGGTTGCAAGGGGGGGGGGGATCTCTCTGAAATGTGCACAGCAGCATAAACCTCAAGGGGCCATGCTGAGGCTGAATAACATCACCTCATGCTGTGGCGGAGCCTGTTATGCCAATGTTCCGTCCGTCGCTCAGGCGGGGGAGCTGCCGCAGGAACGAGCAGGACTCCAATTCCCACAGTGCACCTCACCTGTTTACAAACTATTCTGGGCCCCATCTGTCACTCGGGACGGACAGGGGAAGAAACCACGTGCTGTGCATTAGTCCGTAACTTTCGTTCGCTCTGACCGGGAACGTTGTCGCTGGTTCTAAGGTTAATACATGGATAAAAAATAAACTGTTAAAGAACGTGAACGTATGACTATCTAGCAACTATATGCGTGTATCCAGGTATGTATGTATCTATAGTGACACCAAAATCACGAACCTATCCTACATTTTTTGAAAAACTTTGGTGAGTTTGACATGGTTTTAGTTTTGGGTTGATAGTCAATTGGTTCCTTGTCCACATGTTGTTGTTCTTTTGGCTGCTCCCATTAGGGGTCGCCATAGCAGATCATTGGTCCGCCTATTTGATTTGGCACAGTTTTTTTTTTTTTTTTTTAAATGCCGGATGCCCTTCCTTCCGATTTTATCCGGGCTTGGGACCGGCGCTTGGAGTGCACCGTCTTGTGCAACCCCAGTGGCTGGGATCGGTTCCCTGGCCGGGAATCGAACCCAGGCCGCAGCCTAGCCACTAGTCCTCCAGGGACCCCTTATCCTATCTGCATAAAGATGTGAAAAATATTCAGCTTCAAGGCTTCAGAGATCAAGAGTGAAACAGAATTCAGCATGAACAGTTTCAACAAGGACCTCTGCAAAACTTCTGAAACCAGTGGTATCACATCCTTCCTTTGGTGGCTCTAAAGAGACAGTTTCAGTAAGCGCAGTCCCTTTTCAACCCCGTCCGTGTATCCTCTTTCTTTGTCCCATGTGTTGGAGGAGTAGATGTGCTGTATCTGGCATGTAACTTGGGAGACTAGCTGACCAGAACACAGTACTGAGGGAACAGCATCTTTCAAATGTAGCTGGTAGCCTGGGAAAACCCTTCATGGCCATTTTGACATCCGGTATCTGATTACAAAGTAAATCGGTTAGGCTAAATTCATTTCACTGGCTATCCAACAACTTGACCAAAATTCACTGTGTACGGAACTTATGCTTAGCTAACAAGGTTTTACATCAGACCACCACACATATATCCATGCCATTTTCACCCATCTCCGAGTTGTCAGTTACTAAGATAAAAGTTCCTTGAGTTAATATTTATTTAGGACAGTGTCCCTAAGTGCTTTAATCCAACACCTAATTTCCGTAGGTGCAAAAAGTGACTTATAGTCCCTCATAGAATGCAACAGAAGATGCTGCCGTTGTTATGGCAGCCGCTCTCTACAGTGGCAGTGATTCTGCTCGTCATGCTAATGGCGAGGTGGGCAGGGCGTGACGAAGGGGCAGAACTTGGGGGATTGTTGCTGAGAGGACGAGGCGGTGGGTTTTCCAGAGCCCAGCTTGTGTTTGGTCTGAGAAGTAAGAGAATGGACGATTAAGTGGAAAAAAAAACCAAAAAAACTCTAATTTTGCAACCAGAGAGAGAACACACTTACGTCTCATTTACCTGTGTGTGAGCAGAGTGTTGCTGAGCACGACACACTCTTGGTTGAGTGGGTCAGTGTATATGTGCGGTTTATTGTTGTCAGGGTAGCCCTGGTACACCAGATTTTCCTGGATCACACCTCGGACCCTCTCTCTTACAGCGATAGCACAACCACGCAAAGACTGCACACGATTCCTCAGAACCTGCAAACAAGGCACATGCAATATACCGTTTTTTTTTTTTTTTTTTAAGTATTAGTTGAAGCAGTTAGTAGATATAGTTAGAAATCCCAAGCAAAGCTTACTTTCACATCTGCGCTTTCTATCAGTCGGATCCCGACTGCCCCGTTCCCGGCCACGTCGTTTTCCACGATCTGGCCGTCACCACGGAAGCACACGCCAGGGTAACTGTTACCGTAAATGCCATTGCCTCGGAGCTCCACTCGGCATTCTCGGTCTACCGTGATCCCGGCCCTGCCGTTGCCATGGACGCAGTTGCTGACAAGTCGCGTCAGCTGCACGCTCTGAACGATGGCCACGCCTGCCGCCCGGTTGCCGGCCACCATGTTACCCACCACATTCAGCGCCTCACTGCTTTTCACATACACGCCCACTGCTGTGTTACACAGACACCAAACGATAAGCCAATGGAAAGATCGTGTTCTAACTTACAAACAGTGAAAACACAGGATTTAAAAGAGAACAAGAGAGTACTTTTAATGAATGCCTGGAGCTTGCGTTGCAAAGAACAGAAATGGATAGTGAATAAAAACTTGTTGAACGCAAGTGTTAAGGTGGTAAGAGGAATGCAGAGGCAGTATTTGCCAGTCAGCTGGCTGAAGATATTCAGTCATCCAGGTCATCCATTCTGAAAGACTGATAACAGTGATTCAGAGAGATTGGACCTTCACCAAAGACATAAAGAATTATTTTTTTCCGTAAAAAGGATCCCATGTTATTTAGGAGGTGGGGCACGCTTAAAAGTACCTGCGACATTAAAAACGAACATCCGATTAACTATTTATTACTTTAATTAAGAATGGAGTCAGTCAGGTTATAAATGTACTTGTGTTATATAACATCCACAATAACCACTGATAACCAACCACCAAAAAGGTCAGTGACTGGGTAAGGAGGATATTAGTCAGAGAAACAACAAGAGGCCAATGAGAACTCTGAAGGAGCTGGAGAGATCCATAGCCCAGAAGCTGTTCACAGGACTATAGACTGGATCCTGCATAAAGCTGGGCTTTATGGAAGACTAGCGAGCCATATTAAATCCTGTTGGGATGGTGCAAAAAAGACACATTTGCAAACGTGTGGAAAAAGTTTCTCAGCAATGATGAGACCAAAACTGAACCTGTTGGCACAAAGCACTACATTGGCAGACACCCGACCCTGCTTATACCGTGAAGCATGGTGGTGGAAGCATCATGCTGAGAGTTACCATTAGCAACTCAGTAGCTTCTCTGACTAATTCCTTGAACATGAATGAGTAACAAAACATCTTCAAAGTACACTAAAAGTCATGCCTTGACCTGCTACTACTACTACTACTACTACTACTCTTCCATGTATAATTCAAGTTTTCAATGTTTCTCACCTC
This sequence comes from Pangasius djambal, assembly GCA_022985145.1. Classification (NCBI taxonomy): domain Eukaryota; kingdom Metazoa; phylum Chordata; class Actinopteri; order Siluriformes; family Pangasiidae; genus Pangasius; species Pangasius djambal. Next base: position 11,116,914 of record CM041002.1, on the reverse strand, counting down.
CATTTTGGCTTATGCAGTTATTCTCCACTAAAGCCACAGTGATTGGGCGGCGGGTTGAGAATCGCTCGTCCTCACTGTCCATGTCGCTCTCCCATGCTAGCAGCTCACCTTCTTCGTGAAAGTTCTCCTGGCCTCCTCTCTCCCTCTCTCCTCCTCCTCCTCCTCGCTCACTTCCTGCTGAAAATGCTGGATCCTTCCGGCAAAACACGGCCAGCCCATACATGCGGTTATGGGTTATGTAGTTTCCGATCAGCTGCGGAAGGCTCGATAACATCACCCACACACCACAGCCCCTGTTGCCTACCAGAACAAATGTGAGGGAACTGAACGGTTTAAGCTCTTCATGCGTTCAAGTGATGTTAAGATTATTTAAAGTGCTTTTCAGTGTTCTACTTCACATAATTAAAATTATACATTATTTTTAACGCGACCAAATATGTTAACTGCTGGTAAATTTGCTCAGTTTGCACTGACAACTTATCAGATAGTAAAGTATCAGTGACCAAACCATCAACAATCCATAACACCTCCAATTTTCCACGGTCACTACAATCACCCAAGCTAGTTTACTAGCTAGTATGATTTTGTTCATCACTTACATTAGCTAATTTAGCTCTACTGTGGACAGAATAAAATAGACGGACCTTTAGAGGGAGAAAACGGCATTTTAAGGAGACAGGAAGTTCTCACCATAGATGTGGTTGCCCTCAATGAGACCCCTTCCTCTCTCCCCCACCACCACTCCGTCAGAGTATCCATGACAGATGAAGTTATTGCGCAGGATTGGATCACCTCCTCGACGGATGTCAGCACCACCCCACTGATTCTGCCTTATCACATTCTCTAAAAGCAAAGAAATAGATAAGATAGGCAGACAGAAAAAATAAAGATAGGGTTTTTATCTGCTTGATACTGATAAAGAGCTGATGGACACACTTCAAATTAAAAACACTGACATTTCGGGTACCTGTACAATTACTTTGAGTTTGTTACTGTACCTATGTCTGGTTTTTACATGAGATTTTCTTTCACTAAAAACACTTTTGACTTTTACTCACTACATTTCAAAGGAGAAAAAAACCTACTTTCAACTCGCTCCTTTTTCCAGCACTACGTCACAACGTTTCTCTCAGACGGTATCTTTTTTTTTTTTTTTTTTAGCATCAGACAGTTTCAAGGAGATCTTGATCTAAATTCCTAACAGATCTAAACTTTAACAGCAAGAAAGAGTCCTAATACCCCTCACTGTAATCTGTGTATTACGACATACACTTTGTATTTATCGAGGCAGATTGTATTGATAGGTAGCGATTAGCATTAGCTGCGTTGCAAATTAATTCCCCACCTCCAACCAGTCAAAGTCACAGAAAACACCTCCTCAACTTGAAATGTCAACTCGTCAATTTGGCATAGTCTCTCGACTACCAGTTCCTTCCCTTTTTATGGAGTGACGTCAAATCAACATGGCCGCTCACACTGTGAACAAAGTAAACATCCCCTTTCTCTACTTTTAAATTAATTTTTTAGCAGTATTAGCTTTAGATCAATTCATATACAGACAAATTACTCAGTTAAATCTATAACACTGACCATACTAATCATTTTGAGAAGGTAATTATCAACGTTAGAGGTATCACTGGCTAGTTCGCTGGCTAGCTTGTTGCTCCGCTACTAGCTATTGTCCAGTGTTGTTACTGTACTGCAATTTCAGTCTAAAATCTTGCATGAATATATGAAGGTCACTTCAGTAGAACAGAACCAAGCCTAAAAGTGCAGTTAAACTATCTTTTTATGAGCTTTACATACTCTTACAGAGCAAACAAAAGACACATTTTCGTGAAGGCATCCATGTTTTTCTCCCACTTCACACGTCAAATGTGCCAAAGTGGGAAATGACGTTAATATACGTAACTTGCAAATTCCCACTTACAAGGCACCATGAACGCAGCATTATTATCATGCTAGCTAACAACTGAGAGCTGTTGTTAGTCAGTATTAGCTAATGGCTAATGGCTAATGGCACATTCCTTGGTTCCTTGGTGAAAGAGGCACTAATTTACCATCAGTACAGTAACAGCGGACGTCTATTCGTTTATGAATTCGTTTATGAATATTTCCGCTAAGAGGATACTGGAAATGGCAGTAACCTCATGTGCTTCAGTGATCAATCTGTGTAATGTATATAATCAGACATAATTAATGATCATACAAACCAGTAATCAGTCCTCTTCCATTCTCATTAACAGCAATGCCAGCAGCAAGACCTTGGAATATGTGATTTCCACTGACAGAAAGAGAAAAAGTGGGGAAATGAGTGTTCGTTGTGTATTTGTATTTGTATTTGCATTTACGCTTATTAATTAGACTTTATCCAAAGCAGTATACGCGTGAGGTGGAATCCAATGCAGTACAGTTAAAGACTGTAGCTAATCTTTTTCGTTTTCAAGACTGTCAGTTTCTGATCATAGCACTCAACCCGGCAGTGATATGGAGGGCTGGCACAACATCCATAACAGTAGCCAGCCTACAGGGGGTTTTTCCACCATGTTCAACTCCAGAGCCACAGATCTGACTCTAAACTAGCTGGGAGGGACTGGACGGTGATGTGCAACCCGTGGCTCTTTCACACAGCACTTATCACACACAATTCACTATACCACAGGATTTTATTTACATTTTATTTTGGTTTAAATGACAAAATAAAATATCGATGGGAGGAATTCCTTCAGGAGCATGCAGGAATGGGATTTAAAAAAAAAGTCTCACAGTCACCTGTTAATGATCCTTTAAAGCAAAAGAGTTTTTATTTCCCCCACCGTAGTCTTGTGCCGTTGACTATAGAATTATTTTCAGACTAACAACTTACATTTAGACTGTTTTCATTACTTTCTGCCTGCATCTCCTTACCATCTGCCTCACAGTTTTTTCCCAACTCCCACAGACTAGTAATGCATTATCAACTAATCGACTACCCCTACTATATAGTAAGTGTACCTAAAAAAACTGTTAACTTAGTGTAAAGTAACTAAGCAAGCAAATTGAGGGCTTGCTATTAGGGGAAAATAATCAACAATGATGATTACATTGTTGTTCAGAAACTGCTGATCTCCTGAGATTTTCACACACAACAGTCTCTAGAGTTTACACAGAATGGTTACAAGGAGTGAGTGAAACGCTTTGTCGATAAGAGAGATCAGAGGAGAATGACCAGACTGCTTTGAGCTTTTCTGCTCACCACGGTTGTAAAGAGTGATTATACGAGTTACTATATCCTTCCTGGCAGCTCAAACTAATCTCGAACTGAGCTCTTAACCCATATCATGTGCATGATTTTATGCACCGCACTGCTGCCACATGATTGGCTGATTAGATACCTGCATGAATGTGCAGGTATTCCTAATAAAGTAGACGGTGAGTGTAGTTTAATGTATAGCTTTGTGGAACATCCATGAATCAAGTTAGTGCAACGTTATAGCCTCTTACAAAACGCTGACACTGGAGACTCCTTCCATAAATGTTAAATAAACGTCTCCTCGCAGAAAACCTCACCATATAGACGATTATACGCATTTTAATCCGTTTATGTGGAACGTCTGTCATACAAGTCCCTGTGTAAGTTGTTACTTTAGAAACAATAACATTATATAACATTTATCAACTCCTTCTGACCAATCAGATTCGAGCATTCGACAGTGCTGTGGTTTAAGGAACAACATTTATAAGCTGTCCATGTAGCTAACCAGATGAAGATAGTACAGAGGCTTGTATAAGACACACACACACACACACACACACACACACACACAGATTCTCTGCTACCTGACCACAGGATTGCCGTTGAAAAGAATGTAGACTCCGGCTTCTTTGTTGCCGTAGATCTGGTTGCTGCGGATGGAACCTTTCCCGTTGCCCAGGACGACGATCCCGGAGCGTAGGCCGCTGTGGATTTTGTTACACTGCAGCCGTGAAAAGAGAGGGAAAGGAGAGAAAAGTGGGATTAATAGCATTCGAATTTAGAAGAAAAAGACTTAAAGGTTCTCAGACTATCAAAGCTGTGTTTTCCCAGCACCAATGAAGACTAGATATGCTTTGGGACGACCTAGAATAAATAATATGCTAAATATTAGTATGTAATGTATCAGAATTGTTGGATCAAAGGTCACACAGTAGCTTGTTTTTTTTTTAAACCACACTTCTGTTCATTGAGCTGGGGAAAAAAAAAAAAAAAAAAGCACTATCTGCAAAGCACCAAATCAGCAATAACTTAAGTCCACTGACCAGGAAATCAACTCAGTGGGAAGTTAATAGTTACCAGGATGATGGGATTGGCTCCTTTGCGTATATCTAGTCCTGCTTCGCCGTTGGAGTGGATGTTATTTTCAGCGATGAGGCCTTGAGCAGAGAGCCGCAAGAAAACACCAGATGCTCGGCACCCACTCACTTCGTTACGCAACATCACCATCTAACACAGGAAGAGAGATCCCCAGTAAATATGCTCAGGCTTCCCAAGAAGTATGTGCCATAAATGGTCGTTTTTTTTTTTGAATGACAGGTCACATGTACGGGAGGATCAGCCAGACTTCATCAGAGTTGCGTGCTGAAAGATCACCCTTAGGCTTCTATTATGCAATGTACTGCAAAGTATTAATTTCATTTTATTATGGTGACTCTCGATTGAAATTTGAAATGTGTTTCCACACATGATCGCTTCCTGATACAGCTGAGCATGTTGGCTAGACGCCTAAAATAAAATTTTGAATCACCTTCCTTACAATGAGCCAAAGAGGCAGTTTTGTGGCTAGCTTTTTTCCTAGAGATACGTAAACCTAAACACTATTTAATGTTACAGGAATTCAGCTCGCATACAGTATTTGCCAGGATTCTTGACCAGATAGAATCCTGAGAATTTTGTTTGAGTAAAAACACCTCCCAAAATAGGTGTACATATCCACCCCTATACCCTAAATAAATGCTGAGTAACGTTACGTGGCAACATGTCCTCCTGTCATCAGACATGATTGTTGTAACTTCCACATTAGCTAACTTTGGATTGCAACTGCAATTGTGGCACTTCTGTTTTTTTTTTTTTTTGTACACAAATGACCTGTCCTGTCCAAGGTTCCCTTTAAGTATTTACGATGTATACGGCTAAAGCATGTGGTCCAACGCATCAGAAGTTAGTCTTCGTCATATATAACGAGAGGTTTTACGTAAAAGGAGCAGGAGATTAAGTAAGGAATAAAACCCAAGTGAGGTGTTATAGGGAAAAAAAAAATAAAAAAAATCAACAACAGGGTCCTGATGTACAACAAAATTGAGTTTTTATAGGTTTATAGTTACGTTTAGTATCATGGAACGTCTGTGAAACAAGCTAGGTCCTGTTATCACTAACATAACAGCAGCTATGAACAGTCATTCCCTCACCAGCCTCTCTTTTTTCCTCATTAACACAAAAAAATGGCATGTTACCAAGAAAGCAGAAGTCCTCTGTCCTGAAGCCTTTTCCATGTCAGAGAACTTACAGCATTATCTCTGACCGTTACAAAGCACCGACTCCCGAGACTCTTTCCCAAAAAATGCTAAATAAATGTCTCCTTACAGAAAACTTCATCTGTCAAGTCCCTGTGCAAGTTGTTACTATAGAAACAGTAAGGTATGAGAACAAGTACATTATTATAAGTGTGATTTACCATGAAGTCAGAAATATTGTCAGACCTGCTAATCGAGGTTAATTAACACCTTAGAGTCATTCATAGACTCAATCCTGAGGCACAAAACGACCTGCCCTGACTTTGTGATGTCACTGTTGAATCGTTTCTCATTGGTAACGCATGAAGGCAATAAGGTTAAGATTAGATACATTGGGTAGAAGACTCTTAGTTAGTTCGTAGTACAATCAACCAATTACAACATATTCTTGAGTGTCAAAGATGATATTTCTTATTTGATAAAGCTATAGACTAGGTATGCCTAATATACCGGTCATTTTTATTTAAGGGCCCTATGCTAAGATACAAAGATATAGTGCGTGTTCGAGATTAGCCAGACGGTTGACGTTCACCTCTCTTGCTTACCTTGGCATACTGGATGCAGCGCACTGCATAGTTGAGTCCTCGGAACACGTTGGCTTCCAGTCTCGCCTGGGCATGGTTGCACAGATGAACGCCCCCTTTGCCATCCCGCAGCAGGCAGTGGCGCAGTAAGCAGCCTTGCACTGAATTTGCCAGCTCCTGTGCCTCAGCATCCCTCTGCAGCTCTGCACTTAGGCTCAGCAGCACAGGAAGCATGGAGAAATCAGGCTTCCGCGGCTCCGAGAGGTGCGCAAGCCCATGCTGCTCGTAAGAGAGCGCGTAACCCGAGCTATTTCCATTCTCTACTTTTTCATCGTCACCAGAATCGCTGGATGTGTCCATGCTGTCATCCTCGATCATAGTACCCTCCTGGCCTGAAAGCAGACCTCCATTAAGGGGTTTCGATTTGGTCCAGCCAGTTTCCCAGTCCATGTCCTGTTTAGTCCAGTCCTCTAGGGCAGAATCTCTGGGACTGACTCCACCCAGGTTGTCTTTTGCCTCCTGACTGCTCGTAGACATGGTCGAGACGGTTAACATTTTGGCCAAAGCAGCCAGGTGTTTACAAGCCCAGTTGCGCTCAGAAACCGGTGGGCCTTCCACAGTGACAGAGGCAGAGTCACCACCGGAAAACTCACAGCTGTCCATTAGGCTGATGGCCACACCCAGAAAGTGGGCGGAGCTGCCCTGGGCGAATGAACAGAAGCGAGCCTGGCAGGTGCCCGGTCCTCTGACATGCAACTGACAGCCCTCGAAGTTGCAGTTGTCCAACTGGACATGACCTGAAGATGTCTAGCGAATGCAAAACAGAAAAATGTTAGTTATTTCATAATCATGATTTCATCGCTTTGGAATTTTGGCACCTTTTTCCTGTCAAGGAAAGGAATATCGTACTGGAAACTCATATTTGTATTTTCATTTCATACAAAAGACAAATCAACAACCCAACTCTGTGCATGCTATATATATATATATATATAAACTGTGAAGTGTGTGTGTGTGTATTTGCTTACCTTATACACCACTGGTGAAAACCAGGCTGGCATCAAAACCAAATTACACAGCCTGGCAGTAGGGCACTGCTGATCGAAGCTCACCAACAAAGCCACGTCACCAAGCTTCCCCATCCCTACGATCTCAACAGGCACTTTCAGAGTCACCTCTGCCTGCTCTTCATAGATGCCCGGGTGGAGCAGCAGCCTATCGTATGGCCCAGCAGTCGCCAGTGCCCCTCTCAGTGTCTCGTAGCCATGCCCGGGCACGGAGCCCACATGCCACACTTTCCTGTCCTTCCTGCGCCGGAACAGGTGCAGGCAGGTAGACGAGTGGAGCTCAGCTCCATTCTGCGTCCATGTGCGGCTGGCCAGGGCTTGTTGGCGCAGCGCCTCGCGCCAGGATGGTGGTGCCAGGTGAGGTCGACGTGGCCAATTTGGATGCCGCCACTCTGGGAGGCCCAGACAAAGCTGGCGCCAGCGCGTGCTATCCAGGCTCAGTACGAGTTCCCGCCACGCGTGGCAGACCAGGCAACAACGGCCCAAGTCAGCCAAGGGTAGATAAGCCAGGATAAGACGCCACAGCTCTGCGGGCAGGCTGGATGCCTCCATCGCTGACGCAGTGGGTTAGGGCATATGCGGGGAAATCACCTAGAAGGGAAGAAAGGGAAGATACGTACATACACATGTATATGTAAGAGCAATAGACCTAGTAAACATATACAATACAATGCATACAGGACTACACTACCATAGCTACACTGAAAAGTGCAGTAGTGCAGATTAGTAGTTGTTTATAAGACGGGGTTTATAAGCTTCTGTGCTGTTAGACCTAAGCTTATTTAAGAACAGATCTATGGATCTAGGTGATATTTTTGTGCACTGATCTCCAGAGTCATGCATCTTCTACTACAGAGTTGTGCACACCATCTACAAAATGCAGTCTGATATTGTACTGAAAATAACCTCTAGCTAGAAATGCACATCATCCCGTGATCAGAAAGCTGTCATCTTTCATCTGAACACTGCATTCATGCAACAACAAAAAAATGGCCCAGAAAAAGCAGCAGGAAGCTTCTAGTGCAACTTTTGAGCTTCACGCTACGGCAGAGGAAGAGGCATCAACACAGTATGACGTCAAAATCTTTCCACACGCAGGGAATAGATAGTAACAGCATTTAAACCTACCTTCTGCTTCATCGCTGCCGACTGCGACTTCATTTTTCAAGCCAAAGCTTGAATCGCTCGCATCGCATAAACATCACAAGCGCCTTGTTTTTTCCTCGCGCTCGCTCCCGTTTTCTAAAGGCGTGGAAACAGAAAAAAGGGGGGCGTGGTTTAACAGTGTTCTCACAAAGGGGCGGGGTCAGTGGGTTACGTGCTAACAGCACAGCGTGCATTTCTGTTATTTTCTACCTAATTCGAAAACAAATGATACAATATAATAGATATTTGTATTATACAATGTGTATAATTGTTTTTTTGGGGGGGGGTTTGATTTTTCCTATAATAACCCTGCCCTGTAGTCTTTTTCACTGAAAAAAAAAAATTTACAAATAGCAAATCAAAATCACTAATATTTTAATATTTAAAATTTTCCAAACATGATGATTTGGGGATATTGGCAATAAAAAATAAATAGCAGTCTGGATCTGTATATGCTTCATATAACTCTGAGATCTCTGACTGTCTTGCTGAATGAAATGGTTAGATGGTTAGAAGGGAGAGATAAAGTGAAAGAGAGACAGATAGAGAAACAGAAAGAGAGAGAGAGAGAGAGAGAGAGAGAGAGAGAGAGAATAACAGAGACGGACAGAGAAAGACAGATAGAGTGAAACAGACAGATGGACAGGGAGAGGCAGACAGAGAGATAGGTACAAAGTGAGAGAGATAGAGAGGGGGAGACAAAGACAAAGAAAGACAGAGTGAGGGAGAGACAGACAGACAGATAGATAGATAGATAGATAGATAGATAGATAGATAGATAGATAGAGTTGGGTCCATAAGTATTTGGACAATGACTCCATTCCATCCATTTTCTGTACTGCTTATCCTACACAGGGTCGCAGGGAGCCTGGAGCCTACCCCAGGGGACTTGGAGCACAAGCCAGGGGACACCCTGGACCGGGTGCCAACTCATTGGAGGGCACAATCACACACATATTCACACACTAGGGACAATTTTGGAAATACTAATCAGCCTACACAGCATATCTTTAGACTGAGGGAGGAAACCAGAGTACCCAGAGGAAATCGAGAACATGCAAACTCCATGCACACACAGCGGAGGCTGGATTCGAACCCCAACCCCGGAGGTGCGAGGAAAACTTGCTCGCCGACAGTGACCAATTTTTTTTATTTTGCCATGTACACCACATATAGGGATTTGAAACAAAGCAATCAAGATGTAATTGAAGTATAGACTTTCAGCTTTAATTCAAGGGGTTTAACAAAAATATTGCATTAACTGTTTAGGAATTGCAGCCATATTTTACAGAGTCCCTCCATTCTCACAGGCTCAAAAGTAATTGAACAATTGAATGATAAGCGGTTTCATGGCCAAATGTGGCCTGTTTCCTTGTTATTTCATGACAAATCAAGGAGATAAACGGTCTAGAGTTGATTCCAAGTGTTCACTTTGTATTTGGTAGCTGTTCATGGGAACTCTCAATATGTGGTCCAAACAGGTGTTGATGTAAGTGAAGGAGGCCATCATAAGGCTGAAAAAACAAAACAGACCTATCCGAGAAACTAGCAGAAAATTTATGAGTGGCCAATCAACAATCTGGTACATTCTTAAAAAGAAGGAATGCACTGGCGAGCTCAGCAGCACCAAAAGACCTGGAAGACCACGGAAGACAACTAAAGTGGATGATCGCAGAATTCATTCCTTAGTGAAGGAAAACCCCTTCACAACATCTAGCCATGTCAAGACCACTCTGGAGGAGGTAGGCGTATCATTATCAAAGTCTACAATCAAGAGACACCTTCATGAATATAAATACAGACAGTTTACTTCAAGAGGCAAACCCACTCAAGAACAGATTAGACTTTGCTAGAAAACATATATATATTAAAAAAAAAGCTTGTCCAGTTCTGGAACAAGATTGTTTGGGCAGATGAAACCAAGAATGATGGGAAGAGAAGAGTATGGAGAAGGAAAGGAAGGGCTAATGATCCAATGCATACCACATCATCTGTCATACATGGTGGAGGTAGTGTTATGGCATGGGCATGTATGGCTGCCAATGGAACTGGTTCACTAGTGTTTATTGATGATGTGACTGCTGATAGAAGTAGCAGGATGAATTCTGAAGTATATAGAGCTATACTTTCTGCTCAGATTCAGGTTTTTAATGCTGCAAAACCGATAGGACGGCGCTTCACAGTACAGATGGATAATGAAAAAAAAAAAAAAACTTACAGTTAAAGCAGCCCAAGAGCTTCCTAAGGCAAAGAAATGGAATGTTCTTAAATGGCCAAGTCAGTCACCTGACCTCAACCCAATTGAGCATACTTCTTGGGGAAAAATACAGTGAGAGAGAGAGACAGACAGACAGATAGATAGATAGATAGATAGATAGATAGTGACGGGGAGAGATAGAGTGAAAGAGAAACAGATAGAGAAACACGCACACAGAGTGAAAGAGTGAGTGAGAGAGTGAAAGAGAGAGAGAGACAGGGAGAGAGAGTGCAAGAGAGGCAGATAGAAAAACACACAAAGAGAGAGAGAGATGGGGGAGAGATAGAGTGAAAGAGAGAGAGAGAGATGGGGAGAGATAGAGTGATAGAGAGAGAGAGA
>CM041002.1:11068219-11105952 GCA_022985145.1 Pangasius djambal | reverse complement strand
AGAGAGAGAGACGGGGAGAGATAGAGAGAGAGACGGGGGAGTGGCGCTCCAGCAGCAGTGAGTGACGTCATTTCAACATGGCTGCACAGGACGAGCTAAGTAAGTTTGCCTGCCTTTTCGTATTTATTTCCTCAAAATTTCGGCTATATTTAGTATTTTTTTTCTCTCACTGCCTTTTATATCAAGAGCAAAGGACTTTACATTTATTATGAATTTAAATATTGGCATACGGCTGCGCTGCAGAACGGGGAGCTAGCCGACAGCTCAGTGCTTGCTAAAGGCCCAGTGCACAGTCATGGTGCAAAATGAAAGTGGCTTTTTATCTGGTTTGGTGCGTTAGGATTTCCTTCTGTGCACGAAATGCTTTATTAATGTCTTACATTTGCTTATTGCTTAGTGTCATTTAAAAGAGACGTGTGAAATAAGTTAACTGTGAACATTGAATGAACCTTAGTCTCTGTGCGTTGGTTTAAGTTTGCTAGCTAGCCAACATGCTAAACAAATAGCACAATAGCTAGTTATGCCAGTTTTAATTTGCTTGTTTACTTGTTTACTTGTTTGTTCAACTGTAGATTAGTGTTGGGTGATTTATATTGTGAGGTGAGGTATTGTTTAAGCTCTGGCTACAGTTAAATGAGCCTAATTTCTCAGTTTATTTGTATATTAATGCAGTATTATATTATGCAATTTGTCATATATATATATATATATATATATATATATATATATATATATATATATATATGCATATACTTATGCTCTTTATCATCTAATGCACTTTATAACTATTGCACTTCTTTCATAATCAAATCAGTTCAGTTCAAAGTAGCTTTATTGGCAGTATTGTACATAATACAAAATCCTCTTTCTGTCATCCTCCTTTCCTCTTCCTCCTTCTCATTTCTCTGCTTCATTTCCTCGCTCTCTCTCTCGCTCTCTCTCGTCCCGTCCCTGGCTTTAGATCAGCTGGAGCGTGTGTTCCTGCGGCTGGGCCACGCCGACACCGACGAACAGTTGCAAGATGTCATCTCTAAGTTTCTGCCACCTGTTCTCCTCAAGCTGTCCAGTGCTCAGGAGGGTGTTCGCAAAAAAGTGAGTCCACACCGAGTGAGCACACCGCAACACACCTGAGCCCGCTTGTACAGAACGTCTCAGAGGTGCAAACGTGTACGGTTAAGCTGTAACACTGCTAAATTTTGAGCTCTGGCTGCAGAAATATGGGAGACTCCTGGGGGGAAAAAAAAGCAGTAGCGAGACCAAACGTGAATAAATTTCACCCAGTGGAAAAGCAGTTCACCGAAGGGGAAAGGACGTGCATATAATATCTCACAGTGTTCTCCATTCTGATTGGTCAGAAGAGGTTGATTAATTTTCTATAACAGTAGTTCTGGTTACAAAGCAAATCCCAGGCTTATATTAATGCTTTAATACGTTATCATTTCCCTAGTAACAGCTTCCACATGGACTTGTATAGTGGACGCTCCACATTAACATACTTAACCGTATCAACAGTTACACACATTTGAGTTTTCTGTAAGGACATGTTTGTTTAACATTTGCGGAAGGAGTCTCCAGGGTCAGTGCTTTGTAACAGACAGAGGTAATGTTTATAGCTGCTATAGTGTAAGTGATGACAGTAACTAACATGCTCCATGGAGGTTCCACAGCATTAAAGAAATATAATGGTTAGTAAATGGTTATGCTGTGGTATAAGAGGAATAAAACACTTCAGGATGTGCTTACAGGATAGTAATGGCTCTCAGATTCTCACTAGGCTGCATGCTATCATGTTTTAATCCTTACTTATTACGTGTTGTGTGTTTGATCTGTAGTTAGATTAGGCTTGTATAGCTATATTAGTTGTTATAGTAATGTCTCATGCATGTACTGTGCAGTTGAGCAGGCTGATATATTGTGATTTGCCTCTGTTGAGGTCAAATACATTACGGCTGGACGTAACTTATGACCAGTGTCATTGTGATTATGCTCTGTCCAGGTTATGGAACTACTGGTTCACGTGAATAAACGGATTAAGAGTCGTCCTAAGATTCAGCTGCCCGTGGAGACGCTACTCGTGCAGTACCAGGACCCAGCAGCAATGTCTTTTGTCACCGTATGTAAACGCACATCACACACACACACATTACACTTTGTTACTCTGCAAGATGTGACGTTTGCGTTATTAAGACGGATCTTTTAAACCTAAACCGCTTCCAGGTCGGAGTACGCACGTAAACTCGTGTCGCACGAGTCCCATTTCATTTCGCTGCGCAAGTCCTGCGGTCATTAAGAAGTTTGTGTGTTTGCAGAATTTTACGATAATCTACATAAAGATGGGGTACCCCCGACTGGACGTCAACAAACAGTGTGAGCTCGCACCCACTCTGCTCACAGCCATGGAGGGCAAACCAGAGCCTCAGCAGGACAGGTGAGTCCCATCTCACGTCATCGAGGAAAGCCAAATGAATTAGTTGAATTAGCATGATCCCATTTTTTTTTTTTAAAAATTCCAATAAAAATCCACCACCAGAATTCCTGACCAGTTATGAGAAATATCAGACAGACCCTGTATCAGCAGTGAAGAGAGAGACATCAAGTTCACTGATTAAAATATAAATGGGATAGTGGGAATGCTCAAAATGGCGGCTGTGTTACATAAGTCCAGTCTCCAGCATAAGCTACCCCAAAAAAAAAAAAAATGAATAAGGCTTTTTAATAATCTTCAGCTTAAACCCACATCTCCTGGCCACGCAGCTGTTATGTTTGTCATGAAGTACTGAAATACCTATGACTATCTCTAGTGGTCATGTGAGATCTTGGTCATGGCAGTTGAAAAAATTTCATTGGATTGAATAAAAAAAAATATGTAAAATCTGATGTGATACCAAACCTGGACATCCCAAGCTGCTGTGTTGCAAGTTTGCTGATTTCACACGGACACATTTTGGTGCATAAAAAGTCCCTTCAGAGGTACTGAACATTAGTCTTTGTAGTAAATTGCTAATATTACTGATTTTTTTTTTTCCAGCCTGATGCATTTGCTGATTCCCACACTGTACCACATGAAGTATCCGACAGAGCCTTCGAAAGCATCGCCCTTTGTCCTCACAGAGAAGCCCAAGACTGTTCATCAGCTTCTGGAGTTCATGCTTGACGTCCTCCTGATGCCTTATGGGTGTGTGTGTGTGTGTGTGTGTGTGTGTGTGTGCTTGGTATTCCAATTTGTTAATTTAAAAAAAAAAAAAGCTATTGATAACAATCAAAAATTATGAATGGATCATTTCTTGTATGCGGTGCCGTTTGGATCTCCAGACGTTTTAAAGGAACTTAATTTGAATGTATGTCATGGTGTCAATAAGGAGTATTGAATGAGTGGAGCATTCAGACTGTTGTTCTAAAACATGAAATAAATGATTTAAAAGCGGGCTAAAACTATGCTTTACTGTTAATATAAGACATATAATTAAAAAAAAGACATACATGAGTCGACCCAAAACAGTGTAACTATATATGAATGACTTGTTTTGAGCCGGTGTAGGTTTTATTCCCCCGTAACTGCAATGCCAAGGTGAAAAGCCATTAGTCAGTTACACATGAACCATCTTTGTAACAGATGGTAAGAAGCTCAGAGTCCAGGAGTAATGAATTATCTTGATAATAGAAATAAGTTAGTTCCTTAGCTGAAGTCTTTGTCAGCTAAAATGTCACCCGTGCAGATTTGGCATTTCTTTTGTCGCTTATTAAGCTTGTAACTGCTGCTTCTTTGAACAGGTTTGTGTTGAATGAGCAGGCAAGCCGTCCCTCGCCGTCCTCCCCACAGGGGGGCTCTGGAGCAGGAGGAGCAGGAGGAGCAGGACAGGGCCTTCCTCAGCCTCCTCCAGGGATGAGCCTGTATGCTGTCAAAAGGGTTATCGGAGAAGCGCAGTGGAGTCCTGAACAGCTGGAGCAGGTACATTTTACAGGGTGTAAATGCAAATATTTTATTAAAGCATACCTATTTGCATTTATTCAACAGGTAACAATGATCAAGGACACTTACGCGTTGTCGAGGGACAGTGTACATAGCTGCTGCATCAATGACCAGATGTCACATTTGCACCTACGTAGTAGCTAACCAACTGCTCAAAGCCAGTGTTCGTGTTAAAACTGGTGTATGGATTACGGAAAGGCACACACGGCCGTCAGAACTAATTTCTAGTGTAACTGTTCTTTCTGTAGTGCAAGCTGGGGATCGTAAAGTTCATCGAGGCGCAGCAGGTCCCCGAAGTGGAAACAGTCGTCCACCTGGTCGTTGCCTCTAGCGACACCAGGCATAGCGTAGCTACGGCAGCTGACCTGGAACTGAAAAGCAAGCAGAGGTACGGGGTGTTGTCATAGGATAGCAGGTACACATTTCGATCGTATCAGCAGAATATTAAACTGTCATGTTGCGTGTACTGTTTTGTGTTACAGCATCATTGATTGGAACAATCCACTTATCATTAACAAAATGTTCAAAGTTTACCTGGGCGATATTCCACTCAAAACTAAGGTATGGCTATACTTTTTCTTTGGGAGATCCTGCAAATGTTTTTCAGATGCCAGTATTTCTATTAGAAGTCAGATTGTGCAGCGCCACACATTTTTTCCAACAGTGCGCGTGACCCGGTGAAACACATCCTCACAGTGAAGCATGGTGGTGGTAGCATCATTTAGAGCATTACCCATGGCCTCTTGGTTGTTTCTGAGACTAATGCCGCTAATGGATTTAATGATTCGTTGAGTGAATGATGTTCAAAGTAATTGGATTTTTTTTTTTCTTTTTAATAACCAAACCTCGATTGATGCTTTCCCAGAAGCTTGTCCTGGAACAGGTCTCATTATATTGAGATCATGTGACTCTTTAATTGCACACAGTTCAACTCCATGACTTCTTGACTGTTAGTACATATATATATATATATATATATATATATATATATATATATACACACTAACAGGGGTGAATACACACACTAACATATTTTTTTTTTCAAGTTGTAAATAATTTTGCCAGCTATGTTGATTTTTCTCTTGATTAAATATTATGGGCTATTTGGTGTAGATGCATGACATATAATGTTGTAGAAAAGTGCTGTGGTGCTGACTATTTTTTGCAAGTTTGCTATATGTGAGATGCTATTTCTCAACCAGATTCATCTTTTGTTTGTTTCCTCCTCCCAGGGTGCCACAGTGAAGCGGGAACTGAAGCATGAACCAGTCAGCACCAGGGTCAAAATGAAGATTCTGCCTCATCTGCTTCGCTCCAGACTCGCTGCCGAGTGCTTTCCTGCAAACATCCAGGTCAGTGAGAGACAAAGTGATGGATGGATAGTTTAAAAAAAAAAAAAAAAAACAACAAACAATGGACAGGTAAAAAGGGGTTCAGCACTGCAGATGTGACCAGGCTTTATAATAAACGATGAGAAATAGAAAGGAAGATAGGGCTTTGAGAAGGTTCGTTACGCTTAATGCTTTGTGCCTTGTGTATTGTAGGTCGTCTATGACGGGCTGTTTGGAGCCAACACCAACAATAAACTCCTGTCTCTCACTTTGCAGTTTGTGCACCATATCTGTGTTGTGTAAGTGTTCTCGTTGTAGAGCATGTACGATTTTAACTGCTAGAGGAAAAGTATCGTAGCAGTCCTCGCAGTGAAATTATGCTCTGAGCACAGACCTGGATTTTTCTACAATGCTAAAAAAAATGCATCATTTTAAATATACAGTATGATTTTTAGTTCATTATTTTGAAGCATTTTGAAACTGAACGGCTTTCTCTCTGCAGGTGCCCTGATACCAATAAGCCATTGGGACTGATGCTGCTAAACGGCCTTACCAAGCTTATCAATGAGTACAAGGAGGTTGGAACAGCTATTTCTATGAACTATTCTCAGCACTTGGATTTTAACTGACCTCAGTGACCTCTCAGCTTAAGCATCACCATAGAACGAATGAACATAATATTAATATTAATGTTTAATTTTGTTTTTCAGGATCCCAAATTGCTGTGTATGGCCTACTCAGCTGTCGGGAAGCTTTCAAAGTAATTCACTATTCTGATTTTTCTTCTTCTCCCCCCCCCTTCAATTTCAGAAGCGTGCTAACGATATACACTTGTTTCTAGCCGAATGCCGCAGCTCTTCACTAAAGACATAGCCCTGGTCCAGCAGTTCTTTGAGTCCATGTGCAAGGTGAGTCTGACTGAATTTTGCATTTGAATTGATTGTTCATTCGGACGGATCACCGAGATCACGGGCAGCACTGCAAAACAGCCGCAGCGGACACCGACACTGACGCCGTGCAGCTGTTAAACTAAATTCCGTCTCTGCGTTTGCGTTAACAGGAAGAAGCCGATGTGCGCCTGGCTATACAAGAGGCTTTGTCTATGATGGTGGGTGCATATGTCAACCTGCAGGGGGCTCTGCTTAACCTAATGGAAGCACTGGTGGCTGCGTACATAGGAAAGGTTTGTCACATGACTTCATGACCTAACCTATGATGGCAATACATGATCAGTTATTTATCTATACGTGCACGTGAATGACTAGAAAATTACATTACATTCACAACATGCTATAAATAGGGCACAGAATGTAGCTTTATATTTTAAAAAAAGAAAGAGAGAGAGAGAGAGAGAGAGAGAGAGATTTGATGTTGTTCTACATTTATACCGCAGCCGGAAGTGCAGGTGCGTCAAGTGGCAATGAAGTTTGCTAGTGTGGTGTTTGCACCGGATCATGTTCCCTCCAGATACCTGCTTCTGCTAGCTGCAGGAGATCCGTAAGTCCATATAAAGTCTTATTATGACTTGCTTTCTACTCCTTCAGAGCTTTTATGTTTTTAATATGACTGTTTGTTTGTTTTGTGCGCGCAGTCGTGAGGAGGTGTCTGGAGAGGCCCGGCGCACTCTCAGGTCTCTCGCGTCTAAGAGTGCAGAGAAAGAAAAATTCAAGCCCATGCCTTCCTTTGCCGAGATGGTCAGCTACATCCAGGAGAAGGTCAGGCCATCTGTACTTAAAATTCAGAATGATCAGAATAATAGCTTACATGGGAGTAATGGCGGTTTGGCAATTTTGTCAAAGTTTTTACCTCACTACTTAATAGACTCGTTTTTGTTGTTTAGTGTATTAATATTCCTGTTTATGTCGATGTGTTTTAGGCCGCTGAGAGGATGAAGACTCCAGCCAAATACATTGTTGGAACTTCAACTCTTCCTTTTAACCCTGCCACATTTGAAGAGGTGAACAAATCGATATCGCTCCATTTCTCTCCGAATGCACTGACGATATGAGCCTGACTTTGCAGCAGTTTTAATATGAATGAGTGTATGAATAAGTAATGTGCAAAAGATCCCCATTTATATGTGTTTTTTTTTTTTTTTTTTTTTTTTTTTTTTTTTTTTTTTTTTTTTTTTTTTTTTTTTTTTTTTTTTTTTTTTTTTTTTTTTTTTTTTTTTTTTTTTTTTTTTTTTTTTTTTTTTAAAGATTGTATTGTATCTCAGGATGTGTTTGGCTCATAGCGCTGGAGCCACACCCGCTTCGCAGAGTTTGATTGACATGCAGGATGACGCTCCTATTGTCGGCCGGTACGTTCGGTCTTCGCTCGCAAATGAAGCTCCACCCTCTTCCTCCACACCTAAAGGAGGAGAGGCCAATCCAGTCCAGGCCTACATGGATCTGCTGCAACAGCTGCTGTCGGCCGTAGGAGGTAAATAATATATAAAGAAATAAAGATTTCAGGCCACAGCACTGCACAGTTCACAGCACTGCACAGTTCACAGCACAGTAGGTTTATAACCCAAGCCGCTTATGGGAAAAACAACATTTACTTCTCCGTTTGAAGAATTATAAGTTGAAGGGAAATGAGTTGTCACTCTGATTCTCAGCTCATCCACATCAGTCTCTGTCTCGACGGTCACAGCATTTAAACATCAGCCTCATCGTCGTCTCTTCGCTCGACTGATGCCTAAACTTCTTGTCCTTAATGCCTTTTATTAGCTCATTTAAAACTTTTTTTCTGCTGTCGTCTGAACAGAGTGTGTAAGCACTCTTGTGTTTTTTGGATGATGATGATGATGATGATGATGATGAGATGGTGCATTAGCATCACTGACATTTTGAAAGCTGGTGTCTGATTACAAACTGAATCGATTATGCCTTCACATCCAACAATTTGATCAAAGCGTGACATTCACTGCGAGAGGAAATCCCACTTAACTAACCCGGTTTTTTTTAGGCATCTTTAAGCAGACTGACCGTTTCACAAACTGGTCCCTTACACAGCATGATCTTTGCAGGAAGGCGTGTTAGGAAATCCCGTGGTATTTCTGTGACCGCCACACACACACTTTTGAATCTAGGTGATTGTTTTATCACATAACCGGTTTGTGTGTACTTTTCTTCGCAGGCATTCCGGTCATGTATTGCTTGTTAGAGGTGGTGTCTGTGTGTCCTCAGAAACTCGCTCCCAGATTTTCTAACAAAATCGATTGGATAAAAGTGAGTGGCTCATTCATCGGCTTCATAAAATGATTTTGCTGAATGATGTATCCATCCAGAATATTGACAATTAATATCATTGCGTCAGGGTCTGATGAACACCAATAAGGAAGACATGCGGGAGCTCGCTGCTCAGCTCTATGCTGTGGTTGTCTCCACCATGTCTGGCAATGAACTCAAGATCGCAGTACAAAACCTGATCAAGATCACTAAAGACACTCATGTATGTACTTTTTACTTTTTGTCTGTTCTGTATCTTTTTTTTTTTTTTTGGATATAAAGCATGTTGTCTTGTAACTCTCTCACCCACTCACTTCTGTTTAGCAGGCAAAAGATTTTCAAAAAGGGCCCGCTATTACACAAGTCCTGCAGCTTCTATGCGCATTATTTTTCACAGGGAGGAAAGTGCCACTCGCAGGATCCGATTAAAGTGCGCAGTGCTTGTACTCGCAGAGTGCATGTATATACAGAGTAAACACAACCTTGCTGCTAAAAGCCAAACCGCTGCCACAGTTTCAACACGCTTCAGTTATGTCAAGATCTAAGCACTTCTGCCAGGTCGTGGAAATGAGTGCAGGCAAAAAAAAATAAAAATACCAGGGGTTCTCTGTAAGATTGGTGCTGCACTATTTAGATGGTGGAGGTATTAACATTGCTTTCGTAGCAGGCAGAGATGAAAAAAAAAAAAACAGAATTTTACAACCAGAACCCAAGTATATGGTGGTGAACAGGATGAAACATTAAAGGATTTGTAAAGGATCGTTTCATTGAAAGGTATTGACTAATTTTTTTTGTTGTTGTTCATAAATGTTAATAAAGACTTCTGTTTTAAACGCAGAGTCCCGAGTCCCAGCACGGTGCCATTTTGGCTTTAGGATACATGGTGGGCAGGTACATGAGCCGGAGACGTGGCTTGAATTTGCTTGAGAGGGCAAGCGCCACATCCAGAGACGATGAGGAGTTGATCACCATAGCCACCAAAACCATCGGTACGGCCACTGACGAGCGAGAAACAGGAGCACCGTGTCACACTGATATAGTTCGGCAAATTCGTTTCAAGCAGCTCATCATTCAGTGACATTAAAGTCACATTCTGTCATATAAACAAACACTTTTGCAACTCGGTTTGAAACTACACCTGTAATGGCATGGTTCAAAAAAAATCATGGCGCATTAAGGGCATTGTTTGGAGCCTATTTATTATTTTATGAGTGCACTTCACATCTGCATTATGCTTTTGGACTCTTGCCAAATGGGTGATTAGCAGCTAGCAATTTTGGATATTCAACCCTTGGGAGAAATCACTTTTAATAAATATATACATACAGTACGTTCATATATACATAAGTGGTAAACAAAAATCCCGAAATGCATCACCCAGTGTAGAGACCCACTAAAAAAGAAACGTGTGGAGACGCGAGACTGTTATTAGCAGAGATGAGTCCATGTGAGCTCTTCTTAAATCTCCATCTTAACATTATATATTTTCACATATACATATATATTAAATGTTATCACCTATGCCTAATAGTTGAATAGTTTCTGCAGTTATTTTTTTTCCTGTCATCCTGTTTTACTTTCAGAGCCTAGATGATTAGTGTTAATCGATAGAATAGATAATAATGTGTTAAAAAAAAAAAAAGCCTTTGATCATGGCTCTTTAAAGGCTCACAGAAATGCTGACGTGGCCCAGGCAGGATTTGAGTTCGACACCTGTGACGTACAGGGTGCATTTCAGACACAGAGTAAATCCGCTGATTTCCTCGGCAGGATCGTTTTTGGACAGTGCCACTCCCTTGCTGACGATCGCTGCAGTAACAGCCCTGGGGGAGATCGGCCGTAACGGAGAGCTGCTGATACCGAGCGAGGGCGACGGATTCAGCAAACTCAGCCTGGTGGAGAACCTGCTGGCCAGGATAACTTCAGGCAAAGAGAGTGGCAAGGTAACATAGAGCGACTTCACACTTCCATGTACACACTTCCTCCATTTTCACGAAGGTGATTTGCTGGTATGACACTGGCATATTGCTGAATTAGTCCGGCTTTTTTAGATTACTTATTATTTAGCCCTTGCATTACGATTGCAAAGACATCACGCGCACACACACACACACACACACGCGCACAGATTGTCTCTCGAGCTGATTCATCATAATATGAAACCATGAGTTGTTCATTTGATGGTCTCATATTAATGTTCATCTTAAGTGTCTTATAATTAGAAGTTCTTTTATAACCACAGTCATTTTTCGGTTGAAATGATTATTAATAAATGATGATTTTTTATTATTTTTTTTCCCTTCTCTGTGGTCAGATGAAAGAACGTGTAATCCAGACACTAGGATTTCTCCCAGTGGGAGATGAAGAATTCCCACATCAGAAAAAACTCCTGCAAGGCCTCATGGATTCAGTAGAGGTAGCGTCATCATGCTTTAAAAGACTTCTCGCGTTTGTGCTGGGTTGTGTTACGTGATGAAATAAACAAATTTTTTTTTCTTTAATAATTTGTGTCTCGTTTTCTCGTCTTTCTCAGGCCAAGCAGGTCGAGCTGCAGTTTACCGTCGGCGAGGCCATAACGAGCGCTTCTGTCGGTTCCTGCTCAGGCGCTGCCAGAGATGTCTGGACTTGCACGGAAGACCAGTACTGCCCTCCCGAGAGTGAGTATGTGTGTGTGTATGCAGAAGCATGAGAAAACAGCGTCGTACGAGTGTGTCGTGTGTATCTATAGTGCGCAGCTTTGTATGAGTGTAGACTAACATCTATATCCGAGGAGCGTATAGATTTCTAGCCACACCTGCAGTGTATTAATAGATTGAAACACTCCTCTCTGTCTGTCTCAGCTTTGAAGAATAACGATGTCTTGTCCTGGGCACTGAGCGCCATCTTGTCTAAGTACATAGTGAGTCAGAATCCCCACGTGCGTCAGGCTGCCTGCATATGGCTCCTCTCGCTCGTAAAGAAACTGAGCCAGCATAAAGAGATTCGGGTAAACACACATCCACAGACACTACACAGTCTAATATAAACACAATATGAATTTTATAATATATTCTAATAATCTAATACTGTAACTGAAGCATGTTACTGTAGCTATAATGGCTATTTTTTTTTTTTTTGGGGGGATGTAGTCTCGTTTAAAGGAGATCCAGACAGCCTTCATTTCCATATTGTCTGACCCAGATGGTGAGTTAAGAATTACACTCCCTGTAAAGAGTCGTGCTCTATGATGTAACTTTTATAACCGAGATGAAACGTTTGAATGTGTGTGTGCGTAGAGCTCAGTCAGGACGTGGCGTCTAAAGGCCTGGGCTTAGTGTATGAACTGGGAGGAGAGCAGGATCAACAGGAACTGGTGTCCACTCTAGTGGAGACTCTTATGACTGGAAAAAGGTATGTCCATTTTCCATTTATGAATGATTTCGAGCCCTTTTAATGCATTACACAGAACTTTAGATCAGGTACACTGAGTAAGTTTGCATTATTAATACAGTCGTATAAAGGTTATAAATGCCACACGTCAAAAATAATAACGTATTATTGCTGTCTTCTTTAACATTTATTGAGGTCCTGTCAACAAAACGCAGCTCTAACAACTTTGTGTGTGTGTGTGTGTGTGTGTGTGTGTGTGTGTAGGGTCAAACACGCTGTATCTGAAGACACTGAGGTCTTTCAGTCTGATGCTCTTGGTAAAGCACCTGATGGGTAGGTAATTTGTATCCGCCGGTTTTAGTACAGAAAGTTTTCCCATCGACTCATCAACATTTTCGCATTTGTTTACAATTCATGCAGTCTTTTATCATGGTCAGATAGCTAGTTAAACGCTTTCTTGATTGGCAGGCATGGCCTCTCAACCTACAAGGAGCTTTGCTCTCTGGCAAGTGATCTCAACCAACCAGATCTTGTTTACAAATTCATGAACCTGGCCAATCACCATGCCATGTGGAACTCGAGAAAGGTGAGCTTCACAAATCTGATGCATAGTTTTTCAAGTATTTACTTTCTTAAGGCAGTTAATTTGACCACAATCTATCCTTGCACTTTGTATCTGGATTTTAAGGCTGTTGTATTGCTTCATATAAAGCTCTGAACGTTATATGTAGTGATACGGATGTGACCCAGGTTTTCTAATTTTTCTCATCATGCCTGTTTTTGTGTTGCAGGGGGCAGCATTTGGGTTTAACATCATTGCAGCTAAAGCTGGAGAGCAGCTTGCTCCGTTTATGTCCAAGTTAGTGCCCCGTCTCTACAGGTACCAGTTTGATCCCAACCTGAGCATCCGGCAGGCCATGACCAGCATCTGGGACGCCCTCGTCACGGACAAAACTATTGTACTAAACTATTTTATCATACACATGAACCAGTCATTTTGCATTCTGTATTGACTCCAATACACAAATATTGATATTTTACCACAAGCCCATGATATCTAATACCACCTTTGCATCATATGTACATAGCCTGCTAGTTATTTATACTTTTACAACATTTAATTATGAGTGTATTAAAGTTAGATTCGTGTTTTTGTTTTTTTTTTAATTAAGGTTGATAAATACTTCAAAGAGATACTGCAGGATGTCATTTCCAACCTGACCAGCAATATGTGGCGAGTTCGGGAGTCGAGGTAACATACAACAAGCAATAGCAAAAACCCTGGCAGAAAGTATCATCATAAATAAGTTTTAAGGTGATAATTCTTTTGCTTGTAGCTGCTTGGCTTTAAATGATCTGATTCGTGGAAGGCCTGCAGATGACTTCATAGAGCACCTGACCGAGATCTGGGAAACACTCTTCCGGGTTTTGGATGATATCAAGGTATCAGGACAGACACACAGTTGTGGTATCGCATAGTTATGGATGTTTTGTTTCATTACATCAGTAAACGTCCACTTCTTGAGTCCAGTATTTTTTTTTTTGTGTGCTTCAGGAATCAGTCCGGAAAGCAGCAGATTTAACTCTGAAGACGCTCAGTAAGGTAAATATGTGCAAGTCGTGATTGTATTTGCATGATTTGCATGTACTAGCGCTCAGATTCTACTATTAATATTAAAATTTTTGGAAGCCATACACAAAATTGTGTGTGTTGTGTTTTTTTTTTTTTTTGCGCAGATATGTGTGCGAACGTGCGAGTCTACAGGTGCGTCGGCTAAAAGAACAGTCAGTGTGCTCCTGCCAATTCTGCTAGACAAAGGCATCGTCAGCAATGTGGCTGAGGTGCGCACTCTCAGGTAGGAAAGGGTTTCTGTTAACTTAAAATACAAGTGGTGCGTCTGTTTTTGATAGTCATGCCCGAGTGTGTGTGTGTTAGTATCCAGACTCTTGTGAAGATCAGTAAAGCAGCAGGCAGCTGCCTGAAACCGCACGCCCCTCGCCTCATTCCGGCTTTGCTAGAGGCACTGAGTGTCCTCGAACCACAAGTGCTCAACTACCTCAGTCTGAGAGCCACAGAGCAGGAGAAGGTGAGTAGCGGTTACTGCACCTCACAATACTGAATATATGCTTCAAATAATGTCCTGGGCATCTTGCATGGAATGTACTAAGGCAAGGTTCAGATAGGTAACTCATAGTTATGTGAGTTTATTTATTTTTTATTTTTTTGCCATATTTGAATTGGAAAATCAGAAAGATTTCATTGAGATTTCATTTTAGTCTCATTTAAAATCAGTGTAGGGTTAAAATGAATGAGTCTTTAAGATCTATAATATCCAATCAAATAGCAAATGTATGTTTTAGAGCTGCATCGATACCAATACTGGTATCGGGTATCAGTCCAATAGCATACGCATACCCATAAAACATGTTCTGATACCAACATCCGATACCAGGTGATATTGTTGTGACGACGATCAGGACCTATTTCATGGAGGAACTACAGCATCTTCTATCAATACGAGTAACCTGATTAAAAAAATCTGCACACACTACCTAGGCGAGAGAAAATAACAGCTCTTGGCCAGTATGTTGTTCTTGACGATCAGCCACTATCGGTTATTGGCAACGCCATGAAAACGAAACCGTACTTTACTTACAGCTGTACACAATCGCTTTTCTGAATGAAAGAATTATTGGTATTGACGAGCACGAAAATACATGTACTCATACTGAAGCTTTAAAAAAAAAAGGTATTTATGCATCCCTTAGTATGTTTATATAATCAGAGTAATCAGAGAAACGGAGACTTGTATGAAATCAGTGAAGTGCAAATGAAACGTATTGCCAGTGTGAAACCTGAAACTGTTCTCCTCTCGTCCCAGAGTGCAATGGATACAGCCAGAC
This sequence comes from Pangasius djambal, assembly GCA_022985145.1. Classification (NCBI taxonomy): domain Eukaryota; kingdom Metazoa; phylum Chordata; class Actinopteri; order Siluriformes; family Pangasiidae; genus Pangasius; species Pangasius djambal. The sequence continues at coordinate 11,091,163 of CM041002.1, read as the reverse complement.
TGAGTGCAGCAAAGTCCTCACCTATGATGGAGACCATTAACATGGTATGAATTCATAAGGCGTGCGCCAGACTAGCGCTCTGTTGCTGTGCCAAAACCTGCATTATGGCTGCCGGTAAATGGATTTTGCCGGATACACTCTGGAAGCTAAAAGCACTTACGGGGCTTTTCTGATGAGGTCGGGATTACCTGGCCAAAGCGCTCCGAAATTTCACTTTTGTCTTTCTGATTGTGCGACCGTCATTCTAAAAATGTATCACGTGTTGTATTATGTGTAATCTAAAACGTTTAATACCTTTTTGTCCATATTTTTTTTATATTAATGTACTTGTTGTAATACGTCATCGTTTCTATAGCAGTACTGACACAGGGACTTGTATTAGCATATTTGGAAGGAGTCTTCGGTGTCAGTGCTTTATCAGCATGTGGCAAAGGGTTGTCTTCTTTACTTAATGACTAACGAGGTTTGTTTGTGTGTGTTAGTGTTTGCAGCACTTGGATGTGTCCGTGCTAGGTGCGCTGGTTCCTAAACTTTGTGATTTACTGAAGAGTGGAGTCGGTCTTGGAACCAAGGTACATGTGTAAACATGTTGTAATGTACGTGTATGTGTATACATGTGTGTGTTATACACGGTTATATATTTGTGTGTTTTACAGGGTGGCTGTGCCAGCGTGATTGTGTCATTGACAGTGCAGTGTCCTCAAGACCTCACGCCTTACTCAGGTAGCTGATGTAATATCCACGCAACACTGTATCTAAACAGTCATGTACACTTCTACTATACCTTCACCGTTTTCGTGTATGTGGCGTTTACGTTTACAGGTAAACTAATGAGTGCACTTCTCAACGGGATCCACGACCGCAGCACCGTGGTTCAGAAATCTTTCGCCTTCGCCATCGGTCATTTGGTCAGGGTGAGTGCGTGCACTTTCTAACGTCCGCCCTCAGTAGTCAGAAAGAGGGAACACTGGAATGAAATGAAAGGTGGTTCTCCTTTCCTGCAGACAGCAAAGGACAGCAGTGTGGAGAAGCTCCTGCAGAAACTCAGCACCTGGTACCTGGAGAAAGAAGGCAAGGTTCAATTTATTTATTTAGAGAGAAAGTACTCATGTATGTCCTCTCCTAATCACGTCTTTTTTTCCCCCCACATTTCCTTTTCCTTGTTCCTTGATATCTTCATTTGTCTCTTTCTCTGTTCCCCAGAGGCCGTATACAAATCATCATGCTGCTTGACAGTCCATGCCATCAGCCACTACAGTCCTGACGTGTTGAAGGCTCACGCCGGCGTGGCGCTGCCACTGGCATTCCTGGGCATGCACCAGCAGCCTGACGAACAAGGGGACAGCACAGACGCCAACCTGTGGGCCGAGGTCTGGCAAGAACACGTGCCTGGTAAAGAGGGACGGGGCGAACGAGAGGAACGAAACATTCACTGTGAATTAATCTTGTCTTGGCGACAAACTTGAGTTTTGAACAGCAGGGCAAAATTCAGAAGTCGTCAAATAATCGCAGTCCATGCCAACCTGTGTTCTGATTTAAAAAAAAAAAAAAAAAAAAAAATTTAATGCCTTATTTTCAGGGGTCCAAGCACTGCTACGATTCTTCTTCTTCTTCTTCCTCCGGAACCATAAATCCAAAGCTGCAGTTTGATGTACTGCATTGTTGTACTAATCTGCAACCGGATTTTTTAGCGAGGACTTGGTCACTTTAAAAACATGGCCGCCATTAGCCAATCAGGTTTCGTCCGGCGTATCACAGGGTTAGCATTGAGCTACAGTGCTGGACTTTGAACAGCATGTTCATCTGTGGCCTCTTTATTGGCAAGAACTGACCACCGGGGGCACGTTTTTGACGACGGGTGCTTGGACCCCGCAGATCACCACGATCTTTTTAGCACATTGAGATTTTATTCAGAGTAGTTGTTTCTTATCATATTAGTAACGGATATGGCTTTTATTAGTTGTAATCAACTGGCTATTTACAGGTGCTTTTTAAAAAACGGCCGTGTTAAAGTACAGTCGGTCTTTCAGAGCAGTGTTAAAGCCTAGGTTTAAGTAGAATTTGAGTGTTTTAACATGAGCTAACCCCTTCATCACCTTTATCAATCTCTGTAGGCAGTTTTGGTGGAATCAGGCTGTATATGACTGAGCTCATAGCCATTACCCAGAGAGCTTTGCAGTCTCAGTCCTGGAAGATGAAGGCTCAAGGTGGAGCAGCCATGGCAACCATCGCCAAGCAACAGACAGGCTCGCTTGTGGCACCTCACTTGGGGATGGTGCTAAGTGCATTACTGCAGGCGCTGGCCGGACGCACGTGGGCCGGGAAGGTGAGCACACACACTTTAGAAATGAGCTGACTACAAGTATACAGAACATCAGGAATGCAAGCTGTATAGTTTTTTTGTTTTTCCGATTAAAAATGTTGTTTACTTGTTTAATATGGCTGTTCATAGTTATTGGGACATGTAATAAAATACATGTTCTCTATTCGCAGTAGTTTTTCCATATAGTAATGATACCCTTTTTTTTTTATTTTTTTTTTTTTATTAATCTGTCCTTTCAGGAGGAGCTGTTAAAGGCTGTTGGGTCCGTGGTGTCTCAGTGCAGGTTAGTCAGCTAATGATTCCTTCTCCTTTCTTCTCATACATGTCACAAAGACATACATTTAGACCATCCTTATATGATCTCAAGACTCTTGATATACTGTGTGTGTGTGTGTGTGTGTGTGTGCGCTCACAGTGTGGAGCTGCAGAAGCCTGCAGCGGGTCAGCCAACCGTGCGTCAAGTGTTGGACACAGTGCTTAAGGAATGCAAAAAGGAGAGTCTCGTTTACAAAATGGCCGCCTTGCGCAGCGCAGCAAACATCTTGGAGGCGGCTAAAGAGGATCGCTTTCAGGAAATGGCTGATATTCTGTCCCCGCTCATTAGAAAGGTAAAGTAAATGCAGGGATGATTTTTTTTTTGGGAACACATGTAGGTTATATAAAGTCAGCACCAGAATTATTGGCACCACTGTAAAAGATGGGGGGGGCATTTAGTACTTTTGTGCAATCTCTCTCTGCCAGTCATGAGTCTTCTCCTGTAATGTTTGAGGAGCTTTGGAGAATACAGAGCGAGGAATCTGAGACAGTCGTCAATCCAAAATCTTTTTCAGATCCTCCAGGATCCAAGGTTCTTATGTGTGGACTCTCCTCTTCAGAGCTTTTTTTTTTTTTCTTTTTGTGCCAATACTTCCAGGAGCGGACTGTATCTCTTTTTCATTGTCTCTGTGTCTTGTTTTGGTGGTGGACAGCCCTTCTGTTAAATTTCAATAAATATTACAGAATCAACCTGCGAGCGCCGGTTCACCGAAGCACCACGACGAGGACGACGAGGACGTGAAAGAGCGAGAGCTGCGGACCGAAGTTTTGCTGTGCGCATTCGAGGCACTGGGGAAAGCCTGGCCCAAGAACGCGGAGACCCAGAGTGAGAACGTTTTTAACGTCCTGGAAACAAAAACAATATGACCATAGAAATACAGGAACATCCGTTTAAATAGATATCAGATCTTTGCGCAGGAATAAGTGTGTGACGGTGTGTGTTGCAGATCGGTACCAGGCAGAAGTGTGTGGGCTAATGTGCGACAGATTGAAACTGAGCACCTGGAGAGTGCAGCTGGGTGTCTTGCAGTGCATGAAGGCTTTTTATCAGGGGTGAGAAAATGTTTTTCCATCCAGCACATTCTACATCCATCCAATTTCAACACAGCACTGTGATTAGTGATTATATAAACTGTTTTGCAAGATGAAAGTTTAGGTTTCGAGTGTTCGCGTAAAACAACGTGGACGGCGCCGAGTTTTGGACTTTCAAGGGATATATTTCAGAAATACAAGCATTCGAATACTCACTGAAGTATAAGAATTTCCAGAAAAGAATATCTATACTGTAAGCAATGTGTACCAGGCTGTGCAGTGTACTTATTAAAGCCTGAAAAACTTTTATTGTCCCATATCTTGCTGTATGAAGTCCATATCGTGTTCTCTGGTTTGTGTTCAGATTGCTGCTGTTGGAAAAGGACCATCAGAACTCACAAGTACTGACTGAGCTTCTGACAGAAACCTGCACTTCACTTGCATCACCACTGGGTAATACAGCTCCTAAATGATGAAATAATTATTAATGAGAGAGACAAGATATTTCAATTTTTTCTTTTTCTTTTATTATCTCCAGAAAACAGAAGTTACTCATCCATAAGGACAGAGGCCTTGACAATTTTGGAGCTACTCTTGAAAAAGATTGATGGTAGACTTCCTGCTTTTTTTATTTTTGGACACACAGACACACACCAATGTCAATAATAAGAGAGCTATAAGTTTGAATGTGATTGAAAGTTTGAATGTGCTGATTCATTTTTTTTCTGCATGCTGGAGAACTGCTTTTAACTCCGTATACTGATATTTCTTTAATGTATTTGTGTGTAGAGAGCGACCAATGGGATTGCCTGTGTGAAAAGAGCCGGCAACAGCTCCAGCGTTCCCTTGCCACGATGGAAACGGACAGCCGTCCTGAACTGAAAGACAAGGCGCAAACACTGAGGAGAAAAATACAGGGTCTGCCTTAAACAAACCTACTTACCTAAGATTATTCTCACACACTCCTCTGACTTATAACACATTAAAATCACTTCTTTGGGCACAGTGGACAATAATTCCACATAAGTATATGTTGAGACAAAAAAAAAAAACAAAACACAAAACCAGTAAAACCGCATCCACTCCTGGTTTAGAGAGCCTGCACTTAAACACACCGCTTCTCCTAGACGAACTCACAGGACAAGCTTACCTGTGCCAATCATTTTCAGTAACTTGTACTCCTCTGAATGCAGTTGTAACCAGGTCCTAGATGATCCAGATGTGTGTGTGTTTTAAGTTTTCTGTGTTCAAAGCAATTACATAAGTATAAAACGAACGCCTGAAGCGTTGGGCGTCGGACTAACGAAACCGCCACTGTAGTGTTGATCTGCACTGAACTCGGCCCTCAGTGGGTTGTGTGACTACTGCCGTCTCCCCACATCCTCCAGTAGTGTGATCTCCTCCAAGAAGTGAGCAAAAGAGTGAAAGAAACTATGCCATAAAAGTTGAAATGTGAAATTAGAGTGTGTGTATATTTAAAGTAGATCTTGTAAAGTTTTGCCTTCCAATGTTTGCATGTTAACACAGTGCCCTGTTTTTGGGGTTGGGGTTGGGGGTGTGTGTGTGTGGGGGGGGAGAAGCCAAACAAACCCACGTGCAGAAGAAAAAAAAAACAACTGTCCTTTTTCCAGAGAGGCATGTTCAATTGGATCCAACATCATCCGTGGGAAATTTTTGCCCCAAATAAAAATAAAAAATAAAAAAAAGACTTTGTGAGTATATTTAATTTGGTTGAGGTGTGTGTGTGTGTGTGTGTGGGTGTAAAATCCTTTGCCACTCTTACCTCATTGTTAAGCTTAACAAGTACATCTACCTAATTTGTGCACAAAGGGTTTTTCTGAATTTTACACTCCGGGGGCCCATTCTTCATACGTTCATTATTGACTTGTGGGATTGATTTATGTTGAAACACATGATCCTGTTGGAGCTGTTGTCAGACTCGTTAACAAATCCATAAGCTGAAGCAAACTCGGGAGCGAACATGTTCAGCGTAGATAAGTTTAGAGTGCGCAATCCATATTGTTCTATTCAAAACGAAGTTCGAACTATGACTAAATAAGATAGCTATTTCTTAAACCCTTTCAATTGAATTTGCATAAATAGTTAAATTGTGCACGAGCATCGAGTCCAGCATTAAACCAAACTGCATGTCTTGTTAACATGGTGTGCAAGAAAAATAGCATTTTTAGTGGCCTCTTCAGGCTTCCATGCCGTCCATGTGAGCCAAGTGTTGACTGATAATGGCACAAAAAGTTTGAAGAACCAAATTACTGGTTTGGAATGATCACAGGTAATAAAACACGAACATTTTACATTGGATTTGTTAACAAATGAAGAACAGGGGCCCTGATTCAAGTAAGTAATTAATTTGATTGATAAAAACACATGGTTATATTTGAACTTGGGTAGTAAATCTTGGTAAAACTGATGATGTCTTGTTTATAGCAGTGGCACCACTCACCTCTTCAGGTGTTACTACACGGGTTCATGAGTTCATCACGATCATCCCATCACTGAATGCTTGTTTAACTTGTGCTCTACAGCAGCGGTTCTCAGTCTAAATAACTGAGTGAAGGCTTGAGGCAAATCATTACATAACTCCTAAAGAAAGCATTCTTATCAATTGCACGTTTATTGAAAATAGTTAAACTAAACATATAAGGATAGAATAGGAAGTAGAGAGTATAGAATAGGAAGTAGAGAGTATAGATGAATTAGAATGCCGGATAGAAAATATAAACATACTGTACAAAATGCAGGAAAAAAAAACAAACAACAAAACACATTTGTTCTCAGTATTAGCACAGTACTCTATAACAGGTACATGATGTTACCTACCATGCTTTTACTTTTACCTTCAAATCAGATCCACACAAATTTGACAAAACTCTAAAAAAATTTAAGTAATAGGCTGAAAGCAAATATACTAATTGTATAAAAAAAAAAACAATTAAGAATAAAGAAGCTAAATTTATCACGACTGTGTATTTAGCTGGCGAGTATCTCACGCTGACGTTTATCCTTGGTCTTGGCTTTGTCATGGGCGCGCTGGGCCAGAACTTTTCCCTCGTGCGTCTGAGCTGTGCGCGTCACTGTCGAAATACCGTCCACAAACTTGGTCTTGAAGAGAACGTTGGCGTTGGTGAACATGCCGTCTTTCAGCGACACCACCACAAACTACAAAACGGAAGAAGAACAAACATTAAAAAATTAATATAATACAGAATATTAGTAGTATAAATGCACTTTTTTGGCACAAGCTATTCATAATCCTGTGTGTGTGGGTTTTAATGTATAACCTGGGAGTGTGTGAAGTGTGTGCGCAGCATCTGCCCGATGTTCTGCGTGTGTGAGAGGTCGAGAGCAGCGTCCACTTCATCTAGGATGTAGATCGGAGCAGGTTTAAACAGCAGCATGGCCAGAATCAAAGAAAGTGCCACCAGCGACCTGAAACACGCACACACACACACACATTAGTTTAACATGATAATACATACAGAATTAATCCACTGTCACTGGTTCTGGATGTAGTATTTGGGTCTGGATTGCCTGACCTTTGGCCTCCACTCAGTTCTGTCAAGTTATCCTTCCATGTGTTTCCAAGAGCGACCTTAAACTCTAGGCCGTCAAGGACACCACAGCCCTCGGGCGGAGCCAAACGAGCATCTGCCCCAGGCAACAGAGTGGAGAAGATGGATCCAAAATCCTTATTCACCTAAAAACCAAATCATGCATTGCACATTAGTCATTTACAGGTTCAAAAGCTCATGGCGGCAAACATTAAATTCTCTCTTTAAATGCTGACCTTTTGCCATGCCACATTGAGCGCCTCATTCTTCTTCTGGTCCAGCTCTTTGATCGTCTCCAGGATCTTTGCTTTATCGTTCTCAACGATCCTCTTCTTCTTTTTCAGATCGTTGTACTAATAAAACAGACATTTCAATATCGACACCCAGCGTTACCAAGAAATATTTTCGATCCAAATATCAATCATGCATGAACTGTAAATCGGTCGGCCACCACGAGGTGAAAGTTCGTACCCTTTCCTCAGCCTCACTGAGCATGTTCATGGCCCTGCGGTTGATGTTTCTCTCCAGTTTGTCTTTGGTCTCCTCGAGTCTCTTTAGTCTCTGGCCAGCTTCTTTAGGGTTGTTCTCCTTGAAGTCGTATGCGGAGTTGGGCTGGCCGAAGAGATGCCGCTCAGACGAGATCCAGTCGTTCTCAGCCAGCATGCGGGTCACCTGCGTAACGCCAGATAAACATACGCCATTTATACTTCCTCATTAAGAGATCCATATCGTGATTACTCTTCTACATTATATATAGCAATGTTTCCCCCCACACACACCCCCCCAGGTGTTACTTTGGCACTGTACCCATGGATATTGGCTACCCATTAAATAAAAAAAAAAATTATTTATTAATCTGTTCCGAGAAGTTCACGTGCCTTGGTTCTTATTCGGCTGCGGCATGAACGCAGCTCGGGATCAGAGAGGGTAAAGAGCGAGGCAGGGCGGCGATAACGAACTAATGAGAGGGGAGGAAAATGTTTTACCGACACTGTTAATTGCTGTGCGAGATTTATTGCTAGGAACTGCCAGTTGTAAAGAAGAAGTGGATCCAGACTGCAGCATTAGTGGTCCGCTCGTGTAAATTACTGGTGCAAGTACAGTGCCAGAGCAGCTCCTGATATTAGTGCGCTGTCATCATCTGCACACAGAATAGCTGCCGATTATTGCCCATTGCTCGCATTTATTGAGTGGATAACACGTCCTGCTGCATCACTTATAATCTGCGTTAATGTAGTCAGGCAATGAAGAGAGAGAGAGAGAGAGAGAGAGAGAGAGAGAGACGAGTGTGGAAGAGCGAGAGAGAGTTTTGAGTGTGTGGATGATGGAGAGAGGGAGAGAGCTGAAAGTGTGAGAGGGAGCAAGAGCCAAGTGTGGAAGAGGGAGAGAGAGCTGATTGTGAGAAATTGAGAGAGAGAGAGAGAGAGAGAGCTTTGAGTCTGTGGAAGAGGGAGAGAGAGAGCCGAATGTGTGCGGGTGGGAGATCTGAGAGGGGTCGGTAGTGATGAGAGACCGCACACACCGCGTTCCCTTTCACACACACACCCTAGCAGCAGCATCTGCACTGTCCTTCTTGTGCTTGCTGATGTTGTGCTCCAGCTCTTTGATTTTGAGCTGAGCGTCGTTGTTGTGTTCTCTTAACCGGTTGGCCTCTTCACTCTTCCCCTTGATCTCTCGCTCCTGGGCCAGGATCACCTCTTTCTGCTGGGTCAGCTGCTCCTGCGCTTGCCGCACAGCGTCCTGTGGACACATTTTTCGTCATTCGGTATTGCATCACAAAAATTTTTTTTCCCTTCCTAGTAAGCGTCTAGTATTCTTGCTTCAGTTCATGCCGTTACTGCATCACACCACCTGTTGTAGATTTGTTTCCTATAATAGCATGCCCCACTGTGTTTTATACTTTACATACTGGCCAATAATATAGCATGGGATGATGAAGCTGTGTATATATATGCAAAAATATTCACATTCGGTTGTTTACTTAATTAACCATTTCTAAGTTATCTCTATAGGCACGGCGTTGAGTAAATCCTGCATAAATGATCTGCGTACTCGTACCTTATTGGCTGCGACCTCAGTGGTCATTGCACTGATCTGTTCCTGTAAGGCTTTCATTGCCTCATCCACAGCCTGAATCTGCTGTTCATAGCCGGCCTGCTCCCGCTTCAGCTCCTCAAGCTCCAGAGCCACAGCGTCAGCCTCCTACACACACACACACACACACACACCAAAGAAATGTGGACATTTTAACATAGTTTATATATTATATAGCAAATTACATAGTACACAGTACAGTATATAACAAAGTCAGAAATAAAAGTAAAGGTTTGTGAAATAGCCAGAGTTGGATTGCAAAGCATAGATAGATAGATAGATAAATATTTAAAAAAAAAAAAAGTGCAGCTGGACCGTTGTTGTTAAATTGCTGGATTCAGTTTAAAAACAGTATGAAATATAAAACTAGCTGAATTCTTTGTGATAATGGGGAGATGAATTAAGCAATAGGAAACATGTAGGGGAGAGAATATGGGCGTTTTATTACCACCTGAATAATTTTATTACAGATAATTCTCAAACTGATGGTCAGGATTTACAGTGCAGAACCAAAACAAAAGCTCACTGTACCACAACACATGTGCTAGCACTGCCTTTCACACTATGTTGCTTTTTTTTTTTTTTTCAGGACCACGGTACCTGCTGTCTCTCCTTGAGTCTCTTGTTGAAGGCGTCTGCTTTGCTTTTTGCCTGGTTGAGTTTCTGCTGTGCTGCTTTCAGCTCTTTCTCTCTCTCTGCCTCTGCATTCTTCATCTTGTTCTCCAAGACCTTATACTTTTCCTCCGCCTTCTTCTGCACCTCCTTCGTCTTCTTCAGCGTCTCCTCGCTTTCCTCTAACGCAGGAAATGAAACAGACACTCAAGACACTTCACTCAAAAAAAAAATAAAATAAAAATAAAAATAAAATTTAAAAAATCGATAGTAAACCGAAATCATTTGGCACGGCATGACAAGTCTCATCACATCTACTGTATATTAGAATACACTGTATTATTAATGTACATTGTACTATTAAAGTGATGATCAATTAGATGTGCTGATCATTACAACATGCAGGCTTCCACAGATTTCCTGTGTGTGTGTGTGTGTGTGTGTGTGTGTGTGTGTGTGTGTATATATACCAATGGTCCTGCGGAGGTTCTCAAGCTCTTCCTGCTGTTTATGGAACGAGCTTTGTTGGAGTTTGGTTTCCAGTATCTGAGCTTCTTCAGTTTTCAGGTCCAGCTGCTGCTTCAGATGACGATACCTACCAGAGAAAATAAAAAAAATATGTATATATATTCATTCTCTCTAACAAAAGTCTCGTTTATTCTCTGCTGGAGTAATTCGGGTTCCTCAGGGGAGGGGAGATCATAAAGCCATCAGCTAGTCCACTGAATAATAATGTATAGTGAGCTGGTTAAGTACGTTAATACGGACTAAGGGAAACAAAAGTTTAAGATCATATGGAATGAGTCGTGTTTGCACCCATGACAGAACGTCAGCTGGCCAAAGTGTGTGCTATAAGCTGTGGGGTTCTGTTCTCACGTCATACATAAAAGATATTACTGTGTGTTCAAGTGCTCCTGGGAAGCTCGTATTTTTACGAGAAGTCGAATGCGAGTCGGGTGTTTTGCTTTTTTATGTTTTTAATCAATTCATGAAGCCACTGTTAACTTTGTTACATATTATAGGGTAATTGTACAATGCTATCGCATATTGTGCAGGCAACAACAACAGCTTGTTTTATTGGAAATAAAAAAGCCTGACAAAAAGACACATCACTGCTAAATACAAGCCATTCAATTTCAATAAAGTTGCCCTCAACTACAGACGCTGCATCCACTGATTGCACCATGTTTCCTTACTGACACGCCCCCAGCTCGGAAACCCCGAGCTCAAAGAAAACCCCGAGTTTCCCCACTCGTGATTACAGCTTTGTGGTGGCGTTCATTATCTGAGTATGGCTGGCTTCTTTACTCTCTCGATACGTTTAACTGTGAGGTGACTGTATGCATTAAGCAGGAGCTTTATAAGATGTTTCATCCACCATGAAGCGCATGAAACGCAAACATAGCTACATATCAAAAGATTTCTTAAATAAAAGTTAGTAAAGGAGTAGTTTGTGTTTTTCTGGGTTTTTTTTTTTAACCTACATGTCCAACTCCAAAAAAAAAACAAAACAAAAAGCCTGGACACAATATCTGCTTGTCCCAGGCTATTGATTTGCACTACTTTTCACTCAGAAAGTGGGATATTTAGTGCTTACTTTTCAGCAGTTCCCTTGAGGCTGCCGAGCTCCTTTTCCACGGTAGCGAGCTCTGCCTCCTTGGCCCTTAATTTGTCTTGTACGTCTTTAACCTCCGCCAGCTTAGAAAGCACAGAGGCTGTCTGAGCCCGAGCACCTACGCACAAAGTACACATTTAATGCGTTCCTGTTTTATATGGCTATCTAGAAATACAGTACATTCATTTCACGTTCGATCAGCACCAGTACTCACCGCCGGTCAGTGTTCCCTGTGGATCGAACACGTCTCCGCCGAGCGTGACGGTTTTGGTGCTGACGCCTTTATCAAAGGCGACTTTCTTGGCGTTGTCCAGAGTATCACACACCAGCGTGGTCCCGAAAACATACTCCATGGCCTTACGCAACTCGGACTCGTAACCCACCAGCGACAGAGCCGTGTGAACGTTCTCCTCTCCCACCTGATAAATTAGACCAAAATGTTAAAGGCTGCTGTCAAAAGAACACAATTCAATATTTAACCCCCAGTGAAAATTGGTCTTGATCTTGAGGTTTATTACAATTTTTTTAGCGGTGCGGACTACTCCGTCGTCCAGAGTTCGCGCAGAGATCTTGTTCAGGGGGATGATGGTGTACCTGCGTTTCAGGTCACCCTTTTCCAGAAGTTTCTTTCCAGTTACCTGAAAATAATATTTCGAGATACTTTCGTGGTATGGAACAGAAAGGGGCAACCAAATACAATGTCACTTATATTAAAATGTATGAGATGAAAAAAAAAATTTAATAAGTAAATAAATAAACAACAACAACAACAACAAAAACCAAGCAGGATCAATCCATTTAGAGCTTACCTCAGTGTCCACCACTACGTTATAGAGTCGTCCCCCTGCCACCACTTCCAGAGCCGTAGCGTTACACACGTCAGTCACCGTGAAGAGGTTTGCCACCAGACCCTTGACTTTACTGCGCTCCCAGTTCTTCTCAGGATCCCTGCAAAATCACAACGTATGAATTCAACTCCTATACTTTGCAACAGAGCAACTCCAATCATCCCCCATCGTCAGATAAGGAGATAAGATCCCTACCTCTGCGTGCTCATGAGGAAATCCAGTACAGGACACGCAATACAACAGCGACAGTCTGATAAATCACGTCACCATACACTTTTCTGAGATATTGTGCTATCTTTTTATTCTTCTTCTTATCATTATTATTAATTTTTTTCATTATTTATTCAAACAACATAAAAAAAAAAATTAAAAAAAACTCTGTGACTCTGTGATAAAGATTTTTTTTTACTGATTTTAAAAAACCCTCCTTATTGATGGTAATATATTTTTGCAGATACAAAACTAGTTAAGTAAAAAAAAAAATAATAATAATAATAATAATAATTAAATAAAGCACCACTAATTAATTAAATAAAAGCATCCTGAAATTATTTATTTTTACTTAATTAGTTTTATTTTAATAATAATTAAAAAAATATATAATAATAATAATAATAAAAAAGCACCATCTAATTAATTAAATAAAGCATTCTAAAATTATTTTTTTTATTTAAAAAGTTTGTTATTAAAAAGCAACACTACAGTTTTGCTAGCAACCCGTACACCATGATACACATCATGTATCGTAGAAATGTCTTTAAATGTCACGTCACATCTCTCACCCCTTTACGTTTACGATTACGTTTAATGTTTCGATTTTGCCAAATTACGTCCACAAGTACTTACGAGTATTCAAAACGCAGGTTAGGGAACTGCCCCATGAAGGACTCGTATTTTTCACGTAGGTGGTTGACTTCACGAGACAGCTGCCTTTTCTGCTCAATCGAACGCTCCTCTCGGCCGTCTGAGACACAAACGAGCAAGCTTTAGTATTCTGCAAGCGCCAGTTGTTAATCGGTTCAGTGAAGCAGGACATGACAGTAGATGTTATAATTAAAACCTTCGTAGTTGAGTTTATCAAGTTCGGCCTGCAGCTTGTCTCTGCATTTCTGCACAGCCTCAAAGGCGTCCTGGTCTTTCTTATATCCGCTGTCCATCTTCTTCACTTGAGCCTGCTTGCTTTTCAGCTCTTGCTGAGCATGCTTTAGCTTCATTTGAGCCTGAATGAGGCACAAAAGCATAAAATATTAATAACAAAGTATTTATCTGTATACAATTTCCACCTAGGTGTTTTGGTGAAAACGTTAACCTGCTTGGCCTCCGTCTCCGCTTTGCTCATATCGTTCTTGCAGGTCATCATCTGACCCGCCAGCGTGGCCGCTTCACCGTCCTCGTTGGCCGAGAGGCCGGCGGACACCGCCTTGAAGTGCTGCTGGGCCGCCTCCAGTTCCTCTGCGTCCTTCTGCCCCTCCTCCTGCACAGCTCTCAGTCGCTCCATCGCCTTCGCCACCTCGCCTTCTTTTGCAGACAGCACCTTCTTGTCCTTGTGAAAGAAGACAATGCTGGGTTTAAAACATGGCCGGCGAAATCTCGGTGCTAAGCTAGCTATCTAGCTAATGATGGAAACTATGACAATGCAAATCGCAACTCGGATACTGACAAACGTCTACCTGTCACATTGGGGGGGGGGGGACGACGACGACGACTGAGGAACTGTATCTAATCAATCAAATGTGACTATACACATTTAAAAACACTGATATTTTACCTCTTCCATGTTTTTGACAAGTTCTTTCCTCTTCTTAGTCTCGTCCTTAAGGTTTTGCTTCTTCAGATCGAGAGCACTCTGAGCTTTTGTGTCCACTCGCTGTGCCTCAGCCAGTGTGTCCTCCAGAGCCTTCAGAACACCTGCCACCTCCTACACACACACACACACACACACACACACTTACTAACAATTTTGTATAAACTTGTATGATGGACGCACCACATAATCTAAGAGTTAAAAACGTGTTATGTCACAAAGAAAAACATAATCGCTTGTAACGTCACGTTCTCTCTAAGGCGAAGTGTCTTTATGGAAGGAGTCTTTACCTTGTCCCTGCTCTTCTCCAGCACTTTAATCTCTTCGCTGAGCTCACGGATGCGGTCCGCGTTCTTCTGCATGCTGTTCTGGAGCTCGCTGATGGAGCTCTGCATCATCTGCAGGTCCCCGGCCGACTTCAGCTTGGTCTCCTCGGCGCACACAAACTGCCACGCCACGTAGAGCCGGCTCAGGTGCTCGATCTCCCGCATCAGCTTCTGGTACTCCAGGTAGGAAGCACGCTCCTGAGGGTGGGAAGAGTTTTGATTAGCTTGAGTCGCTGTGTAAGATAATGCGTCGTGTTCCTAAGCCTAATAAGAACGACCGTTCTTAACCTCTTTCAGTTTCTCCATAGCAGGGGTGATCTCCTCATCCAGGATCTACAGTGGTGAGAAAACACACAAGCAATTGAAGTGCAACTCCCGACACACACACACACACACACACACACACACACACACACACACACACACACACACACACCGTCTGAATCTCTTTCAGTTTTGCGTCTTTCTTCTCGATGGTTTTCTGAGCGCTGATCTTCTTGCACTCGTACATCCTGGTACCAGCTGCCTCTTCAATCATGGCCAGAATCTACATCAAGATAAAAATCAATATTATAAAAATACTTAAATTATGCAGCTTTTATTCTAGAATGGACAGACACTACGGGATATATTTTAAATAAATTGTACATGTAACGCATTTAAGCAGCTGGATTCATCACCTCACCTCAGGGGGTTTCATATTCAAGACTTTGGTGATTCTCCCCTAAAAAAAAAAAAGGAAGACATCAGTTCACTACAAAAAGCAAAAACGAAACAAAACAAACAAACAAAGAAAAACCTAGTACAAAGCATAAAGCGTCCTTAGCTTTTATAATAACGAGAATAACTGTGACTATTACCTGCATGATAAGAAAATGGGGATTGTTGACATTCAGCCCAACGGAGCAGAAGAGATCCTGGACACGCATATTGTTTGCGTTCACGCCGTTGATGAGATACTTATTCCGCCCACCTATAACAACCTGGAACAAAACCGCAGGAGATCAATTCATTTAATGTCTAGAGTCTTGGGCAGCGGCAGCAGCACTTAAAGCTGCATCATTTCTAATAGAGCTGTCAGGTTGGGATTCTTTACTTTACCCAAATCTAAGCACTACTTGGTCGTATAATGACTCACAGAAAACGTTCTGCTGTGACGACATTTCCGACACCGACTCTCTGAAAGACCCAAAGTTACATACTGCCGCTTTAAACAAGTTCATCGGTGTAGGAGAAGCTCACCTGTCTAGTGATGGTGATCTCGTCGTGGGTCTCAAACCCCAGTGGGCTCTGTTTCTTGTTCGAGTTGTCGAAAGTGATGGACACTGTGGCTTTAGTGATTCCGGCCAGTCCATTTTTGTAAACCAAATCCTGGAGATTTGATGCTCTTACCTGAAACAGCCCGGAAACACAAAACATCATGAGGATACAGTCAGAAATATCTGTAAAGTCATATTTTCATTTATTAGTCATTTACGGCATTTGGCAGACGCCCTTATCCAGAGTGACTTAAATGATCTCGTTTATACAAAAATGTACTTCCGGGTTAAGGGCCTTGCTCAGGGGCCCAGCAGTGGCAGCTTGTTGGTGCTGGGATTTGAACTCATGACTTTCTGGTCAGAAGTCCAATGTCTTAACCACTGCCCCGTGCTTACACATGTAGTTTCTGTGAGCAACTCGATATACTAGCTTAGCCTCAACATTTAGGTGTTAAACTGGATTTCTTCTTCTTTTTTTATACGATGTATGATATCAAATAAGTGACATTATATTACTTTACAGTTCACTAAGATAGCTCTGAGTCCGGACAGTCGCAGGAAGACGCTTGTTAGGTGTTAGCTACTTAGCTAGCTAGCAAAACAAACGAACGCAGGTTAGCATTTTTAGCCAGTGAGAGGTTTTAGTACCTGGGATAAGTTAGAAATGCCGAGGAGGAAGCAGATAGAGTCGAGGATGTTGGACTTTCCGCTGCCGTTGAGGCCGGTGATGGCGTTAAAAAGTGGGTCAAAGCCGTTAATTTCCGTCCTCTCCGCGTAGGACTTAAAGCCCTCCAAAATGATAGACTTTATATACATTTCGAAACGAGTCCTGACAAAGCTGCACCGTGTTCCAAAGCAAAGAAACAACAAACCGGCAAATCCGACAGGAGACAGAAACGACTTCGTTACTCGCGTTTAGACAGCGCGTCTCCCCGCGCGAGCTCACAACCCACAACTCAAAAATCGGCGCCAAACAATTATCCGCCGCCGTTTTTCTTCTTCGGAGGTGTTTCGGCGAGTTGCGTGTTGAACGCGCATACTGCCACCTACCGTATTTTACAAGTAAATGCTCCAGGCAACACCTCCCTCGCTCACTCTTTTACTCCCTCAGTCACTCACTCTTTTACTCCCTCCCTCAGTCACTCACTCTTTTTCTCCCTCACTCCTTCAGTCACTCACTCTTTTACTCCCTCCCTCACTCCCTCCCTCCTCCACTCACTCTTTTACTCCCCCATTCACCCAATAATTCACTCTTTTACTCACTTACTCACTCACTCTTTTCCACCCTCCCACACTCTTACTCCCTAACTCACTCCGTCACTCACTTCTTCACTCACTCACTCTTTTACTCCTGCCCTCACTCACTCACTCACTCATTCATTATATGACCAAAATCATTTACAATTTTTTTGACATGTTACAAAAAAGATACTCTATTTAAAGACAATTATATCAATACACCACTACGTAAAGAAACTAAGCAACAGGTAATCAAAACCTACAGTGGCAATACATTTTATATTTTAGTATTTCATCAGTTTCATTCATCTTCAAATCAAATGTTATGTAACCTTGTCATATTACAAACGTGACGGTTAGTTTTTAATAATCATCCATGTGCCACTCCTGAGCCCCCTTCCAAAATTGGTGTACACACACCACTGACTCCTCCTCATCCTCGTCTTCCTCATCCTTCTACTGCTAGTAATAATAATAACAAAAATAATAATTAGAAGTTAGATTGGGATTTATGCGATGCCCTTTCATGGATATCAACAATCTGGGAACATGTTTAATGTATGCTTTTTTTAATATAGAGTCCTCAACAATGATACTTTGGAAATATCATAAATGACAAACGTTTCATATATATATGTGTCTCTGTCCTAAGAGCTTAACTATGCTGAACTATGAACTATTTGAAATTGGGTGTCCAGATATTACGTTTTTAGTCTTGTGACTTGTCTAATTTGTCATCAAAATGCTATCAAAATATCTACAAACTCTTTTTTTTGTCTTTAAAACTAACATTTCTCTACAGGCAAAATAACAACCAAAATAACAGAAAAAAACCTCCAGTGCAACAGTGTTTTAAAATATTTTTTCTTTCAAAATGTATATATCTCAGAATTCCTACAATATATACATCAGGAATATCATAATTTTTCATTTCAGGACACAAAGACCTGTGGAAAAGGTGCTGCTCTGATGTGATGATCTATCGTTTTTATTTCCTAACACCATATTAAATGTGCATAGTATCAGGCCATTCTTGGTCAAGGACTGAACGTCCAGGCTTAGATGCCCGTTAAAACCAACAAGGTATATTTTCTATAACAATCATGGAATTTACAACATAATGGAAATCTAAATTGACAGAGGAAGGTCTGCATTTGTTTAAGTACAAACTTGTTTCTTGCTGTAATGGTCTTGCCTTTTTTTTTTTTTTCCAGAGAATGCACAATAGATTTATTTAAACATTGTGTCCAAATATATCCAAGATTTTTTTTTACCAAGTACACTTTTATATTAATTAAGTATTCCTGATTTCAAAAGTTTGACTTATTGGCATTAACCTTTATGTCCAAAGTGATGGCATTTTCTAGCACGTGGCTGATTGTGTGCTGATATCTTTTCCGACACACACCTTTAAGGAGGATATCAGTGCTATTTATAATCTTCAGTGTCAAGGCTTTCAGTCTGAGAAATTATAGTAAAGATAGTAAAATCATTGGCATGATTCACTCCACTCAGATCAACATTATACAGTATATTACTAATTTCCCCGGCGGCCTGGGAAAACCCATCGGAAGACTCTGTGGCTGGATTCAACAGCGTGGCAAACAGCCAAAAAAAGAAATGATCAATATAATTTACCAAAACAATGTAGAATATTTTTTTGATTCATTTTCTAAGCTTAGGAATCTAGGCTTTCTGGAGATTCTGGTAGATATAAGGAGCCAGATTAACAAAATGGCTGTAGGCTGTAAATAAAGGCGAGTATAAAGAGAGACAAAGTTTTCATGGGCATATTTATTATTTGTTATTTATTTATATTTTATTTAATTCATGTTCAAGTAAATGTAAAGGGAAATGTGTTGGTGTGTCTCAGTGGAAGTGGAATTCACTTTCGGCCGTAACCCAGTCTTTACAATGCTAGAACTTGAGTACTTGAGATTGAGATATGTGCAAAAGACAACATAGTTCAGTTCAGGAAAGCTTGTCGTTTTCAAAAGTTTATATAGTACAAGGTCAGATTTTCGCCAGCACGAGCCTTGTCAATCTTCTACCAAAGTTCGCATTATGATGTCCAGGTTTCGTGTGAGATGTCAGGAGCAGGAGTCCAGTGTCTCAAACCCTTCCTAAGGCACAGGACACAAGGAGAGACACACCAGGTTGAAGGCATAGAAGCAGATCCGCATTAGGACCATGCAGTCACCTCTGTTCGAGTATATGGACGTCGGCTTAATGTATGTCCAGTCAAAGTTCCGAAGATGTAGCTCAGTGTGCTGATGTGAGTCACTAAGTGCGACCAGACAGCGGGCCAGGCAGTACTTTGCAGCACAGTTCACTGCTTTCACAGGACGCACCGCGTCGAAGTGCATCAGGAAGCAGGGATCGTCCTATAAGAAGAAAAAAACATACAGTAACAGTAACAATCTGTACTTATTTAACAATCTGTATTATATTTTGCTACACTGAACATTGCAAGCCACAAGTGGCATCTACTTAACTTTATCTCTGAAGGAAAAATCTAGCCTCGACAACTTGGATAATATGTTTTTTTTAATTAACATGCGATTTATTTTGTAATGAAATTCAGAGTTGACTTTTTTTCATTGACATGTTGGTCTAGTTTTGCTAACGGTTTCCTGCATTACCCACACTGCCACGTTACTACCTGCTGATAGTGGTGCCAGTGAGATTTAGGCCACACTTCATCTCTAAAAAGAGTGATGCAGCGGCGCTTTAGTTCTTTAGTCTGTCCGACTCTCTGACCTCCTCCCTCTCACGCGCTCAAACAGATCAGCTTCTAAAGCTTCAACTTTGAATGCCATCATGTTAATCATCTTATAGATCGCCAACTAGCCGGTCCAAATCCCTGCTGTACATCAGCACAACATCATCGTATAGCTGCATTGCATTCTGGAACTTTGAGTCCAGTGTTTGCTGCCTCCATTATGTCTATATTGGATTTCTCATTAATACGACACTGAACTTTGGAAAATGGTGAGTTGGAAAAGAAGCTCTTGTTCCTTTGTTTTTAGGAGCTAACACTGAAACCTGACCGTTATCACATCAGATTGATTAATTATTTTCTTCCATTGAACACCATTGTAACTGCACTAGCAATGTCCTACTGTGATGTCTGTGATGTTATTTCTTTTTCTCTGCTCTAACATCTCTGAATCAGTTCATTATCTAATTATCATGCCCTTTATAAGAATTATCAGGCGTGTTAGAAGGAATACTCCATAGAGAACATTGGATGAGGCTGGAGCCACGGATTCAGAAATACAAGAACCTGCCTTAGCCGCTGTTTTGGAAAGGTCAAGACTTAATTGTCTTAATTCACTTCATATCACATATAACAAGTGCTGTAAATATAAATATAAATGCATTTTTAAAAAATATTTTAATCGAGCCTAATTCCTGGAAAACCAGTGGGCAAAGTTGCGGGCCTGTTATAGTTATATTTTATTTTAAATTATATTTATATTTTTGCATGCCCTTTATTAATTATAATAACAAATTAAAATAAAGAATTTTGAACCTTTCCACAGTTTGTAGTTTCATAACCTGGACATATATATGTATGTAAAACATACAAATATAAAAGATATCAAATATATCATGATATTGGATTTGCAGGGAAAGTCTACGTATATACAGTGATTTGCAACATTATTTACAAACAAAATAATTAAAGTCAGGATTGCATAAGTATTCACCCCCATTGCTGTGAAACCCCTAAATCACAGAAATCACATAATTAGTTGGATGGAGTCCAACTATGTGCAGTTAAACTGATCGCAGTATACATACACCTGTTCCTGGAAGATCCCAGAGTTTGTTGGAAAACATTCCTAAACAAACAGCATCGTGATGGCCAACAAGCTTTCAACGCAAGTCCGGGACAAAGTTCTGGAAGAGTATCAATCAGGGTTTGGTTATAAAAAGATCCCTTAAAATCTTCTGCAGAGCACTATTGAATAAATTATTTAAAAAACGGAAAGAACATTTCACAACTGCACCTCTCCCTAGATGAGGCCATCTACCAAACATCAGTGACCAGGTAAAGAGGGCATTAGTCAGAGAACCACTAGAACCAATTCCAAGGTTTCACACAAATGGGGTGAGTACTTACGCAATTACAATTTGTACATTTTTAATTTGTAATTAATTTTGCAAACTGTAATGTAAATGGAAAATACATAAAATACATTGTAACTGATAAAATACATTAAAGTTTTTATGTGTGATAATGTCAAATGTGTCTTAATAGCAATATGATGTTCATGAAAACTTGATCAGTTCATTCAATCAGTTCTTTCTTTTTAGTTCAAATTTTAATTACTTAATATCTAATTGCTTACAGACTGTAATCAATTAACATTAAGGTTGGCTACCTAGCTACCCCTTATTTTAAGGTCTGCATATAAAGTAAAAACACACATAGCCAGAGCTTTAACTTTTGATTTTGTCCTTGGTACTTTTTCCGTCTTGGCAAAGTTACAACCATAGAATTAAACAAAAATTCATCTGATAACCAGAACTCAATTTAAGTCAATGAGTTCAACTCTGTTTGAGAGGTGTTCGAAGTTCAGTGACTTTGTTTGAGTTGTTTGAGTAGTGTTTGAGTTGGTGTTTGTGTTATTTAAGTGGAGCTTGTGTTGTTTGAGTGGTGTGTGAGTTGTTTGAGTTTTGTTTGTGTTGTTTAATTGGTGTTTGAGTTGTTTGAGTGGTGTTTGAGTTGTTTAAGTGATGTTTGAGTTCCATGTGTTGTGTTTCAGTTGTTTGAGTGGTGTTTGAGTTGTTTGTGTGGTCTTTGAGTGGTGTTTGAGTTGTTTGTGTGATGTCTGAGTTGTTTGAGTGGTGTTTGATTTGTTTGCATGCTGATTGAGTGGCGTTTGAGTTGTTTGAGTGCTGCTGAGCTGTCTAGCATAGACCACTAAGGCATTTACCACTGCTTATGGCTGGAACCAAGCACTCGATTTAAGATACCCAGTCTAGGAAAAGTTTGACTTACTGTGTCAGGGTCCCTCCCATCCAGAATCCTCAGTTCTTCGAGAGCCCACACCTCCGTCCTCACATAGTGGTCTTCCAGTCCAATACGCCGAGATTTCTTACTTTTGGCAGGGCGAGCTTTCTCACACTGCACCACTGAGATCTGGACTTGTTTGCTCTTAGATACTATACACAGAAATACAATGTCAAATATGATCCAGATGTTATTTCCTTCATGTATTGAATTCAAAGTATATATAGGCTGATAAGCAGGGTTGGGAAGGATATGGCTAAATATCTATTTAAATATGTTAGCAGCAAATTAATCAAAAGTAGAGTTTTTTTTTTCTAATTTAGGCAACATATTCATTATATAATTGGATTAGCAAAAGAGGTTAAATCTAGAACCCTTAAGGTTCTATAGTTTGTCCCTTCATGGTGAACCCTTTTGTGTAGAATACTACAAGAGAGTATTTCTCTATCAAAATAAATGTTTAATCACCAAAAAAATATCAAATATATCACATTTTTAAATTTTTATCAACAAGCACAAAATGAATGTAGCATTAATGCTTGTATTTGCCATAATAATAAGCTACAGATATTTTACTGAAATGAAAGAGCAAGTGAAATAACTCAAGCAGCAGCTTCATTACATTATGACTCTAAAAATCTGTAATCAAACACAAAAGTAAACACGTAAAGACAAATCCAATATTATTCACATATACAGTATGTATGCAAACTCAGGGGTCTTACCGGCCACACAGAGGAAATGTCGTCCACTTTTTTCCTCCTCGATCTCTATAAACTCCACCAGTTTCTGTTTTTCTGGTCTGAACAAGACACGCTGCATCTCTTCTTTCAACAGTGATGACATCTCAGAGAAAAAGGAAAGAAAAAAAAAAAAAAAAAAAAA
>CM041002.1:11037469-11068119 GCA_022985145.1 Pangasius djambal | reverse complement strand
CCTTAACCCTCCATTATAAAAGCACCGATTAAAGACCAGTTGCTTTGAGACCACTCAGAATATTTTTTGCGGCGCTATCAACCATAAAGATCCAATTTGTAATCGATTTAGAAATGCATAATTTATGCCTATGAAATTCATTCACACAAGTGCACACCCACTGTTCCACTTCTTAAAAGTGTACACACACAAAGCCAGAGGCATTTATTATTGTTGGGAAAAGATAATCAATAGCTTCCTGTGTGAAGATGTCAGATGCCACTGAACAGATGCCAACTAACTGAGTTTCAGCTGGAAAAAGCACTGTATTAGATTGGTCCTGTTTGTGTAAGGAAAGACAGATGGGTAAAGTGCCATAGGAAATCCTAAGAGATTTGGCCAAAGTGGTTTCACTTTATTTAAAATGGAAGAAAAGCACTCCCATACGCCAGCAAAGAAGTAACCTTGCGAGGAACAATATCCACATGCGGAGTGAACTATGTTTATTGGACTAATCTTTTGAAAGCAAAAGCAAATGAGAGACCTAAGCAGTAAAATAATGTTCTTTATGAAATTATATTTGAGACATCAATAAAGCATTAATAGATTATTCCAATTTCCAAGTGTATTAAAAACAGGAAGTTCCTTAACCTCAGCTATATCACTCCAGTCCATAATTGGTCTCAACCAGAGATATGCACATTTTATTTTGAATTTTTTTCCCTGCCTGCAGTGTTTTCTGATGAATTTGCTTGGTTCTATTTCCCAAAATATAAACAAACTAGTAGCCTAATTTAAACCACTACAACCCTGACCAGGCAGTTACTAAGGATTCTTTAAATCCATCGCACAGCACCGTATGTTCATGTCGAATGTGGTCTTGTTTATCCAACAAGCTTCATATCTGACTGCTTACTTGTACTCGTGTAAAAGTAAAAGCACCTTGTGTGAAAGTATGTCTCGTATATGATGTAGAGGGAATTCAGGTACAAGACAT
The DNA here is from genome assembly GCA_022985145.1 of Pangasius djambal. Taxonomy (NCBI): domain Eukaryota; kingdom Metazoa; phylum Chordata; class Actinopteri; order Siluriformes; family Pangasiidae; genus Pangasius; species Pangasius djambal. The sequence continues at coordinate 11,067,143 of CM041002.1, read as the reverse complement.
ACTAAAAGACATAACATTTGCTACTAAGCCTTTACAGTGGAACTGCTTCATAGAAGTAGCATAACTTTATGAATGTGACTTCCTATAAGGGGGTGTGGTCAGGATCAGACAGGAAGCTGACCTCCTAAGCTTGAGGTAGGACAATTGACATCTTTGGCTTTTTTTTTTTTCTTTGTAGAAGACATGTAGAAGATGTACTACTGTAACAATATAAACATACAGTTACTTCAAATCATGTAAATAGGTCTATAATTTATAATTTAATATTAGGAAATTTGGGATGGCATGGTTCGGGTTAATTGGGATAATCTTAAAAGGATTCTCCAGTGAAGTCAATTACGTTTAGAGATTGATGTTGAAGTTTATCTTTTAAAAATCCTGTGTTATTTAAAGGAATGTAAAAAAGTGACTTACTTTTTAGTGCCTTTTAGTGGATTTCTACTGTGATTTACTTAATCTTTAATTAAATTTAAAAAATTCGAATATTGAATTTTAGAATACGTATGAATTTGGAAGAGCCTGAATTTTGGAAAATATTGATATATCAGACCATCTTAATATGTAGTAAATCATACGATATTAGAAATTGTTGATGATGAATTCAGAGATTTTTTTTTCAAATCCTGTACATAAATTTGATTTATTGATCCTATAAATAGGTATGCTACAAATAAATAAAGTTTTTTAACATTGATGATGCATCACAACAGCCCAGGACAGTGCCCCTCCCTACCAGCAGAGGACCCCGTCTCCAAAATTCTAGTCATTTACTCATTTCCCATTTTCTTCATTTGCTACATTAGCATGTCTTTGAATTATTCATGCGAAGTCTTGCCATTTTTTTGACTTGTGTAAGTTCTGAGCCTTGTTTCAATGCTTCACTTATCTGTGCCTTGACTAATTTACTACAATCTTTTTGACTACTTTTTTGGATTTTCTTAGTGATTCTGACATTTGATGCCAAACAGAAAGCAAGCAGAAAGTTTACATCTTCTTCAGCATTAAAGGAATCGTAATATGTTGTATGCTACAGTACATGAACCTATATTCAGCCTAGTGTTTGGGTGGTTAAAATACCTTCCTAAAATTGGATAATTTTCAGCCAGGTCCACAGTCTTCCTCACCCTTAAACGTATAAAAGCATAATATGTTGTATAAAATGTCTAATTTTCTAATGTTGACCAATGTTCAGACCACTGTTCAGGGGGTTAAAACATGTTGCGATATCAAAACCTCTGTAAGAAGTGGACTTCCTAAAATTGTCATTTCTAAATCCTGGTCGTTTTCTGTTCCTAGAATCATCAAAAGTCATCTTAACTCTTAAAAATGTCATAATATGTTGTATATTGTCCATTTTCCCCAATATGAACCAATGTTCAGCTTAGTGTTTGAGTTATTGAGGGTTAAAACATGAAAAATTTGACAAAAACCAGTCATGATAGTGAGACTTAAAATAGTCACAAACTATTCAACAATTATTAGTTTTTTATTTTGTAGAATGTTTGTTGTTGTTGTTGTTGTTGTGGTTTTCTTACCCATGATCAGGGTCATCACTGCAGAGAGAAAAGTGGAACTGACTACCCAGGGCCCCTATACTCTTAAAAGCAGTGGACTAAAAAGGTTGCAATATCAAGAAATGGAAAAGAGGCCTACAGAGACTGCTTTTGCACAGGACCAGACATTGTTTGCATGCAACATTCAGATGGTAGAAAACTAGCTTGACAGAATTAAAGGTATTGCCAGCACAGGTGTTTTCAGATGAGCAGTAAATGAGGGTGTCCGCCTCAGTTTTTCCTTCTTAATGTCCTGTGCAGCAGCCAGTAGTTTCTTCTGGCATGTATGATTAAATGCGGATGACATACCATTGTGGAAAAGCGAAGTTGGCCCGTACGGGGATCGAACCCGCGACCTTGGCGTTATTAGCACCACGCTCTAACCAACTGAGCTAACCGGCCACAATGAACAAGTTTAAAACGTTTAAATCCGTTAATAATAATAATAATAATAATAATAATAATAATAATAATAATAATAATAATAATAATAATAATAAGTATTATTATTATTATTATTATTATTATTATTATTATTATTATTATTATTATTATTATTATTATTATTATTAATTATTATTATTATATATCTCTTTTTAAATAACCTTAAACATATGTTGCTGCTTCTGCATTCAATTCAGAAGAAAACAAAAAAATTTAATTACAAAGAGTTGGGGGTCAATACTTAATTTTTTTTTTTTCAGATGATCAGTAACTAAAGGTGTCCGCCTTAGTTTTTCCCTCTTAATGTTCTGTGCAGCAGCCAGTCGTTTTCTTCTGGCTTGTTGTACAGCGTTGTTCACATACAGGCAACCTACCAAAACGCATCTGGCCCGTACGGGGATCGAACCCGCGACCTTGGCGTTATTAGCACCACGCTCTAACCAACTGAGCTAACCGGCCGGTTGGCGAGATGTGAGCAACTCAGCAAACGTGGAAAAAGGTTCTCAGGTTGAATGAAGCTAAAAACTGTATTTTTGCCCTTATAGTACAAAGCACTACATTTCGTGGCATTCAAGACTGTACATACAAATGTAGATATATCATTGTTCCAACTTACTGTATATCAGTATATTTACAGCACTTTACATGTTGATTACAAAATCTGCAAATGATAATGTATCTGGACGTGTTCTTCCCTTTTCCACAGAATATGAGCTGGCAAAATTGGCATCGAGAAGATCAAATAACTCCACAAAGTCCTACATAAATACAACTGCAAAAGTTTTATATTAAAGTGTTAAATTGTTTTTTTTTCCCATTGGAGCTGGTGTAAAGAAAATTATCTAGATAAAAGTTACAAAAGATGGTAGAAATTGACAGATATGCAGTAATTAGCAGAATTAAAGGTATTGCCAGCACAGGTATTTTCAGATGAGCAGTAAATGAGAGTATCCGCCTCAGTTTTACCTTCTTAATATCCTGTGCAGCATTTGTGGAAAAGCGGATTTGGCCCGTACGGGGATCGAACCCGCGACCTTGGCGTTATTAGCACCACGCTCTAACCAACTGAGCTAACCGGCCACGGCGCAGCGTTTGTGAAAAATTTTTTTTTTTCCCTTGCAAAAGAGAATTCCTTGCTGATGAGTTGTTCAAATGAACTTTATTTACAGAAATGCATTGTTCCAATTATTCTGATTATATACAAGTGTATATTCAAAACTGAATGGTCAGGTTAGTGGCTAATAATGCCACCATTAACAGCAAAGAAAAAAAAACAGACAGCCAGGAAAAGGATTACTTCATCATATTTTTAGAAAAATGAGTAGAAACAAAGCAACAAAGGAAAATTCTTTGCTTTATTCTACACTAAATTCATGAGTAACAATGAATTAATGTGTCTCTTTTCAGGGTCTGAAATTCTGACCCATGAAACAATTTCTCGTTGAGATGTTGTGCTTGAGTATCCATTTAGAAAAGCCAAGGAAAGGGGATGGAGAGAACAGAGGTTAAATTGTTCCAGTCTCAGCGTGTACTTCTTATGAGTTTTGTTACACAAAATCTAATTAATTTTGTGTAACAATTTGTTTATGTAACGGTCAGCAATACCAGTGCTGTAAGAATACCAAAAAGATTCTTAGTCACGTTTCACATGAGGCCAGCAGTCTCTCGAAATGTGCTGCACTTTTTACTGTCTCTCTATCATCAGAAGGTCGAATAACACACAGTTCTACATAATACTAGATCTATAAACATTCAGGCATTGGGTTTTAATTCTCCTGCGACATATAGCAATTTGATAAAAACTAGACGTGGCTGATACTGTATTGCATTTTGTAAAGAATTTCATCTTTCCACTCTTTAATGCCTAGCATAAGTATTCACCCTCCTTTTTACATTGTGTACTGTTTTGCACAAATGTAACAGCTTGTGGAATTGCACAAGTATTCAGTATTCACCCTCTAAATTAGTTCTGGTGCAAACAGTTTGCCATCAGAATTCACATAATGTGCCATTTTGTTATTTTTGTTGCTTTCTTACCCATGGTCAGGGTCATCACTGCAGAGAGAATAGTAGAACTGACTACCCAGGGCCCCTGTAGGTGGAGGAGGCCCTTAAAGGCCCTGGACTCAAAAGGTTGCATTTTCAAGAAATGGAAAAGAGGCCATAGACTGCATTTGCACAGGACCCAGACATTACTGGCATGCAACATATTAATCTTACTAGCAAGAAACTGTCTGACAGCTAGCAATAGCCGAGAGGGTTCAACTCAGACGGTAGAAAGCTCAAATGACAGACATGCAGGAAGTAGCAGCACAGGTATTTTCAGATGACCAGTAACTAACACGGACAGTGTTAGTTTTCCCTTCTTAATGTCCTGTGCAGCAGCCAGTTGTTTCTTCTGGCTTGTTACAGGCAGACAACCTGCAATGGTGGAAAAACGACGCTGGCCCGTACGGGGATCGAACCCGCGACCTTGGCGTTATTAGCACCACGCTCTAACCAACTGAGCTAACCGGCCATGGAGTCCGGGTTTTGTTGTTGCTGTTGCTGTTCACAGGACAATAGCCTGGACATAGCCTGGACGTTCCACGAAGCTGGGATTTATGGAAGAGTGGCAAGCCATATAAAATCCCATTTAGAGCATCCATTCTGGAAAAAGGCATGCTGGAAACTCAGCAAACGTGGAAAACGTTTCTCAGGTTGAATGAAACCAAAAACTGTATTTTTGCTCTTATAGTACATAGCACTACATTTGGTGGAATCCATCACTGATCCTCATCCTGAGAACACCATCCACACAGTGAAGCATGGTGGTGGCGGCATCATGTTGTGAGGATGCTTTTCATCAGCAGAGACTGGTAAACTGGTCAGGGTTGAGGGCATAATGGAGAAGAAGCATACTGACAAAGCCAGTTTGAATGTTTGATAGAATGTTTTTTGTTGTTGTTGTTTTCTTACTCATTATCAGGGTCATAATTGGGGAGAGAATAGTGGAACTCGGGCCCCTATCAGTGGAGGAGGCTCTTAAATGCAAAAGGTTGCATTTTCAAGAAACGGAAAAGAGGCTAGAGACTGTGTCTGCACAGGACCCAGATATTGCTGGCATGCAACATAGTAATCCTACTAGCAAGAAACTGTCTGAGAGGATTTAAGTAAGACAGTAGAAAACTCATTTGAGACATGCTGGAAGTAGCGCAATTAATGTCTGTATTTCCAGCACAGGTGTTTTCAGATGACCAGTAAGAAAGAGTGCCTGCCTTATTTTTTTCCTTCTTAATATCCTGTGCAGCAGCAGACATGGTGGAAAATTCCTACTGGCCCGTACGGGGATCGAACCCGCGACCTTGGCGTTATTAGCACCACGCTCTAACCAACTGAGCTAACCGGCCGGCGGGCACGTGCGCTCATGTGCCATGAGCCTTTAGTGTTACTGTGGCAAAAAAAAAAAAAAAATAATATTTTTGGTCTAAAGGTAATCAGAAAAGTAATACAAGTAATAAAAATGCATATCTGTAGTGAATTGTTGTTGATAACAATATAATTGTGTATTTTCAATCCGAGGTAAATCTTGTAAAACCCTCCCCAGTTATTATTAGGTTAAACTTTGCAATAGTGAATGTATATATCTGATTATGTAATGGCCCTGCTCATAAACTGATGGTTAAAAAAAAGTGACAGTTCTATATCAGTGTAAATGGACTAAGAGATTCAGCTGAGAGCGGTGGTTTATCACTTCTTTATGGGAAGCTGTATTTAATGTTGTGCTTTTGTTGGTCAGACTTAGCCACATTCTTAATGGCACCCTCAGCTAATTCCTCCTGCACTGCTCTAATTGTAAGGCTCTTTATCTCCACCATTGCTGCTTAGGGATGTTTGGCTGGCATAGATCATGAACACATCGCTGATATAGTTCATTATTGTAGTGCTGTTTCCGCCAATCTCAACAGCATGTTCCTAAATCCAACCACAGCTAACGCTGGCTTCTGGATTTGATTTTGTAGCTAGAGGTCTAATGAGGTCAGAGAAGATTTGGATTAGTTCCAACAAAGAGGGTGCTTTTTTTCAGTCTGACATTCCCACTCATCTAATCTTCAGGCTCCATATTTTCCCCATAAGAACTGAATCAGAAGACAGCCAGGCCTGCAGTCATCGATCCCGCTGCGGTCCTCGTTCTTGCCCACCCCCATTGGCTCTATCATGCATACAGTAAACAGCTTCACTTTTAGAAAACATTGAAGCTGGACTCCTGGACATGGGAAGACAGAGAGACAGAGAAGGAGGAAGAGAGAGAGAGAGAGAGAGAGAGAGAGAGACAGACAGGTACACATACAATAGGGAGAGAGATGGGAGTAGGGTATGTATTGATCCTTATTTAAGTTATGTTTTTTCCCATTCTGTTAGATGAACCATTCCTTCTTGCTTTCGTCGATGGTTTCTGTGAAATTGGGCTCAGTCCCGATGATAGCCGTGTCAGCTGATTCGGAGTGCTCATCCTCTTTGGACTCATTGGTGTGGTGTGTTCTCTTGTGGCGAATCATGTAACGAATCAGGAACACCAGAGTGCACAGGATGGTGAAGATCACCACAGCAATAATGCCTAAATCAAGAAGGGAATATCAGGTGATGTGGACATAAGGGTGAAACTTTGCCACTCTCTATGAAAGACAAGATAAGATTGAAGACTTCCTACCTCCGATTATTGCTGAATTCCTGTTCACCCCGCCTGATATGACTCTTTCCTCATTGAATGGGAAACCAACACCTAGGGAAAAAAAACATCACACGTCTTATTAACACAACAAGCAGTTACTGCTACCACCCCAGAGTTGATTATTTTCCAATAACAGCATCCTCCCAGTTTTAAAGTGTTTTATTCCTCTGCAAAACAAGTTATTTCCAGGTATCACTTATGCTCTAGCAGCTGCAATAATAATAAACTGCAAATAAATGCAGTTTGTCTTGTTCTTTAGAAAGCACAAATTGCAATGTCCTAAAGACTTCCCTGTGTCAGAACACATAAAGTTATGGATATACCTCTAATTACACATATTAAATCACTTCATGTGGATCCTCCGCCATACAAGTCCCTGTGAACGCGTTGTTACTATAGAAACAATAACATATTCAAATGAGCACATGAACTACTGTCAGAGCTGCTGTTGTAGAGAATTAATCAACATCTACTGACCAATGAGAATCAGGTATTCAACAGTGCTGTGGACACAGAATGAGCCATGCACTCGATAATCAATGTCTGGTGCTTTTCTAAGGAAAGGCATTGCTCTGAAAGCACAGACTGAGTCAAAGGCTTCAGTTCAAATGCTCCAATGGTGAGAAAGCAGATATTTCTCCTGGTGTTTTTTATGGCACTGCAGCTTGGACTGAGCTGACATTTTAAAACGCTCATGTCAGCACATGCAAATGCCAAAGTTATGTATTTCTTGTATGGCAAGTTATACATTTAAACTGCATTTTAAGCATTAGTCATTTTACATGCTCTAGTAGTAATAAGCGAAAATGTCCGGATTTGTGTTTAAACGATGAAGCTCATCCAATAATCGGAAAATAAATTATTATTTTTTTAAAATTATTGGGTGAACCTGTTATTTACCTCCATTCAGGTGCCAGGGTTTAGTGGCGGTTGACATTGGCGAGACGGTGAGAGGTGAAGCACACGCAGTAGGGCTTGACCAGGTTGCCCTGGTGGAGCAAGTGATGAGCGAGAAAGCTGCTTTCAGAGGGGTGATGCTGTTAAACTGCACAGGAGACTGGCAGTCTATGAAGCCTTCCCAATCAATCCCAAGCAATCAGTGTGACCAGTTTCTGCAGGGCGTGAAGAAACAGAAGGGTCAAGATAGAAAGTGTGCTGCTTGTTGTCAATATGGCAATCACCATCATCAAAGTCCTCAAGCAAAATCTCTTTACATAAGTAATAGTAATTCTGTTCAGTGTTATTCTTCAGTGTTGGAGGATAATTCCAAAAGGCAAAAAAATAAATCACACCCTAAAGATCCCAACAAGGCAAAAGTTGTGTGTGTACTCAACATTATTTGCCTATGTGTCAGTACAATCTGGACTGAATGATGACTTCATATTCAGTAGCATTTGCAAAAAGGGCACAAGGTGAGAGAATCGACCCCAGATAGGACCCCAATCATGACGCCATTCACACACAGGGGCAACTTAGTTTTTTTTTGCTTTCCTGCATGTTTTTGGACGGTGGGAGGAAACCAGAGAACCCGGAGTAAACCCATAAACACGGGAACAACACGAGAAAGAGAAATGCCACTTACTATGCCGCTGTGCTGCTCTCATTACACTTTAGTAGTAATGATTTGTTAAAAGAATTCATGATGTTTAATTGTCTAAGAGAGTCTGTCACTGTGGTCTACTCATATCCATACTTACAGTACATTGACTGAGACCAATATTTAAAAAATCAGTAGTCAGGCATTTGTTACATCCTGATATTCCAATTCAGTTATCAGGATAATAATAATAATAATAATAATAATAATAATAATAATAGTAATGAAAACCCTTTCATGGACATTTTGATCATTCTCTCTCTCTCTCTTTTGATTATTCTCATTTCTCACATCTCTCATCTCAGACTGTACACACGTCCGTGGATCCTTCTGGCATGTTAATGTCTTCAGTGACTGCAGACGTGCTTCTGAATAGAGCAAAATGTCCAATCTGTCTACAAACCAAAAGCACCCTTACACACCTCACACACACATGCTACAAAAGTTGCTTCGTTTGTGTCTGGTTTTGTTTTCAGACCGAGTTCAGACTAACCTGTGCATCACTGCTCTATTCTTGAAAGCGATCTTTAATTACTGAATTAAATCTAAATTACGTTATCACTGCTGCTGCATTTGTTCTGTATAAAGTAACTATTTTCCAGGATGCGGCTTGAATTTCCCTGGCCGCCTATTGATTCGGCAGTCCTGGAATGATGTATATTGTAGTCTAACCGTGAGCTGCTTAGAATACACAAAAGTACTCAGCATCTTGCTGAATTGCAGTGAAACATATCGCTTGTCTAGTCACCAATGCAGATGTATTATCTAACTCAGAGGACTGCATTGAGCTCTGCAGTGGACTGAGTCACCATGGTATGTTAGGTAAGCACAGATTACTGAAAGCAAGCTCTATTTTTCGGAGAGAACACCTTTGCTAAGATTTACAATTTCATTTTTACACTTCGTCTGAAGTGCACCTGCGGCGGACCACTGGACCACAACACACTTACGAGCATTGCAGAAATATTTTATAAAGCAATACTGGAAGATTGACGTAAGGTGTATGTCAAAACCCACGAGATGACAAAGTTTTTATTAAGTATATTGCTTTGGCATTACATGAAAAAGAGAGCATCGTTGCTATTAGCATTATTATTACTTATTACTTATTAGCACAGTGCTGGGGAATTCTCATTTCTGATTGGTCAGAAGGTGTTGAGGCAAATCGCAGGTTTATGTTAATGCACTCATTTTAATACATCATCACACATTCTGTAGTAACTGCTAATTACACCAGGTCTTATGTGGTGCACGGATTTGAGACGTTTGCCTCGCATTTCTGGAAGGAGTCTCCAGTGTCAGCACTCTGTAGCCATTAAATGTCCCTTTAAATTTGCTGACCCAAATTTTTTTTGAATTATATTCTTTCTTATTAATTTCAAGAGAGAGAAAGCAGAGAGGCTGGTGAGGGAATGACTGTTTCGAGCTGCTATAATGCAAATGATAACAGGAACGAGCTTTTACGTCAGAACAAACCTGTAATGTGAGCTCACAGATTTTTGATATAAGCCCTTCATAAATTCTTCAGCATTGCTTTCTTAAAGGTTTATGCACTGCATAAATGTGTTATAAAGACTCGATTACAAAAAAAAATTCTAGTCTTAGCTAATTGCGTGAACGTATGTTACCCAACTCCATTAAGAGTCATCCCAAACCTCTTTCCTGTTTATCAGACCAGCTATTTTTTTTTATTCATTATTATTATTCATTCTTTATAACGCCACACATTAAATACAGCCAGTTCAGCCTTAAAAACAGATATCCCTGATCAGCAAACAATTTCAGCAATCCGTTCTTACAGTCTTTGCTATCAGCACTTATATGCTGCAGTAATAAGTAGGCAGGATCCAAGAGCAAGAACAGATCCTTTCCCCTTCATTACCCAAAGAAATAGCAGCATACATTACAAAATCCAAATTAATCGGTGTCAGGAAGCTGTAAGGGCAAAGCAACATAATGTCGCTAATGCTATCAATCTCTACACAGCAGCCTGCCAGACAAAGCACTTGCTCAGCGTTTATGTCAGTCTGTGTAATTAGACCGCTTCATTTAAATGTGTGTGCGGTCCCCTGATTTTACTTCACAGTATGAAAAATGCCGACAAGGTGGTAATTTATTTTTAATAAGGTGTGGCCGTGAATGCTTCTCAAGATCGAGTTCATGGCCACAAAGTACTTAACTCATGGAAACTACTGTGTATATATACATTTTTTTTAAATGAGTGAGACAGAGGAATCAATTGAAATCGATCATTGTGGCTACAGGAACCTAAGTATAGAGATGACTGATAATATTACACTTCAGTCTTGGAATGATGCATAAAGACATAATGGAGTCACTGGCATTACGACAATGATCCCATTAGCCCGTGTCATCTTAAGCAAGTCATTTTTTTGCTTTTTCACTCGTTCTCACCGAATAATTAACTGGAGGCCATGGATTCAATTAAAGCATTCCCATAATGTAGTAAGTCCTGGGCTCGAGTTACACAATTAGTGGTCACAACATAGTAAATGTTGACTCATGGCCTCAATATATTAATTTGTGGCCATGCCTCATTAAAAAATAACCACCACGTCACTGTAGAAGCATGGTATAATACTGCTAATCTGTTTCAATCCACATGAATATTGCCTTCATCATGAAATACTGAAGGGGAATCCTGCAGGATACAGTGCTTCTATATGTATACTCTCTTACTCAATTCAAAATGTTCGGTTTTCTCAAAAAGTAAAGTCCACCCAGCGTGTGTCTCTCCCACAAAACTGCCGTGTCAGGAATTAACACTCGGGGATGTGCTGTTATAGGAAAATAATGAATGACGGCGTGGTGTTATGTGGCCTGACGCAAAGTGGCGTAACTATTAACACCCCCCCCAACCAAATATTGATTAGTTTCCAATAACAGCACATCCGGAAGAGTTTTATTCCTCTTGTATCACGGTAATTTGTTTACAGTTTTTCATTTATTAAAGAATCAGACATAACTGTTTAGAATTACAGAACAGTCTGCAGAACAAGTTCCTGTTCCTGTTATCACTAACATTATAGCAGCTACAAACAGTCATCCCTTCACCGGCCTCTCGTTTTTCTCTCTCTTGAAGTTAATAAGACCAAAAAAAAAACAAAAAAAAAACCCCTGCAGTCTATCATGTTCCCAAGAAATTACAAAGGCTTTCCAGTGGCAGAAAACATAATGAGTGTTACAACAAGCTGACACTGGAGACTCCTTCCACAAATGTTAAATAAGCATCTTCTTACAATCACAATTTTTCTTTGTGCCTTTGTGTTTTAATGTTTTCGAAGGCCAAACTGAACAAAAAAAATTCTCGCCACATCTAGAAAGCTGTGGTAACACTGATTTTCTTTGTGCTCACGGGCGTTAACTGATACATTTCAAGCACGCTGATTTACATTTAGAGACAGACAAACCCGCAGAGAGCAGAAAACGACAAAATAATGACTAAACGGTGAAAGAGCGCTTCCTAAGCATGGTGTGCGCTAAGTCTTCCTCAGGAATTGCAGCGTGTCGGCTACCATAGACAAACACTAAGGTGCCATTACTTTTGTCCTAATTAAATGGCTAGTCTTACATGTCTTAACTGCTGTCTGTCAAGTCATTAATATGAAACGACTGCGTTTCAAGACATGTTCATTAAAAATTGGTGTGTAATTGCAATAAATAAGCGATTTTTACTTGACAGTGTAATCCGTGTATTAAATTGCAGTACCTCACGGAAATTTGGAGGCAGTCAGTTGAGGCTCACATTAGTGAGTCTCCTTAAACGTAAATTTACACAAACTCCAGAGTTATGGTAGGATATGTACAGTATTCTGAATTCACTGGATTTTTACGAAGACAAATTTTATTTGTGCGTCAATGTTTCTGCAAAAAAAATTCTGATTCTTATTCCATCGACCAATTACCATACAAATCCCTATAAATCGTTACTATAGAAACAATAGCCTATTAAAACGAGCATATTGACGTGAGCCTGTCATTTGAATTACAGCTGCCAGATTTGTCCTCTTATGTAAAAATTAATCAACGTCTTCCGACCAATCTGACTCGTTGTAAAAATGCGTGCCTTCGGCCTGACGAGAAGCCCTACATAAATAATAGTGCGTTGTTATCGCATTTGAGTAGCTCCGATTACATTTGCGGCAGCTGGGGTGTTAAAATGGTGGTTAATGAGATTCAAGGTCAAAAGCAGCTCAAAGCTAAGAGGCTGATCGGGTCGATATGTCAGTGGAGCACTGCATCAGATATTATATAGAAAAAGGTCCATTAAAAAAACTGCAGCCTCTTGTTCCAGCTCACAGTAATTACAATCGGAAATGAATTCATTAGCAAATGGACAGCGCTACAAGCAATATCAAAACAGAGAACGCATCAATGTTAAGTGAGCATCTAAATTTCAATTAGCATGCTATGCACCAAAGATTGCTAACATTTCTGTAGACTTTGTTTTAATGGTCTGTCTATGTCTTTTGATTACACACATGATGAATGCTAATGTCCATCGGTAGTAAGGCGGAAAAGAGAACAAAGGCATTTTGACAAAACAGCACTCTCGGAAGTAAATGTCCAAAACTACTCTTACAGTAAAGTTGTGTACCAGTTATGTACCGTAAATTATTTTCGAAGGTATAAAGATACAGCCATCAGCCTGTATAAAGTACAAAGTAAAAAAGTACAATTCAGTACCTTTATTTCTGAACATGAGACTTAGAAAGTCTGGATGAGCGTATCATACACTTATGGAGCAGTTTATTAGGAACACTGTACTAATACTGTACTCAATTCTTCATGGCATGGATTCCACAAGATGTTGGAAATATTCCTTTGGGATTCTGGTCCATGTTGAGATGATTGTATCACGCAATTCCTGCAGTTTTTTCAGGTGTACTTTCATGCTGTGAGTATCCCGTTCTGCCACATCCCAAAGGTGTTCTACTGGATTCTGATCCCGTGACTGGGATTGAACATTGAACTCATTGTCACGTTCATGAAACCAGTTTGAGGCGACTTTTGCTTTGTGCATGCTGGGTAAATTGTGGCCATGATGGGATGCACATGGTCAGCAACAACACTCGAATAGGCTGTGGCATTCAAATGATGATTTATTGGTATTAACCAAACAAAGAGTGCCAAGAAAACATTCCCCACACCATTACATCACCTCCACCAGCCTGGACTATTGACACAAGGCAGGTTGGGTCCATGGATTCATGCTGTTGGCTCCAAATCCCGACCCTACCATCTGTGTGCATCAGCAGAAATCAAGATTCCTCAGACCAGGCTATGTTTTCCAGTCTTCAACCGTCCAGTTTTGATGAGCCTGTGCCTTCTGCAGCCTCAGCTTTCTGTTCATGGCCGACAGAATTGGAACCCGACATGGTCTTCTGCTGTTGTAGTCCATCCCCTTCAAGGTTCGACATGTTGTGCATTCTGAGATGCTTTTCTGCTCACCACAACTGTACAGAGTGGTTATCTGAGTCACAGAAGCTTTTTCGTCAGCTTGAGCCACTCTGGTCATTCTCCATTGACCTCTCATTCATCAACAATATGTTTCTGTCCGCAGAACTGCCACTCATTGAATGTTTTTACTTTATTGCACCATTCTGAGTAAAGACTTCTGTGTGTGAAAATCCCAGGAGATCAATAGTTATAGAAATATTGTTATAAGTACTTATAGTTATAAGCCACATGATTGGCTGATCAGATATTTGAATGAATGAGTAGGTGTAGGTGTTTCTAATAAAGTGCTCAGTGAGCGTATGTTACCTATTAATTTTTACACACTTTTTATTACGTATTTTTCTATGTTATTTTGTTATCATTTTCATCCTTCTGTCACTATTTTTATTTATTTATACCTAATAGCATTCTTTCGAAACCTTTCTGTTTATGTGTCCTTGGATGAACTTGGGTGCATTTTAAGAGTCTGAAACTTTCACTCGCTCCTTTCTGTCACAAACACTAATAATAAAATTTTTTATCTGAAAGCAGGCATTAAGGGGCCAAGCACTTTCTGGCCCCACTATCAACTATCAGCTATTGATGGGATTTTGCCTCACTTCCTGTTTTCAATAGCCTTCCTAAGTTGCAAATAACATCTAAGCTTGTTTGTTAACATCAGCTCATGTTGTCAAGTTTGGTGCCACACCGTTGCCAAAGCCTTGCCCTCACTTCCTGTTTGGGGACTTCACCAAACTTGTTTGTGCTTTATGGACAAACTGTTCCACATATTAAAAATCTGAGAAACAGGTTTTGTTTGGGTTGGTCTTACAATGCTGTGATTCAAATTTTGTGATGATTGACCAAAATTTGTAGGAGAAGAAATGAAACAAAGTAGAAGTAAGTGGAATCACGTATCTATGATGTTGCATTGCAGATGTTTTTTCAAACGTATGTCCAAATTTGCCCTATTGGTGGTCCAAAAGGTGCTTCAGGCACATATACCAAAATTGCTGTGTAGGTAGTTGGGACTGTCCTCTATCAATGTGCCAAATTTCATATAAAGCATGCAAAGTGTTCTATGGGCTGCCATAGATTCACATATGGAAGTATAACAATAATAATAAAATAAGAAGAAGAACAAGAAGTAGAAACATGCAATTACAAAGGATTGGGTGGATACACATCTCTGGTGCTTGGCCCCCTAATAATAAGACAAAACAGCAAATTATGCTGCATTAGTGAGATGCAGTTTGTGATCTTAATATTATAAGGTGCTATTTGGCATCTTTATCCTGACAGAACCTTGTAATATGGTGTGAGTGTGACTTAGAGGACTTAATTTTTTGACCATTAACCAATTCAAATAAATGATTTTATTATTATTATTATTATTATTATTATTATTATTATTACTACAGATGTTTAGATGTTTAGCATCACAAGCACCTTTGCAGTCACCACTGCAGAGGTGAATGAGAGAAAAAGGGGAGCAGGGAGAAGGGGAAGGTTAAAAAGGGGTGCGATCAAAAGGGTTGCCATGGAAACAAATGGAAGTTTATGCAGTAGGAGTAGAGAAATGGAGCGAGAGAGGACGCGATAATGAGTAACACAGCGTCTCCATCACCCCCGTCAACACAAACATTCATTTCACACACACCCCGGTCATCCTTCTAACTCCCATGTTCTCTTATCATATTCTATGTTGGGAGCAGGACACGGGGGAGGGGCAACAAACCCGGGTATTGCTGCCTGACCAAGCATGAATAGATTGTCTGTAAATTATATATATGATACCCAATTATCAGAGAACACAGAAAATATGGCACGTGCTGGTGCAGAGTTGGAGATGAAAGGACACTGATTTGATAAATGATGGTGAGAAGAAAGATCAGCTAGAGTGTTAAAGGTTATGAGAAATAAATAAGGATAAATCTGTAAAATAAATATTGTTATTGAATATAGAGCTGCGTGTGTGTGCCTGTCCTTCCAGCAACCTTAATTCTTTGCTGCCTCTATCTCACACACACACACACACACACATGAGGTCTGAGCAATGCAGGACAGCTGCAGAGCAATCCCTCACACCGACAGCACCAACCATTAGTTCACAGCTACATCCACTGATAGACAGAGAAGCAATGCAGGTGTATACAGGAATAAAAGACATGCAACACAAATCGTCATAATAGAAAGCGAGCATTACCTCTACCCCTGGCACGTAGCAAGGTAACCTCTCAAGTAACCTGTGTGTTTCTGTTCTCCTCCACACCAGCTACTGTGTGTGTGTATGTGTGTGTGTGTGTGTGTGTGCATGTGTGTTTCTGCAGCTCCCATTCAGCTTCTGCAGCTGGAAGAAAACCTGGACAGGGGATGTACCTACAGCCCGGATCTGGAGTCTAATCTCACCCACTGATGATATCAAGCTGGACTGTAACTAAGACCACACATATACACACACACACATACACACACACACACACACACTCACACACATACATACCCATTTACAAAGCAAATCCTGCTTTCAGAGCTCTGCGATGGACCAGACAGATCGAATCAAGATGCCAGACAGAGCAGCTAAAGATGATCTGCACTCTGTAGTGCGCTAGATGCAATGCTATTACGCTGACATGATTTATACGGTTTTTTGAACCATCATGGCATCTGCAGGGGTATGTGGGCATGGGTGTCAGGACGCATTGTTGCAGAATGAGAATGAGAATGAAGTACATATACAAAGACTTACTATGATATACAGTCTATTTAGAATATCTAAAAAACTGCAGTTTGTAAGGAATGAAACACTTGGGAGCACGCTGTTATAGGAAAAGGATTAATGACTGGGTGGTGTGATGTGGCAACAACCCTGAAGTTAAAAAAGCGTCTGATTACTCTTATACCACAGCATCTTATACCATGATTTTTATGCTTATAGTTGAATGCTTTGGAACGTCTCTGAGACAGGGTCACTTTTTTGCTGTTCTAACATTACGCCTTATACGATGTTGACGCATACAAAAGAAACGAATATTGTCATTTTCTAGACAATAAGCTACTAACATGAATGTTAAGATGATGACATATCCAACGACGACACATTGGATATTTTTAAATATTACACCTTACAGAATTATACCTCAGCTAGCATCCACAGACTAAAGTATAGGACATGTTATGACTTGTTGGAGTTAATGTCTGTTATCATCAGACAGAATATGCGCTAATCACAGATTGGTGCAGTGAATAATAGGTTTGTGTCTCCTGCATTCAGATGATGTGAGCTCTGGTGCTCAGAAGCTTTTTCCCTTCCATTCCATTATTGGTGCTATTAATTTCAAACCACAAGTAAGTATTACTGAAGAGGAATAGCCTGATGTGTTACAAATCTGGCAGTGCGTACATTTAGCTGATGATATACGCCAAATGTAATAGGAACAAGTGTTACGTGCAACTTCACGCAATCTGCCAGTACACATCACTGGCAGTTTAAAGCAGCACAATGCATAAAATCGTACATATACACGTCAGATAAAGTTCACATCAGACATCAGAATGGGGGAAGATGTGATCTCAGTGACGTTAGCCATGTCATGTATGATCTGCTGATCTCCTGGGATTTTCACGCACAACAGCCTCAAGAGCCTCATTTGTTGAGAGTAAGTATCCAGGGGTGGAGTGAAAGTATATAATTTGATGGACTATACAATTGTATACTCGCTTCAGAGCTGGGCACAAGGAGCTCCTCCTCACAGACTGGTGGCATAACATCCTTGATGATGGAACTGCAGGAGACAAGATGGACAATGTTATCAATTCGGTCAAGAGACTGACTGATGATGTCCTCAACCCAGTCCTTGGACTGGACCTTCACAAAGCCCTTCGAGCAGGACAGGAAAAGCCTCTTTCTCTCCCAAAAGCACACCAGTTGGTGGACTGGCAAAGATAAATTGCTCTTGGTGTCCTGAGATGGACTCGCGTCCCATCTACGAGGTATTCCTGCATCACGCCCAATGTTCCTGGGATAGGCTCCAGGTCCACCGTGACCCTGACCAGGATAAAGCAGTTACTGGAAGTGATCGAATGAAAGAAAACCAGATAAAAAAAAACAGTCCTCCTTTTGTTTATGGCCTTTTTTCACATTCAAGGAACAATGAATGCAAAGTATAGACTTTCTCCTGGCTCATATACTGCTATCTGTGTTAGAGAAGGGTGGAACAACCATAACAAAGACCCACACTGGTGAGAAGCATTTGTCTCAGATCCCTCCAGCTAACAGCTACCCTGATAAGCATCTGAGGTTTTCACATGGAGTAGGAAGACACAAAAGATCAGATCACATGGTGAGATGAGAAGCACAATGAGAAGCTTATTCAGCCCACTGTGACACAAAAACCTAGTTAAACCTATGTTTTGAAATTCATACATTTCTGATCACATTACCTTGGAGGGCTCATGAGGTGATCTGGGACTCTAAAGCTGTCATATTGAAGTATACAAGGTAGACAGGGCGGATTATTTATGCTCCCTCAGTGAGAACAGACAAATCCCAAATGCTATGATGCATAGATATCTGACTATAACAGGTCATACTCCTTGAAATGTCCCACTTACTGAAGAAACAGCAACAGCAAATGGATGATGGATGTGCACTGAAGATTCTTGAGCCCTGATGTATGCCTCCAACATGGTACACCAAGAAGGAATGTGTTTTATTCATGAGCCTGAGGCTATCACGCAGAAATCAATGAGACACAATGGTAATTTTCTGTCTCAACTGTGACTGTGAATGTCAGCTAACTGTAGACCACAGGGACTATTAGAAAAGTAGGACTAGGTGTCATGTGAACTGTTAGCTAGTTCTGTTTCTCAAACTGACACACAGGATCTCATTTTCAAGAAGTAGGGCTCAGGTTTGTGTAGCTTAAAGGATGTATTATCCTTTTTTTTTTTTTTTTTTGGCCACATAAGAATAGCTCTGCTTCTAGGAAGCACCTCTGATCATATACGCCACAATACCGAAGATCTTTTCAGTTCTTTGACTCCAAAGAGGACGTGTCCTCAGGCACAGTCTTTTCATGTGTAGTATTATGAGTGAAAAAAAAACAACCACCGATCATATGATTGTTTCAGTAGAATAAAGGCTCTTTTACACGAGAGGACGTTATCCACTCATATAATCATCCTTTTCCTCTCTTAATCTTTACAATATACCACCTTATAATAGAAATGGTACTGTACATCATAGACGCACTGTCTGCACTTACACTTTGCCTTTGCTTGTAAAAATGTATTCGATTTAATTTCAATTATTTGCTATGAGATCTTGGCAGCCGTGTAGTATTTAAACTACCCCATTTGGCCTAAAAAAAAAACCCACAAACCTGGCAATGTCATTAACGCTCCTGTGCACTGCTCCTCCTCCACTCAAAATATTCACAGAGAGCATTGGGGCAGCGTGATTCTTTCCCCAATGGGCCTCTATAAGTACTTGTTGCAGTTCCCATTTTTGAACACTAGGTGCAATAATAGTGTAACTCTATTGAGCTAAATGGGGCAGTGAGCACCTAGAAAGGCCAAATGAATGGGAACTTAGCTCATATCCAATAGTATTTGAGCAGAATTTAAAATGTAGGAACTGTGCATGAGGACCTTCTGGTGGAAATGTGTTGCTGAGCTCCTGGAAAAGTTGCTCGGCTCTTGAAAAGGTTCCTGCGGCAGAAATATGACCTAAGACTTCCGAACACTCACGGATAAATGGAAATTCCTTTAGGCTAGGTCCATTATGAAAAAATGGTTTGTAGTACTTGTCCTCAGTAATCCTCAGTATGGGCTCTCTTGAGATGAGCACCATTATGACACATTGTAAACACAGTGTAAATTGTCATCTCTTAATGACCAACACCTAATATTGACCTAAGATTTATTACACTCTAAAAAAGCTTGAGGATGCGGACCTGAAAGAGAACAGATAGATTAATTTTCCGGAATCTTTCCACTGCGACTTTTGAGGCAGAGGAAAAACCAGAAAAAGCAATATAACTTTGTTTGCCTTCACATTTATACTTCATAATTTAGATGAACCTTTGGAAATGATGTTTCTCTGCTAAGCACACGTAATGTAAATAATAACTTTTTAACATGTAGTTAGCCTGCTGCCAAAAAGTACACTAGCTAACTTTAACTTTTGTGGCTGAAGTCGGCTATTTTTTTGTAAGACAATTTTAAAAAAAATTAGATTAAATTCTTACATAATATATTTACAGTTAACGTTAGCTGTTATTAGCTGTTAACATTAACTTCTAGCTGGTTAAAAATTACCTCAGGTTTTCTCTTGTAGCGTTATCGCATACTATTTTTTTAGCACAGGAGTTCATTCTGATCCTGTATTTGATACACGTCGCTCATGGTTTCAAAAAGTACATAGATGTGATATTGAGTTATCGGGTTTTAATCAAGTAAGGCTGCTTTCCCACTCATTAAGGGTTAAACCAAGCCTACATCAATCCAGCATGCTGTGTCAACATCCTTATCCAACCTCCGTGGGTTAAAACTACCCATGTTTTGGACATACTGCATATTAGGAAGAATTATTTTCGTCTAGCTGGAGAAATATCATTTGACAGTTTTTGAAAACTGATCTTTGCAGTGGGCTCAGTATACATTAACCACACCTGTAGAGGTGTCGAAAACCTTAAATGCTAGAAGAAAATGCACTTACCAAAGACTTTTTCTGTGGAACAGAGTCTTGACACTCAGGTTAAACTGATATCATGTCACTGAGAAAACACAGAATCATCCAACTCGACAACTTTCCTGTGCCGGAAAACTTAAAGTTACCTCTGACACTGGAGACTCCTTCCAAAAAACGCAAAGTAAACATCTCTTCACAGAAAAACTGTCCCTGTGTAATTTGTTACTATAGAAACCATAATGCATTAGAGCGAGTGCATTAATATAAACCTGTGGTTTGCCGTGCACTCTCAGAGCCAACTAATCAACACCTTCTGACCAATCAGATTTGAGAATTCAACAGGAATTCAAATGTCGTACATAGGAAACTGAACATTAGCATTACAATCACAGTTTCCTCGATGATTGTCTCAACATGATCTCATTCATCTTTCAGCGAAGAAAGAACGATGAAATACTGCAAAGATCATGCGTGCAAATATGTACCAGTCCATAATACTTTATACAATATCCTGTATTAAAATATGAATTAGGAAACTATATGATTAATTCATTCTGGGTGAAACCTGAGCTGGTGAGAATGTGTGTCTTTCAGGTGGTTGAATTCTGCAAGATCATTTTGCTGACTTTGGGCTCCATCTGCTGGAGCACTGCTTATTTTACACTTCAATTGATGTGCTCTTAGAACTTAAAAAAAGTCCCCTCGTCACGTTTAAACGGTTTATTGATGCATTTTCCGGCATTATCATGCACTGAATGTGATATAACGTTGGTCTGCAATGTGTGTTACAATGCAAACATTCTGACTGATCTGATGTGTGCTAGGGTTTCGACGTCCAGGAAGCTTTGGCGGTTTCGCTCTCAGCTACATACTTTTCTTGCTAGTTTCACTGTAGTTAATGCGTAATTCATGGTAGTTATTGAATAATACGCTCTAGGATGAATAATAAGCCAGAATGTTTATGAATCTGAGGCAGTGAGGCAGTTTATTCCACTCATTTGGGAATGTTACCTCCCTCGCAGGGATGAATTAGTAAGTTCCGGACCCCTGGGCAGGACCCTGGACCCTGGAACCTGGACACGCAACCCATCACATGCAAAAAAATAAATAAATAAATAAAATAAAATGCACATGCATTATTGCATTAGATATCCATTAGGAGTATCATCCACCAAAGTCCAGCTCTTTAACAAGCTCCGACTCACTGAAAATGTTAGTTCAGGGTTAGCTTTTAACCTGACGCATTTAGGAAAATGAACATTCTTGGGCTTCTCTTTCCTTTATTGACCCTCTACTGCATGAATTATTATATTTACATTTAAAAAAAATGTTTTTATGGATTTTTATCACTTGAATTAGTTCAAGAAATAGAAATATATTAAAAGAAAATGTTTAGGGGGATAGTTTGTAAATTGTTGCCATATGGCAACACCATGCACTTTAACAAAGGGTTAAAGTTTTCTTTTTAATGAAACACTTAGCGTGGGCTTATGGTTATCCATTTTCCCCCCACATCCACTTATCTAGCTCCGGTCAAAACCTGATTGGTTGCAAATTCAGGTCCACACACCAAAAACGTTGTGCAATTTATTTCCAATTCTGTTACTTTCCATTCACTGGATTATTTTCTGTATACTGAGTGTAATTGTGTAACCATTCATTTCAAATCTACGTTCTTTGAGGGCCCTCTGGTGGTCAGGGATCCCGGGCATGTGCTCAGTCACCCCATTCAGTAATCTGTCCCCATTTCCCTTCCAGGTGTGATCTAAAGCTGCACCGATGAGGAGCTCAGCATGATCCACTGGACAATGGAGTGATAACAAAATGACATTACGTTCAGCTTTATTACCTTCCCTGAGGCAGCTACAGGCTGGCTCTGAGAGCGATCAGCCGCCATCAGAACCTTCTCCAGGGCACGAAGCTGGTTTTAAAGATCCTTGCTAAAGAGATAAAGCTCCAACTCGGTCTGGGAGATAAACAAGAGCCATTTTTATGATATATTTCATTACATTTTAAAATTGTATTAACTTTATCCCCAGGAGGGCACTAAAAGGAGTCTGGACTATCATTAATTATGAATAATTACAAGCTGAGGACTTGAATAGGGCAGTTTGACAGTTTAATGACCCTCTGGCCACTTGATGTCACCACATTGAGGGAGTTTCTCTGAAGAGGATAAATACAGGGCTAATGCAGGTTGAGTGCAAAGGCAAAAGTGCTTGATGATGTCAGTTGCACTCACCTGCGTACTGCTGAGTTTTTTTTTTTACTCCTACACATACAGTTTCCATCTCATGTAACTATAGATATGCTTTAATGCTTACTCAATCCCTGTTCAGCAGATTTCATTACGCAGTCAACAGTGGATAAGGCAACACTACAATATACCATTGCGGCATATGATGTGTGATTGGATCTCTCGTTCCTGATTTGGTCGACACCCCCATTTGATGGGCGTCAAAACCCATCCTCCAGAAGACAATTTGTCCTACTACAAATGTTTTCCTATTCTCAGTAAGAATGCTTCTAATGATTCCAACCCTGATGTAGTGGCTCAGATGTGGCTGGATTTGCTGCCTAGCCTCCCTCATGCTCATTCCATGATCAGTCACATGATCAGCACGTATCGCTCTTATCTCAGGAGAAATATTAGTCTTTGTCATTCGCTGTCTTTCCCATTTGCTTCAAAATGTGCTCAATAGTAGAGCACATCATTAAATTCCTCTGTTTGGATCGAAATATGTCTATTTCATTTGAAGAAATTTAATCTATAACATAAACAAGTGTAAAAGAAAACACGCAGATTTGTGTCAGATTTAGCAATTTAATTATTGTATACTGTTAGGTTTTATGTTTTATGTCCTAATAATTTTTATTTTTTACATTACAGCCTCACCTTTGTAGAACCTGTTGAAGACATCACTGAACATTCTCCGTTAGCTGGACTTTCATTATTTAACTTTTATTATTATTATAAAATTAAATATATCTTCCATATTTTAAGAGTTCAATTTTTTTTATAAATACATTTTTTTTTTGGTGCAATTTTTGCATTATAATGCTACAAAGTGAATACTTTACATTAAAAGTGAAATGTAGACTTTGCTGCAGTTCTTAGATGAAACTTAGATGACTAAATTAAAAAAAAAAAACATTAAAATGATGTAAGATTAATAGCAAATATAATAGCATGTTGACTCAGATGTTGTTACACATAAGCAAGGAAACATTTTGTTCTACAATATACAACATTTCGTGTAGGACAGTTGGTTCACAGAGTCCAAAGCTCCTGCTAATTTATTATTATTTTTTTTTAAAAAAGACAGTCTGTTTTTCTCATCTTTATTTCTACTCGAGTTTGGAGTCCGTTGTGTTTTTCAGTACAGTAAATCATCTCCTGTTGCAGTAGGTTCCTCTGGTTTTTTGGTCTGTATTTTGGGCAGATGAATTCTGCTTGAAGCAACCACCAGAATATTGGCTCCATGTGAGACAGTGCTGGCAACACAGAGCCAAAACGAGGATCCCAGGTTCTCTTCTAAAACCACAAGGTGGAACAGGTTTTCATGAAAGTTCGCCACACGTTCTGTTAACCGATGACACCGAACTGCAGCGATGAAACAGGCAAAGCCAAGAGAACAGAACAGAGCTGAGGAACAGAGAGTGGGAGATTGTTTAAGATTTTGAGTAGCCGTTGAATGCAGTGTTTTATACAATAAACAAAAAACAACAATGCCTGTTTCATAATTATTGGCACCCCAACAATATTGAGGAACAAAAACAAACCGTAACTGAAGCACATTCTCGTGTATATTTTACTTTCATTTAGTTTTTCACGTAAGTGTTTAGTCATCAGTGACCTCCTAGTTCACTGGGGTACATATATAAGGTGACACAGAAACCAGATTCCCTTAGGGGAAGATTAGAGAATACACCAATGAAGTGAGACATAAATAAGGCATTCCTTAGGCAATGGCTACGAAAATGCACATGTGCATTGTTAGGGAAATAATTAAGAGGTTTGAAACAACCGGCACTCTAATGATTCTGCCTGAAAGAGGATGCGAGTGTATCTGCCCCCATGCACAGGTTGGAGATTGATCTCCAAATCTCCAATCAAATCAATAATTAGATGCCACCTATATGCCAATAATGTATTTGGAAGGCATGCCAGAGGAAAAGACTTTTCTTTCATCTAGACACAAACGTAAGCACAAAGGTACTACTGGACCTGGGTTCTGTGGTCAGGGGAGACAAAAATAGAGCTTTTTAGCAACAAGTTGGGTTTGGCATAAAAAGAAGGATGGTTATACAGAAAATAACCCAGTCCCAGGTGTTAAGTACCGTGGAAGCTCTGTTTTTCCTCCAAAGACCCTGGAAACCGAGTTAGGATGCACAGCATCATGGACTCCATGAAGTACCAGGAGATTTAAAAAAAAAAAATAATAAAAAATCTGGCAGCTTCTGCCAAGAAGCTACATCAGGGTTGGGGTTGGATCTTATAGCAGGATGATGATCCAAAACGTGTCCAGAAGGGTTCAGTGACCACAGAATCAACCTTTGACATGCCGGTCACGTGAACTAAAACCTGTGGAGTGAGTGAAAGAGTGAAAGAGAGTCCACAAGAGAAAACCTAGGTACTGGTGGACCTGGATTAAGGAGTGGTCTCAGATTCCTTACTCCGCAATCTCCAATCTCATCAAGCATTACAGGAGAACACTCCTGGTTCTCCTACGGATAAGAGAGGTTGCACAAAGTACTAAATGCAGTACTAATTGCGTTTTAGGATTGGGTGCTTTTTCTGAGAACAAATTGACTTCATTTAAATGTTAGACACCTCTCATGAGAGATTAAGCTCATTTAAACCCTTCATTACCAAAGGTGTCATTATTGATGGACCCGACTATAGATGTACTATATAAAGAAAATACATAACACACTATTCGGTAGTTATTGCTAACCTACCTGCTATGAAGTTCCAGAGGTAGAGGCCTAAAGGTCCTTTGATGGACTGGTAAGGCACTTTTCTGGCATTGTAAATGCAGAATGCCAGACTCACCAGTGCAAAGCCAATAGCGAAGAAGAGGAAGAAGATTATGATCATATGAAGACCACTGTTGACTTTCCTAATCAGTTTTGGGAAAACTGAAAAGAGAAGAGCACACATTTAAAAATAAATAAATAAATAAAAAAAATCACTATTAGTTATAATACACTATATGGCTGAAAGTTTGTGGACACCTGACCATCACACCCGTGTGGTTCTTCCCAAAACTGTTGCCACAAAGTTGCCACACAATTGTCTAGAATGTCTTTGTATTATGTAGCATTACAGTTTCCCTTCACTGGGAAAATTAAGAGGCCTAAATTTGTTCCAGCATGACATTCCTGCCCTTGTGCACAAAGCGAGCTCCATGACGACATGGTTTATGAAGGTTGGAGTGGAAGAACTCGAGTGTCCTGCACAGAGCCCTGACCTCAGCCCCACTGAACACCTTCGGGATGAACTGGAACACCGACTGCACCCCAGACCTCCTCACCAACATCAGTGCCTGACCTCACTAATGCTCTTGTGGCTTAACGGGCAAATTCCCACAGCCACGCTCCAAACTCTAGTGGAAAGCCTTCCCAGAAGAGTGGAGGTTATTATAACAGCAAAAGGGGAGTAAATCTGGAATGGGATGTTCAACAAGCACATGAATGTGATGGTCAGGTGTCCACAAACGTTTGGCCATATAGTGTACATCAGTACACACACACACACACACACACACACCACTTTCATTTTCACTTTACTCTAAAATACCTTCTAAGAAACGATACCCCAGTGTTTTCCTTGCTCCCAACACAACTGACAAGCTAATTTACAAACCCTTCCTGATTTGACGTGTGTGTGTGTGTGTGTGTGTGTGTGTGTGTGTGTGTGTGTTAGAGCAGAGAAAGCTAAAATTTGCGTCAGGGGCCAGGGCAAGGGGTACTCCAGGACCTGGGTTGGAAAGTGGCGGTCTGTAATCAATGTTATAACTCATATGACATGTTAAAATACAGTATGATACAGTGTAAGTCTTTCAGATACACACCTTAAAATGCAGCAATACACTATAAAGTGTGTAACTTTTTAACTGGGACTCTAGATAGCTAGTGAGCAGCCTACTTTGTCTCGTGGATGTTCCACAACCATAAATAAATAACTAAATAACTTTATTTAACTAAATTAAACTAATAAAGAGCTATAGATGGTTACAAAGCATGAAGTGTCATTCATTAATACATAATAAATTGTAACTGTTGGCAAATTGCTGTGGAATAAGAGAGATAAAATACGTCGGGACATGCTGTTATAGGAAACTAAGCCACTTTGTTTCCAGTCGGGAAGTGACATCACACCATCCCGATTATTTTCCTATAACACCACGCCCTAATAAAAGTGTTTTATTCCTTACTTCTAGTCTACTCCGATTAAAAAAACTCTATTCCATCCTATTCATTTCGATATGCAAATCATCACAACGTTTCAATTAATATGCAAAGTAGCTGATGATGTAATGTGGTGCCTTCTAGTGACTTTTTTGAGCATGCTACTTTCCCCTGAACAGAGTTGGCAACACTGGAGGTAATTCAGAACCTGTTTTCTTTCTACCTTTCTACCAGCTGGCAAAGATGGGCTACCAGTTTGGTCGCTGGTAGCTGCTCAGATTAAACTGTGCGTTCTTTAAAAAAAAAAAGTCCTCACTGTAAATTTTGAAACGACGACTGCCGAGACCACACTTCCGCGTTTTGCCACCTTGAAAGAGCCCGTAGTAAATATCTCCAGTGAACTGCTCGAGCTCCGGCTTCGACGCGTTCACCAGATCAACCCCAGTTTGACACAGGATGGTCGCAGTGATCCAGCGCTCGGTGGAGAGCGCCACGATCAGGAGCACCACCGAGCCGATACTCAGTATGGAGCCTACCGAGAACACGATACGCTTCCACAGAGTCGGCATGGCCCCTTTCACATGCGCCGTCCCGCCACATTCCTCCTCAGCGTGTCACGCAACACTGCTATTCGAGACATCCACTGCTGAACAAAGTAACAGGATAAGTCCATGGGTAGTCCATAAATACTTCCTTTTGGGATGTTTTGCGCAGGTAATTAAGGCAAGATAAACTTTGAATAAGGCAAAAAAGAAAAAAAATAGTGTAGTGTAGATTAGCACTAAATGGGAGAGCTGAGGTAAAGACAAGGAAACCGAAGCCGAGTCGGGTCAAACGCAGCTCTCTCTCTCCCTCAGAACGAAACCTTACACTTTAGCTGTGCTTTGGTTCCAAGCCAGGGGTTTTAATGCCCTCAGACACACACACACACACACACACACACACACACAAACATTCCTATCCTTGTGGGAACGTTTGGTCCCCACCAAGATATGAAAACATGACACACACCCACACCTACCAACTCATCCGCCCACATGCACACCCACCCACACACACACACACACACACACACACACACAAACACACACACACACGCCATGCAGTTGAATCCTCTTAATGACCATATGCTCGGGTGCACAAATTTTACACAATGCAGCCAATGCACTGTTTTGTTATTATTCATCCTTTAGCTCATAAACTTGGCCTGTAGTCTACAGCTAATAAAATATGGTGCGCAGCATATCAGTGCACAGCGTAGGGTCCCTATATTTCAGCGCCATAACCTCGTCACATGAATGATTAAGATGAAGGTCAGAGGTAAGTGGGTCTTGGCCATGTAGAACAGATAGAGATACTTCACTACAGTGGCAGTCGTGAAACTGGCTCGCGTGTGAAATATCCTTTATCACAACAAGTGTGCTAGTAGCTTTCCTTCTTCCGCATGCTTCAGTCCAAAAAAAATGACATCTTAGCAAATACGGATATCTTGAATATAGGCAAAAAACAACTAATATTTCTCTTTATTAGAATGCATTTAAACAAATATAGGATTATTAAGTCTGATTGGAGACTGATTTATTCCTGCTTTAATTCACTATGTCAGAATTCCAGTGGGTCAAACGCTTACATAAACCAAGTCGACCGTCTCTAAACCAAGTGTGGAACATTCCTAAAATTGATGTATTGACTTTAAGAAGCTTCTGATTGGCCAATTGTCTTAATTAGGAGTTAATTGGGAGCAACCCAGGCAAGAAAAAAAAATGGCAAATCTCAACGTTGTGTCCAGTTCCTCCTAAAGAACAATTTCCAAACAACTGAAGGTACCATGAGCATCTGCACAACCAATTGTATGCAAATATAAAAACCTTGGGAGCTCACAGACAGGAGGCACAAATGAACTCCCGGGGAACTTCGGTCCGAAAGGTTCAATTGAACCCCAAGACAACAACAAAGGAAAAAAGGAGTTGGAGGCATCAGGTGCGCAATCAGTACATCCACCATTAAGAGAGTCCTACTTCACCATGGCCTGGAAGGCTGTCATGCAAGTAAGAAGCCCCTTACTCCAAGATTGGCATAAAAAAAAAGGCCAGACTGAAGTTTGCAGGTGGAGGAGTACTATCTGGTCAGATGAAATAAATATTGATCTGTTTAGCCTTTTAATTAAAAAAAACAACAACAACAACACCATTCCAAATGTGAAGCATGGGGGTGGCAGCATCATGTTTGTTTTTTTTTTCTGGAAAAGAGACTGGTGCACCTCAGAAAATAGATGGCATCGTGAAGAAGGAGGGTTATCTTCAAGACTTCAGCCAGAAAGTTGAACTTGGTTGGAAATGGGTCTTCCAGCAGGACAATGATCCTAAGCATATCTGAATGAAGTTGTAACAAAATGGCTTAAAGGCACACAAAATGAAACTGAAAAAGTGTGTCTGACCAAGTAGGCCTACAAACCTGTCAGGAAGAATGGGCAAACATTCCAGGAAAGTATTGTGAGAGTAACTTGTGAAAGGCTACCCTAAGCATTGGATTCAAGTTCACGCAATTAAAAGGTGATGCCACCAAATGCAAACTTTTGACCCACTAAAAATCTGATATAGTAAATCTTCTTCTTCTTCTTCTTTCGGCTTTTCCCTTCAGGGGTCGCCACAGCGAATCATCACTCTCCACCTATCCCTATCTTCTGCATCCTCAACACTTGCACCCACTAGCTTCATATCCTCATTTATTACCTCCATATACCTCCTCTTTGGCCTTCCTCTTCACCTCCTGCCTGGCAGCTCCATGTCCAACATTCTCCT